>JAACNH010000198.1:282500-335252 GCA_019447015.1 Hymenochirus boettgeri
TGGATGGATGAATATTACAGATATACCGTGACCTGGATGGATGAATATTACAGATATACCATGACCTGGATGGATGAATATTACAGATATATTTAATGGACACTTTACTCGTAGATTCGATGTTCGCGCCTAGATACCATGGACATTTTACTTGCGGATTCGATGCTCGTGTAAAGCTTTAATGGACACTTTACCGTAGATTTGATGTTCGGTCTAGATACCATGTACATTTACTCGCGGATCGATGCTCGTGTATAGGCTTTAATGGACACTTTACTCATAGATTTGATGTTCGCGTCTAGATACCATGTACATTTTACTCGCGGATTCGATGCTCGCGTATAGGTTTAATGGACACTTTACTCGTAGATTCGATGTTCGTGCCTAGATACCATGGACATTTTACTCGCGGATTCGATGCTCGCGTATAGGCTTTATGGACACTTTACTCGTAGATTCGATGTTCGCGCCTAGATACCATGTACATTTTACTCACGGATTCGATGCTCGCGTATAGGCTTTAATGGACACTTTACTCGTAGATTCGATGTTCGCGCCTAGATACCATGTACATTTTACTTACGGATTCGATGCTCGCGTATGGCTTTAATGGACACTTACTCGTAGATTCGATGTTCGCGCCTAGATACCATGTACATTTTACTCGCGGATTCGATGCTCGCGTATAGGCTTTAATGGACACTTTACTCGTAGATTCGATGTTCGCGCCTAGATACCATGTACATTTTACTCACGGATTCGATGCCGCGTATAGGCTTTAATGGACACTTTACTCGTAGATTCGATGTTCGCGCCTAGATACCATGTACATTTTACTCACGGATTCGATGCTCGCGTATAGGCTTTAATGGACACTTTACTCGTAGATTCGATGTTCGCACCTAGATACCATGTACATTTTACTCACGGATTCGATGCTCGCGTATAGGCTTTAATGGACACTTTACTCGTAGATTCGATGTTCGCGCCTAGATACCATGTACATTTTACTCACGGATTCGATGCTCGCGTATAGGCTTAATGGACACTTTACTCGTAGATTCGATGTTCGCGCCTAGAACCATGGACATTTTACTCGCGGATTCAATGCTCGTGTATAGGCTTTAATGCACACTTTACTGTAGATTTATGTTCGCGTCTAGATACCATGTACATTTACTCGCGGATTCGATGCTCGCGTATAGGCTTTAATGGACACTTTACTCGTAGATTCAATGTTCGCGCCTAGATACCATGTACATTTTACTCGCGGATTCGATGCTCGCGTATAGGCTTTAATGGACACTTTACTCACAGATTCGATGTTCGCGCCTAGATACCATGGACATTTTACTCACGGATTCGATGCTCGCGTATAGGCTTTAATGGACACTTACTCGTAGATCGATGTTCGCGCCTAGATACCATGTACATTTTACCGCGGATTCGATGCTCGTGTAAAGGCTTTGATGGACACTTTACGTAGATTCGATGTTCGCGCCTAGATAAATGGACATTTTACTGCGGATTCGATGTCTGCTGCGTATAACTTTAATGGACACTTTACTGCGGATTCGATGCTCGCGCCTAGATACCATGGACATTTTACTCGCGGATTCGATGTGTGTAAAGGCTTTAATGGACACTTTACTCGTAGATTGATGTTCGCGTCTAGATACCATGTACATTTTACTCGCGGATTCGATGCTCGTGTTGATGGCTTTAATGGACACTTTACTCATAGATTGATGTCGCGTCTAGATACCATGTACATTTTACTCGCGGATTCGATGCTCGCGTGATAGGTTTAATGGACACTTTACTCGTAGATTCGATGTTCGTGCCTAGATACCATGGACATTTTACTCGCGGATTCGATGCTCGCGTATAGGCTTTAATGGACACTTTACTCGTAGATTCGATGTCGCGCCTAGATACCATGTACATTTTACTCACGGATTCGATGCTCGCGTATAGGCTTTAATGGACACTTTACTCGTAGATTCGATGTTCGCGCCTAGATACCATGTACATTTTACTTGCGGATTCGATGCTCGCGTATAGGCTTTAATGGACACTTTACTCGTAGATTCGATGTTCGCGCCTAGATACCATGTACATTTTACTCACGGATTCGATGCTCGCGTATAGGCTTTAATGGACACTTTACTCGTAGATTCGATGTTCGCGCCTAGATACACATGTACATTTTACTCACGGATTCGATGCTGCGTATAGGCTTTAATGGACACTTTACTCGTAGATTCGATGTTCGCGCCTAGATACCATGTACATTTTACTCACGGATTCGATGCTCGCGTATAGGCTTTAATGGACACTTTACTCGTAGATTCGATGTTCGCGCCTAGATACCATGTACATTTTACTCACGGATTCGATGCTGCGTATAGGCTTTAATGGACACTTTACTCGTAGATTCGATGTTCGCGCCTAGATACCATGTACATTTTACTCGCGGATCGATGCTCGCGTATAGGGTTTAATGGACACTTTACTCGTAGATTCGATGTTCGCGCCTAGATACCATGGACATTTTACTTGCGGATTCGATGCTCGCGTATAGACTTTAATGGACACTTTACTCGCGGATTTGATACTCGTGTATAGGCTTTAATGGACACTTTACTCGCGGATTCGATGCTCGCGCCTAGATACCATGGACATTTTACTCGCAGATTCGATGCTCGCGTATAGGCTTTAATGGACACTTTACTCGCAGATTCTCGAACGGTCGAACTTTCGATATTTAGCGAAAGTCCGAAAATATCGAAAATCCGCATCCTGGATAGTTCGAGAAGTCTGAATTCGTTCGAATTCGAATAGTTCGGCTCGAACTCGGGTTCGAGTTCGAGTTCTAGTCCATCTCTAGTTGGCGCTATATAAATTCACAATGATAATAATAATAATAACAACAATATTAATAATACAACAGGAATCCCTACAATTTTATTTTTCTTATACGCACAATCATATCATATATTGGTCACTAGAAATCCTTGACTTGACATTATTAATTACATTGTAGTGGAAGATGTTTAAGGTTCCCTTTGTCCAATGTGTGTTTATATTCCATGGACGATGGAATGTACTGATCGAGATTAAAATAGAGAGTAGTGAACTCTCACTCTCTGACTGGGTGAAGTGCTTCAGCTGATGGGTTAGAAAGGGAAAAAAACGCCCATCAAGTTCTAATTATAAAGTATCCCTTGGGAGCTTGACTTCTCATCTATAATGAACAAGAGGACACAAAGCGTTTATTCCAGGAGGTGATTTTCCTGTGTCTGCTTATCAGGGTTAATACTACAACCTTACCTACGCGGCAAAATTCCTCATCCAAATGAACACTTGAGGATTTTGTGATTTATTGACGTTCAATGAAGGAGGCTTGTTGACCATAGAGACCTTGAGAGGGTGAGGAGAAGCTGAAAGCCAAAGCAATTAGTCTGGGTTGTGCTGGAAATATCCACTGCATTAACCTCTTTTCCATGTTGCAAAAGGAGTCTGAAGAGAAGGATATTTAAATGTCTGCTGGATGGAAGCCATTTTTTATTGTTTATAAAGAAGCTTGTCTAAGACAAAAGTAGAGGTGTCCCATATGTTTGTCATGAAACTGGTCTAGGTGTAATAACATAGGGATGAAGTTTGGTTCCGAGTTGAGCCCGGTTACCAAGGAACTCTTGGATTTTCGAATCACAAACCCTCGATTCGAAGGATCAAAAATGATCGAAAAATGAAACTCAAAAATAGCTGAAGTTTTGGTTATATGTACCTGTTCCCATCGACTTCTGTGGGTCCGTTTTCGGTTTTCGAATATTCGAAAATCCGTTTTCGAAACGGAACTTGCCGGTTTCGTCCATCTCAAGAAATCACCGGCTTTGACTTATAGACAATTTTGACCTTTAACCTGTTTGATAATTTTGAAACATTTTAATGGGTAGAATGGGCTAGGACACATGGATTGTTAAATGCCAATGCAATAGGCTTGTATTAGTATTGCCATTGGATCCAAGCTTGGTATATTAAGCATTCATTTGCAGATGTTACGCAGTAAAATTCAGCACCTGTTATTTATGAATTTTGCAGTGTTTTGTCAAGTGTGTTTGTTACAAAAATCTCCAGAACAGGAGACGCGAACTAATGCAGATTTTCTTGTTATCCGTTTGTTTGCCTTCTTCCCCAAGCCGTAGCCTTATTTTACGGACGTGTTGCGGTAATAAAAACCAGCCACATGTTAATTAAAAAGTAGCGATATCAATGTTTCTGTTTCAACAATGAGTCGAATAAATGTTTGTTTGTAATTGTTTTACTTTTTCATTGTTATTTCTTTACATAGAGCAAGTTAATTATTCCCAGGATACACTACACCGACCATCAATAAAGAGAGGCTCTCCTTCCTTTATTAGTCGCATTACACACGACTATTCTATACATTATTGTTATTTGTTGTGGGTCCGTAGGGAAGACATTTTATTGGTGACATTTAGAGTGTTTGGAACTGTGGAGTTTCGTTCTGTTTTAAAAAAGTTTATTGAAATTCAAGTTTCGATTTTCGAAAATCGTCTATTTACGATTTACGATTTTCGAAAATTGTCTATTTTAATTTTGAAAATCGTCTACGTTCGATTTCAATAAAAATCGTAATTCCAAAAATCCGGGTTCCGTGAAATTCAGGAGATCCGGAAACAGCAGCCAATCATTGGTTGTGATGTCAGCAGTCACAGCCTTGATTGACAGCAGGAGGAGGGAGAGCCAGAATAGGGACAAAAAGTATCCTTCAATATCTGGTTAGTAATGCAGGTAATAAGTACTAAATATGCATCAGTGGGTTGGGGCAGGAACTGACACTTCGTTTTAAGGGAAGACATTCCTTTAAACTCCAGTGTCCAATAAAAATGTACAAACATGTCCTACTGGAGAAATGGTTGATTCCCATTGGACAATCCTGGATGCACCATAGAAATATACAAAACAGGCGAGTTTCATTCCGACAGCGCTTCCATGGAACCTATTAAAGTCCAATCGAATTGTAATTTTTCGACTTTTTAACTATCGCAATTTTAGAATTTTCCATAGGAATTTTTTTGCAATTTTTTTTTAATTTTTAGATTTTCTTTTTGATGAAAAGTTTGAGTTTCAAAAATTTGGAAATTAATTTGGATTTTGGAAAACAACAGTTCAGAATCTCACCCAGGCTCATTGGAAACCAGGACTTGGTTAGGTGGGCTAATGGAACCTTCATATATCCTATTAATAATCTATCATGCAAGGGAATGTTCTGTAAGGCTAAGATCATACTAATGCTAATTCCAAGGCGGAGAGAGTAAGAATCCTAGGGGGGAATATTTAGAAATGTTTGTTAAATGTTTCGCCACCGTTATCGAAGCCTTTTTGCCAAATTTGGACTCAGCGCAATTGCTAACGCGCCGATAACCAGTGGCGGAGAAAGTCATTACTGACACCAATTCGCCATGTACATTTTACTCGCGGATTCGATGCTCGCGTATAGGTTTTAATGAACACTTTACTCGTAGATTCGATGTTCGTGCCTAGATACCATGTACATTTTACTCGCCGATTCGATGCTCGTGTATAGGCTTTAATGGACACTTTACTCGTAGATTCGATGTTCGCGCCTAGATACCATGTACATTTTACTCGCCGATTCGATGCTCGTGTAAAGGCTTTAATGGACACTTTACTCGTAGATTCGATGTTCGCGCCTAGATACCATGGACATTTTACTTGCGGATTCGATGCTCGTGTAAAGGCTTTAATGGACACTTTACTCGTAGATTTGATGTTCGCGTCTAGATACCATGTACATGACCATGTACATTTTACTCACGGATTCGATGCTCGCGTATAGGCTTTAATGGACACTTTACTCGTAGATTCGATGTTCGCGCCTAGATACCATGTACATTTTACTTACGGATTCGATGCTCGCGTATAGGCTTTAATGGACACTTTATCGTAGATTCGATGTTCGCGCCTAGATACCATGACATTTTACTCACGGATTCGATGCTCGCGTATAGGCTTTAATGGACACTTTACTCGTAGATTCGATGTTCGCGCCTAGATACCATGACATTTTACTCACGGATTCGATGCTCGCGTATAGGCTTTAATGGACACTACTTAGATTCGATGTTCGCGCCTAGATACCATGTACATTTTACTCACGGATTCGATGCTCGCGTATAGGCTTTAATGGACACTTTACTCGTAGATTCGATGTTCGCGCCTAGATACCATGTACATTTTACTCACGGATTCGATGCTCGCGTATAGGCTTTAATGGACACTTTACTCGTAGATTCGATGTTCGCGCCTAGATACCATGTACATTTACTCACGGATTCGATGCTCGCGTATAGGCTTTAATGGACACTTTACTCGTAGATTCGATGTTCGCGCCTAGATACCATGGACATTTTACTCGCGGATTCAATGCTCGTGTATAGGCTTTAATGCACACTTTACTCGTAGATTTGATGTTCGCGTCTAGATACCATGTACATTTTACTCGCGGATTCGATGCTCGCGTATAGGCTTTAATGGACACTTTACTCGTAGATTCAATGTTCGCGCCTAGATACCATGTACATTTTACTCGCGGATTCGATGCTCGCGTATAGGCTTTAATGGACACTTTACTCGTAGATTCGATGTTCGTGCCTAGATACCATGGACATTTTACTCACGGATTCGATGCTCGTGTATAGGCTTTAATGGACACTTTACTCGTAGATTCGATGTTCGCGCCTAGATACCATGTACATTTTACTCGCGGATTCGATGCTCGTGTAAAGGCTTTGATGGACACTTTACTCGTAGATTCGATGTTCGCGCCTAGATACCATGGACATTTTACTTGCGGATTCGATGCTCGCGTATAGACTTTAATGGACACTTTACTCGCGGATTCGATGCTCGCGCCTAGATACCATGGACATTTTACTCGCGGATTCGATGCTCGTGTAAAGGCTTTAATGGACACTTTACTCGTAGATTTGATGTTCGCGTCTAGATACCATGTACATTTTACTCGCGGATTCGATGCTCGTGTATAGGCTTTAATGGACACTTTACTCATAGATTTGATGTTCGCGTCTAGATACCATGTACATTTTACTCGCGGATTCGATGCTCGCGTATAGGTTTTAATGGACACTTTACTCGTAGATTCGATGTTCGTGCCTAGATACCATGGACATTTTACTCGCGGATTCGATGCTCGCGTATAGGCTTTAATGGACACTTTACTCGTAGATTCGATGTTCGCGCCTAGATACCATGTACATTTTACTCACGGATTCGATGCTCCGCGTATAGGCTTTAATGGACACTTTACTCGTAGATTCGATGTTCGCGCCTAGATACATGTACATTTTACTTGCGGATTCGATGCTCGCGTATAGGCTTTAATGGACACTTTACTCGTAGATTCGATGTTCGCGCCTAGATACCATGTACATTTTTACTCACGGATTCGATGCTGCGTGATAGGCTTTAATGGACACTTTACTCGTAGATTCGATGTTCGCGCCCTAGATACCATGTACATTTACTCACGGATTCGATGCTGCGTATAGGCTTAATGTTAATGACACTTTACTCGTAGATTCGATGTTCGCGCCTAGATACCATGTACATTTTACTCACGGATTCGATGCTCGCGTATAGGCTTTAATGGACAACTTTACTCGTAGATTCGATGTTCGCGCCTAGATACCATGTACATTTTACTCACGGATTCGATGCTCGCGTATAGGCTTTAATGGACACTTTACTCGTAGATTGATCGAGTTCGCGCCTAGATACCATGTACATTTTACTCGCGGGATTCGATGCTCGCGTATAGGTTTTAATGGACACTTTACTCGTAGATTCGATGTTCGCGCCTAGATACCATGGACATTTTACTTGCGGATTCGATGCTCGCGTATAGACTTTAATGGACACTTTACTCGCGGATTTGATACTCGTGTATAGGCTTTAATGGACACTTTACTCGCGGATTCGATGCTCGCGCCTAGATACCATGGACATTTTACTCGCAGATTCGATGCTCGGTATAGGCTTTAATGGACACTTTACTCGCAGATTCTCGAACGGTCGAACTTTCGATATTTAGCGAAAAGTCCGAAAATATCGAAAATCCGCATCCTGGATAGTTCGAGAAGTCTGAATTCGTTCGAATTCGAATAGTTCGGCTCGAACTCGGGTTCGAGTTCGAGTTCTAGTCCATCTCTAGTTGGCGCCTATATAAATTCACAATGATAATAATAATAATAACAACAATATTAATAATACAACAGGAATCCCTACAATTTTATTTTTCTTATTACGCACAATCATATCTATATATTGGTCACTAGAAATCCTTGACTTGACATTATTAATTACATTTGTAGTGGAAGATGTTTAAGGTTCCCTTTGTCCAATGTGTGTTTATATTCCATGGACGATGGAATGTACTGATCGAGATTAAAATAGAGAGTAGTGAACTCTCTACTCTCTGACTGGGTGAAGTGGCTTCAGCTGATGGGTTAGAAAGGGAAAAAAACGCCCATCAAGTTCTAATTATAAAGTATCCCTTGGGAGCTTGACTTCTCATCTATAATGAACAAGAGGACACAAAGCGTTTATTCCAGGAGGTGATTTTCCTGTGTCTGCTTATCAGGGTTAATACTACAACCTTTACCTTACGCGGCAAAATTCCTCATCCAAATGAACACTTGAGGATTTTGTCTGATTTTATTGACGTTCAATGAAGGAGGCTTGTTGACCATAGAGACCTTGAGAGGGTGAGGAGAAGCTGAAAGCCAAAGCAATTAGTCGTGGGTTGTGCTGGAAATATCCACTGCATTAACCTCTTTTCCATGTTGCAAAAGGAGTCTGCAGAAGAAGAAAAGGATATTAAATGTCTGCTGGATGGAAGCCATTTTTTATTGTTTATAAAGAAGCTTGTCTAAGACAAAAGTAGAGGTGTCCCATATGTTTGTCATGAAACTGGTCTAGCCTGTGTAATAACTAGGGATGAAGTTTGGTTCCGAGTTGAGCCCGGTTACCAAGGAACATCTTGGATTTTCGAATCACAAACCCTCGATTCGAAGGATCAAAAATGATCGAAAAAAGAAACTCAAAAATAGCTGAAGTTTTGGTTATATGTACCTGTTCCCATCGACTTCTGTGGGTCCGTTTTCGGTTTTCGAATATTTTCGAAAATCCGTTTTCGAAACGGAACTTGCCGGTTTCGTCCATCTCAAGAAATCACCGGCTTTGACTTATAGACAATTTTGACCTTTAACCTGTTTGATAATTTTGAAACATTTTAATGGGTAGAATGGGCTAGGACACAGATTGTTAAATGCCAATGCATAGGCTTGTATTAGTATTGCCATTGGATCCAAGCTTGGTATATTAAGCATTCATTGCAGATGTTACGCAGTAAAATTCAGCACCTGTTAATTTATGAATTTTGCAGTGTTTTGTCAAGTTGTTTTGTTACAAAAATCTCCAGAACAGGAGACGCGAACTAATGCAGATTTTCTTGTTATCCGTTTTTTGCCTTCTTCCCCAAGCCGTAGCCTTATTTTACGGACGTGTTGCGGTAATAAAAACCAGCCACATGTTAATTAAAAAGTAGCGATATCAATGTTTCTGTTTCAACAATGAGCGACTAAATGTTTGTTTGTAATTGTTTTACTTTTCATTGTTATTTCTTTACATAGAGCAAGTTAATTATCCCCAGTGATACAACACCGACATCAATAAAAGAGAGGCTCTCCTTCCTTTATTATGTCGCATTACACACGACTATTCTATACTTATTGTTATTTGTTGTGGGTCCGTAGGGAAGACATTTTATTGGTGACATTTAGAGATGTTTTGGAACTGTGGAGTTTCGTTCTGTTTTAAAAAAGTTTGAAAATTCAAGTTTCGATTTTCGAAAAATCGTCTATTTACGATTACGATTTTCGAAAATTGTCTACTTTAATTTTTGAAAATCGTCTACGTTCGATTTCAATAAAAATCGTAATTCCAAAAATCCGGGTTCCGTGAAATTCAGGAGATCCGGGAAACAGCAGCCAATCATTGGTGTGTGTGATGTCAGCAGTCACAGCCTTGATTGACAGCATGGAGGGAGGAGCCAGAATAGGGACAAAAAGTATCCTTCAATATCTGGTTAGTAATGCAGGTAATAATGTACTAAATATGCATCAGTGGGTTGGGGCAGGGCAGGTAACTGACACTTCGTTTTAAGGGAAGACATTCCCTTTAACCTCCAGTGTCCAATAAAAATGTACAAACATGTCCTACTGGAGAAATGGTTGATTCCATTGGACAATCCTGGATGCACTAGAAATATACAAAACAGGCGAGTTTCATTCCGACAGCGCTTCCATGGAACCTATTAAAGTTCCAATCGAATTGTAATTTTTCGACTTTTTAACTATCGCAATTTTAGAATTTTCCATAGGAATTTTTAATGCAATTTTTTTTTAATTTTTAGATTTTCTTTTTGATGAAAAGTTTGAGTTTCAAAAATTTGGAAATTAATTTGGACTTTTGGAAAACAACAGTTCAGAATCTCACCCAGGCTCATTGGAAACCAGGACTTGGTTAGGTGGGCTAATGGAACCTTCATATACATATAATAATCTATCATTGCAAGGGAATGTTCTGTAAGGCTAAGATCATACTAATGCTAATTCCAAGGCGGATGGAGAGAGAGATATTTAAAGAATCCTAGGGGAATATTAGAAATGTTTGTTAAATGTTTCGCCACCGTTATCGAAGCCTTTTTGCCAAATTTGGACTCAGCGCAATTGCTAACGCGCCGATAACCAGTGGCGGAGAAAGTCATTACTGACACCACTTCGCCATTTTGCTTTTCGCTTTATATCGCTGTGATGACCGCTAGATCATATTATAAAATGATGAAAGTGTTTATTGTGTTAAGTTCGGCCATTTACTCGCGCCCATAGATGTGCCGGTCGGTGTGTGTCCTAGGAAGATGTCTACGTTGTGGTGTGTGTCTCAATCTAAGAAGGGTCCAAGGGGGATGTTAATCTTTTTTCCAGCGTTTACTGTAATACGATCGGCGATATCTGGGTTTACCAAAATCAGCGTTTTTCTTTTCGCCGCGATAAGGACTTAATGTAATTAGTTCATTGCGTTAAATCCGGTATCGCGGCGAAAAGAGAAGATACTACTAATGCACAATCGCAGCGTGGTGATACCTTTATAAATACTATTTATAATTTTTTAAAAAATTTTATATGGCCCCTGATTTTAAAATTGGGGGAGAGGATTATGTCAAGCGAGAAAGAATGGAGGATAATCAGGAATTGAGGATAAGGGAAACAGAATATACAGTAACACGGGAGGTTTGAGGTTGATAGAGAGGTTTCCAAGCTTTATTGAAGCTGTGAGTGCAAACTGCCAAGTGCTGATAAATAAATCATCCCTAACATTAGGAGGTTTTAAACCAATACGAGGAGCAGAAAAGGATGTGAGAGACCGGAAATGATTTTAAAAAAAACTTTATACACACACAAAAGATTACATTGTAGGGTAGGATGTAAGGGCATATATGACCACACCCCACTTTTCCAGGCCCCACCCACCATTATACCTAAACGTAAACCCCACCCTCTTAGGGGTAAAATCAGCTTCATTGGATTTCAGTATTGTTTGAATTCAGGTATTGGTATAGCGTGTGTGTGTGTGCGTGTGGGGTGGGGGGGATCTAGTACAAGCATAATTATTTGAAAAAAAGAAATGAAAAGGGGGCTTATAAAGATAAGAGAGAGAGAGAGTAGAGTAGACAAGGTGGAGGGGGGGGGGAGATAGCAAATCGGAGACTAGCATAGCAGAGAGAAAGGAGAGGGAGGAGTATGAGGAGGAGAGGGGAGGAGGACGGGGAGTGGAGGAGGAGGAGGAGGAGGAGGAGAGGGGAGGCGTAAGGGAAATAGTAAAATAGGAATATAGGAGTAGGAGATAGGGTAGGATGATTATGAGAGAGTAGAGAGTTGAAAGTGGAGAGGTAGTTAAGTTATTGGGATAGGATATATAGATGAAGAAGCAGAAGAGGATATAGTATTAGTAGGAGAGATAGTAGATGGGATTAGAGTAGTGAGGATTACTTAGTGCGGAGTAGAGATGGTAGAGTGTAGGAGGAGGTATGCTGATGTAGGATGAGATCAGATATGAGGAGAGGATTAGAGTGAAGTATAGAGTGAGGATGATGAGGAGTAGTAGAGGAGTATGTAAGAATTAATAATAGATAGTATTATTTATTAGTATTATTATATTATATATTATATTATTATTATTATATTATTAGATTATTTAGATTAGTATATTATCATTTATTTTATTATTATGATATTATGATATATTATTATTATTATTATTATTATATCATCATCATTATTATTATTATGATGATTTATTATTATTATATTGTTATTTTATATATTATTCTTATTATTATTATGGTAATTGTTATTATTATTATTATTATTATTATTATTATATGATGTTGTTATTATATATGATTATTATATATTAATTGTTATTATTATTAGCATTATTCATTATTATTATTATTATTATTTTATTAGCAATTATTAGCATTGTCATTGTTATTGTTATGTATATTATTATTATTATATCTCATCTCAATCATCATCATCATCATCATCATCATCATCATCATCATCATCATCAATCATCATCAGTATTATCGTTATCATTATTATTATTATATATTATTATTATTATATTATTATTATTTATTATATATTATATTGTTATTATTATTTTCCAGAAAGCATATTCAGTCACGATGACCTTTTTAAGCCTTGTTGACTAGCTTTACTCTTCTCCTCCTGTTCCAACCTTAATCCTTGCATTGTAACGTCCGTATCTCCATATTGCATTTACCCTATTAGGTTTACGTGTTATCTAAAGACCCTTAGCTCTGTTTGCTTTCAGAGCTGAGTCACAAGTCACATTTGGCTTTATCATTGTAATATCTTCAAAAGTCATTTGTTTCGACCCCGCGTCGAGCATCGTACGGCTTGACAAATTACAGAGGACACCTCGTTTTACTCCCAGCCAATCATGGTTCTCCCACTGGTATAACATAACCAAAAAAAACTCCATTTTATAAACAATCATTGTGTTTGTATGGATCACTAACTTCAAATATTGATGACATTGGTGAGATTTGTCATATTTCCATTTACTCCTGTAACAAAAAAACAATCAGAGTAAATACTTTTAAAAAATGTGTCTTCTTGTTTGAAATGAGAGCCATGATACAGATAATTATTAGGATTATGTTTGACAAATCGAATTGTTATTGGGTAAAGAATCTGAAATGTTGTTCAAAGCATCAGAAAAGAAAAATGTGTCTCTGGTGTACATTTTTCTTTGTAGTTTTAAAGGGACCAATAAATTTTTCTGCACGTTATGTAATAATGTTAAATACACACAAACCTGTTGACACACACTTAAATTTAATTTGGTTTTTATTTTTCCCCTTTATTCTATTGAAAATCAATGAGAAAGCCAGTCGGATGACTAGCGAAACGTCTTCAAGAACTAAACTTTAAGTCAGTTGATCTAACTGAGTCCAACAGATCCATAACAAGAATTACATATCGACCTGGAGATGAATATTAACCGATATACCATGACCGTGCGATTAAATTAAAGATATACCGGACCTGGATGAATGAATATTACAGATATACCGTGACCGGATGGATGAATATTACAGAATACCGTGACCTGGAGGATGAATATTACAGTATACAGGACCTGGATGGATGAATATTACAGATATACCATGATGGATGAATGGAATTACAGATATACCGTGACCTGGATGAATGATATTACAGATATAACCATGACCTGGATGGATGAATGAATATTACAGAATACATGACCTGGATGAATGAATATACGAATACCGTGACCTGGATGAATGAATATTACAGATATACCGTGACCTGGATGAATGAAAATACACGATTACCGTGACCTGGATGAATGAAATTACAGATATACCATGACCCTGGATGGGATGAATAGTACAAGAGATACCAGACCTGGATGAGTGAATATTACAGATTATCCATGACCTGGATGGATGAATATCAAATATACCATGACCTGAATGGATGAATATTAAGATATACCAGACCTGGATGGATGAATATTACAGATATACCATGACATGGATGGATGAAATTACAGATATACCGTGACCTGGATGAATGAATATTACAGATATACCATGACCTGGAGGGGATGAATATTACACATATACATGAGCGGGATGGATGAATATACAGATATACCAGACCTGGATGGATGAATATTACAGATATAAGTGACCGGATGGATGAATATTAAGATATACAGACCTGGATGGATGAATATACAGATATACCTGACTGGATGATGAATATTACAGATAACCGGACCTGGATGGAGAATATTACAGATAAGACGGATGAATATTACAGATGACCTGACGGATGGAGAATATTACAGATATACCATGACCTGGATGGAGAATATTACAGATATACCGTACCTGGAGGAATGAATATTACAGATTACCATGACCTGGATGGATGAATATTACAAGATTATACATGACCTGGATGGATGAATATTACAGATATACCGTGACCTGGATGATGAATGAATATTACAGATATACCATGACCATGGATGGATGGAATATACAGATTATACCGTGACCTGGATGGATGAATATTACAGATATACCGTGCCTGGCTGGATGAAATATTACCAGATAAGTGACCTGGATGGATGAATATTACAGTATATACCATGACCTGGATGGATGAATATTACAGATATACCATGAACTGGAGGATGAATATACAGATTACCGTGACCTGGATGGATGAATATTACAGTTATGCATGACCTGGATGGATGAATATTACAGATATGACCGGTGACTGGATGGATGAATATTACAGATATACCGTGACCTGGATGGGATGAATATTACAGATATACCGTGACCTGATGGATGAATATTACAGATATACCAGTGACTGGATGGAGAATATACAGATATACCAGTGAACTGGGATGGATGAATATTACAGATATCCATGACTGGATGGATGAATTACAGATATACCGTGACCTGGATGGATGAATATTACAGATATACCGTGACATGGATGGAGAATATACAGATATACCATGACCTGGATGGATGAATATTACAGATATACCGGTGACCTGGATGGATGAATATACAGATAACCGTGACCTGGATGGATGAATATTACAGATATACCGTGACCTGGATGGATGAATATTACAGATATACCGTTGACCTGGAGGGATGAATATTACAGATATACCATGACTGGAGGGATGAATATTACAGATATACCATGACCTGGATGGATGAATATACAGATATACGTGACCTGGATGATGAATATACAGATATTACCATGAACTGGATGGATGAATATACAGATATACATGACCTGGATGGATGAATATTACAGATATACCGTGACCTGGAGGGAGGAATATTACAGATATACCATGAATGGATGGATGAATATTACAGATATACCATGACCTGGATGGATGAATATTACAGATATACCGTGACCTGGATGGATGAATATACAGTATACCATGACCTGGATGGATGAATATTACAGATATACCATGACCTGGATGATGAATTACAGATATACCGTGACCTGGATGGATGAATATTACAGATATACCTGACCTGGATGGATGAATATTACAGATATTACCGTGGATACTGGATGGATGAATGTACAGATATACCATGACCTGGATGAATGAATATTACAGATATACCATGGACCTGGATGAATGAATATTACAGCAGAGATATCCGACCTGGATGGATGAATATTACAGATATATACCATGACCTGGATGAATGAATTAAGATATACCGTGACCTGGATGGATGAAATTACGAGTATACCATGACCTGTGATGAACGAATATTACAGATAGACCGTGACCTGGATGGATGAATATTTACAGATATACCGTGACCTGGATGGATGAATATTACAGATATATCAGACCGGATGGATGAATATTACAGATATACCATGACCTGGATGGAAGAATATTACAGATTACCGTGACCTGGATGGATGAATATACAGATATACCAGACCTGGATGAATGAATATTACAGATAGACCGTGACCTGGATGGAATGAATATTACAGATATACCGTGACCTGGATGGATGAATATACAGATATACCAGGACCCGGAGGATGAAATTACAGATATACCGTGACTGGATGGATGAATATTACAGATATACTGGACCTGGAAGGGATGAATATTACCAGATATACCATGACCTGGATTGAATGATATTACAGAATCCCATGACCTGATGGATGAATATTACAGATACATATCTATGACATGGATGGATGAATATTACAGATATATACAGTGACCTGGATGGATGAATATTACAGATATACCGTGACTGGATGATGAATATTACAGATTTACCGTGACGGATGGATGAATTTACAGATATACATGACCTGGAGGATGAATATTACAGATATACCGATGACTGGACTGGTATGATATTACAGTTATACCATGACTGGATTGAATGAATATACAGATATACCGTGACTGGATGGATGAATAGTACAGGATATACCGTGACTGGATGAATGAATTACAAGATATACCGTGACCTGGATGATTGAATATTACAGATATACCGTGACCTGGATGGGATGAATATTAACAGATATACCGTGACCTGGATGTATGAATATTACAGATATACCGTGACCTGTATGAATGAATATACAGATATACCAGACCTGGATGGATGAATATTACAGATATACCGTGACCTGGATGGATGAATATTACAGATATACCGTGACCTGGATGAATGATATTACAGATTATACCGGTGACCTGGATGGATGAATATTACAGATATTACCATGACCTGGATGGATGAATATTACAAGATATTACCGTGACCTGGATGGATGAATATTACAGACTATACCGTGACCTGGAGGGATGAATATACAGATATACCGTGACCTGGGATGGATGAATATTACAGATATACCGTGACCGGATGAATGAATATAAGACTATACCTGACCTGGATTGAATGAGAACCTCCACAAGGATATTGTAAAATCACATTTCCATTCAAGAAACAGTGACATTTTACAGCTTTCACACCTCTACATAACCTTCCTGTACTATGCAGTTTGTAGACACACACACCAATATGGTTGATGAAATCCTCGCTTAGAGTTTGGTGCGTCGCTCTGCCATCCTATAGACTACCTTGGATAATGTGTTGTAGAGTTACGGAGTGAGCGGTATGCTCTAATGGGTGTTGGTAGTTTATTTATTGCAATCACAGAGCTACTGGGTGAAAATAACCTTGAAGGCCCTCTACCAGCCTTGAGACGCTGATACTTAAAGGAGAACTAAAGTGCATTTGCATTTTTTAAAGTTTAAAATCAAAAGTACGCGCAGGGGGATAGGATGGTAATACCAACCTCCAATATGTGGTGGAGCGCCAGCACGAAAGAGAAAACTGCTTCTGCCAGGCTCACTCGGTGATTTCAGCAATTTTTTTTCACGTCATCGGACGAACGAACAATCAGAGCGTCGGAAAAATTCCGATCAATCCTGCGAATTCCTATGGGACCGCACATCAGTTTCATCGTAAATTCGGCCGCGGCCCAAATTTGCAGCTACCGATGGACATGATGTTACCGGCGCCGAGTGCTCGCTCTTGTGAGCGTTGGCGGTCGGGACAAATAGTCCGCCCGTGTGTGTACCCAGCCTTAGATGTGTGTTTTGTGAACTTTGTAAAAAGTTTTTTAAAGCGAATCACATTTTAACAGTAATGAGAAGCTAGCACTGAATGTTTTTATGGCTTTTTTTTTAAATTTATTTATTTTTTGTAACTTTCTGCAGATTTGAATTTCCATTAGGGAAACAGCTGACATGTTTATCCGACGCTAAACAAATGTGACATTTTATGGTTTATAAACAGAGCCAGCGAAATGCGTTGCAGCTGAAAGTCGCCGTTTTATTGGAACTTTATCTTTGCATCAAACCTTTGTAGAACTTTGCCAAGAATAAATTTTATTTATATTCTAGGGCAAGTATGCAAATGGCTTCATTTCTACAAAAAAAAAAAAAGATAAATTCATAAAATAAAATTGTTCGTTTTGTTTTTTTTTTAACAAATTTATTTTAGAAAACGTCGAATAGAATTAATTTGTATTATGAAAAGGTGATAAATAAAATGATCTCTATTTTTAGTCTATAAAAAATGTGCTAGAATAAAAAATAACTAACTCTAATGATATTTTATGTGATTGGGAACCATTTTGTAAATAGATTAAAAAACTAGTCCGTTTAGAAGAAAAACTCCTGATGTATACAAGGCGTTGATGAATGAGATAAAATGGTGGATAATCTGATGGACATAATAGGGGGTTTCTCTTGCTGGGGTTCATCTTAGTGTGTCAATTTCTTTTACATTGACATATATTACATTGTATCCTTTTGTAAAGAAACATTCAAGTACTCATTACATTGTATCCTTTTTGTAAAGACTGTAAACATTGCACAGGGATATTTTGTATCTAACAGCATAGGGTAACCCTAAACTAATCTATCCTTTTAGCCCATCGAAGGGCTATAGGAACTTGTAGCTTCAATTCATTTTTGTCATGACAATCAAGGTAAGTTATCTAGAGCTGGGATCAGTTCCAATCTCTTCATATACCTGTGTGACTCTAAACTCCAACTCAAGTAGACTGGGGATCACTCTTCAAAGTATTTGTACTGTGTTTTAGTGTCATAAGAAACAAACATTTTAACTGAATAATGGGCAAGAGTGTTCTTTATGTTGTAATACTCATTGATAGAGTTACAGCAAGTTTGGGTGAAATCAAGTCAACTCCTCAATGTAAAACCAACATCCCCAATCTGCGGTCGATCTTTGCCAACGACTCAATTCCACTTCCTTCGTGTTTTCCTTCAGAACACCGATGAATGTGGCGTTGGAGAGTCAAGCTGCGATGAATGAAAAATGCTATTTGCATGAATTCTGTCCGAGGGCACAGCCTGTACCTGTAAGCCGGGATATTGGAAACGGGACCATGTGCCGGGGGTAAGTCATTCCTAATGTAGTAATGGTAATTACAGAATAATTCTTGGATCTTTGGGCTGTAAAGTTGAAATCTTCAATACAATAAAATGTCCCTTGCCTTGCCTCACTATAAGATACTTTAAACAAGTCACCATTGAGCAAGCAAACGCCATTCCGATTCACCGTCAGAGTCAAACGCAAGATAACAATTAATCAGAACGGGTTGTTCGGAGGATCTAGGGAATTTGCCCATTCTGTTCTTTCTTTGCTCCCAGTTTGCAGTTTATTTTATGAGGAAAACTCAAGTGACAGATTTCCAGTCTGTGCAATTAATGTCACATAGAGAGGATGTGGATCGAATTCATCATAGTTGGGTCAATAGGAGACATTGCGAAGAGAGAAAAGAGAATAACTTATGGTGGATTATATCTAGAAATGAGGCTTAGCCCCCCCCCCAATGCTACAGTGATAGGATATAATTATAATGCTCCTTTTGAGATTTTGGACTAAAGGGGAAATTGAACATAAAACCAGTCTCAGTCTCCTATGCTCTGATTGACTGTCGGTGTGTTTCGTTGACCATTACACTGACAGGTAGGATTTGGTAGGTTGCTGGACACAGCAGCTGTAGAAACTAATGAGCGGTTCAGATGAAATAGGTTATTGCTGTCAAGAGACAGAGAAAAAAACAGGATAGAAATGGGAAACGAGAGGGAAATGAAAATATTTTTGTTGATTTTGTTACTAAAAGTTTTTAAAAAAAAAAAAAACCCTTTGTATTTATTACACCATGGCAGCCCGGTGATCAATACAATAAAGGTGGGCAAAAAAATTCCACCACGGCCTTGCACTTTTCCGAGCTGGATATCCGCCCTAGTGGTTGGGAGTTTACTGGGGACATTTTCACATTCCACTGACTTTAATGGGTTGATACATTTCAATTCTATAGGAGTCAGGAGTCCCTACTTCCTATTTGTTTTAATTAAAAAGTACTTAGCTTTAGTGTAGGCTCCCCTCTCCCAAGTCTGGGAAACCCTCTCCTAATCCGTACTGACTCACAACTAGAAAAATGTCTAAATCTATTGATTTTTAATTAAAGCAAAAATTGCTCCTACCCCTTAGAAATGTGTTCCTACCTCCCGTAGGAATTATCCTACCTCCCTTAGGAATTGTTCCTACCCCCTTAGGATTGTTCCTACCTCCCCTTAGGAATTGTTTCTACCCCTCTTAGGAATGTCCCTACCTCCCTAGGAATTTCCTACCCCCCTTAAAAATTTATTCCTACCTCCCTTAGGAATATTCCTACCCCTCTTAGGAAACTGTCCCTACCTCCTTAGGATTGCTTCTACCTCTTGAGAATTATGAATTAATGGGGGAAGAGTTTGTTAGGGGTGATAAAATGAAACCTTGTTATGGAAATTTAGGAAAGGGATACAGGAACAGTACTGTTTCCATGGAAGAAAGTGATTTTACACGGGTGGATAATATTGAAGATAAGCTGCATCACAGCAGAAAGCTTGTCCTATTGGAAGGAAACAGAAGTAGAACAATAAGATCCATTTCCATAAAGTCTTCATCAACCAAACCAGCAATCTTTATTTAAAGAGAATTAGAAGAGCAGGATTGTATTAACACTAAATTAAAAAGCGTAAATTACACGTTTTGCAGCTAACCACGCCAATAAAGCAAACATATTTATTAAAAACGTGCACATTCAATAAATAGTGGAGCCTATAGACAACAAACAGTTTCCTGAGTTTGGGCAATTAAAATGCTCTAATTCTACTCAGAAATATCGTTATACCTGTATAAAGCCACAAACCTTCTAACCTGATCTGTTTCCCTAAGCCAGACTCAGACATGCTCAGTTGACTCTAATTAACCCGTATACAATAAAAAAGGAATGGTTGTGTTGGCCATTGTTTCAAGGCTCCACCAATTCAGTCAAATTATGTAAGATAATATGGAAAATAACGTACATAGTGGTTGTGAGTCTTCTTGGATGACATACCTTAATGCTAAATTCACATACACAATGTAAAAGGCATCTGTATTACTAACACAGATATGTAAGGAATAGTATTGTCCCCATTCTGGCAAAGTAAGCTCCCCTCCCTCCAGTCATCAGGCTGTGATCCAAACCCTGATGGTGCTGTTTCCCCATGCTGCCTCTACGCACATGCTCAAGCTTATAAAAAGCTCATTGAGCAGAGAGAGAAGGCGGATACCTTTACCAGAAATAAATGGAGAGAAATAGCAGTGGTGTTGTGGGCAGATAAAATGACAAGTCACAGTTTTTGTTTTAGGGTGGATTGGCCTTTGATGTGATTATTATTGGATATAGATTACTAGACCAACACACAAACAGCCAATGTGAAGTAAATTCGATTGTAAGCCCGAGGTAAAAACAAGAACTGGAGGGCCACAGGTGAATGTAGATTCCTCCTAACACTTCACACGGACATTTAATACTCACTAGGATGGACTGGTCTTGTTTCAGTTTGCTCTGTAGGGGCTTTAGAAAACAAATCAGTCAGTAATTGACATTAGTCAATACTAGTGATGGCCAGTTCGCGGATCCGAACCCGGATCCGCGGCGGATTTACCTCATCCGACTGATATTGGCGATATTCTGCCCTTCCAAACTTTTCCGAACGGTTGTTTTCGAAATTGTTTGAAATTACGGGAAAATAGGAGAAATCGCAGATTTTGTATTTAGCAGAACCTCTTTATTCGGATTTTAATAGGTTTTTAAATGGTGCGCTCGCGGAATTTTCGAATTTTTCGAAATATTGCGGATCCTCGAAGCCAGACCAGATTTTGCGAACGCGGACATCTTAGTCATATAGTTGAGCACAATAGAAAGAAAATTCCACATAGAACACGGCAATAACTAGCGTGTCCGTTTCCCACATCAGCAAAGCCTTCATTGGGAACTAATATTTAACCCTTTCAACGGGTGTAATTTACATTCAATTTCCTTCAAGTGTGGTGGTGACAAATAATGGATATTATCCGCATTCATAAAGTGCCAATTTATTCTCCGAGCTTTCAAGGGGAGATGGGAGAAAAAAAAACAACCACACAGAAAGCTGCTGAATAGAAATTTCGAGTGCACTTATATGTAAATCAAAAATAAAATAAAATAAAGCAAAAATGTCAAAGTCTTGGCCTAAATATAGAAAGTGCCAGAGACAGAAAATTCAGATTTGGAACTCTTAGTATCATTGCAATGATGTGCTCAGCGCCCCGGGATAGAGAATAGATTTGGTATGGTCTCGCGTGTCAGATAATAGCTATCATAATAAAGCAAGATATTATGAACATGATCGGCAGATGGCGCCAGTCTAGAGAATCAGCCCGAAGGAGGGTTATATCGTGTTCAGGCTTGTAAGGAATTCACAATTGTAATGTTTCGATAATAATCGAATGTTCGGCGTCGCGTGTTTGAGAATTATCAAATTAACGAGCCATTTGCTAACCCTGAATTATCTTCCGCTAACCCTAGAAAGTATCGTTCGATTTCGCTAAACCTTGAAAGTATTGTTCGATTTTGCTAAACTTGAAAGTATCGTTCGATTTCGCTAACCCTAGAAAGTATTGTTCGATTTCGCTAACCCTTGAAAGTATTGTTCGATTTCGCTAACCCTTGAAGTATCGTTCGATTTTGCTAACCCTAGAAAGTATTGTTCGATTTCGCTAAACCTAGAAAGTATCGTTCGATTTGCTAACCCTAGAAAGTATTGTTCGATTTCGCTAAACCTAGAAAGTATTATTCTATTTCGCTAAACCTAGAAAGTATTGTCGATTTCGCTAACCCTAGAAAGAGTATTGTTTGATTTCGCTACCCTAGAAAGTTCAGTTCGATTTCGCTAACCCTAGAAAGTATCGTTCGATTTCGGTAACCCCTGAATTTATGGTTCATTTTTGGTAACTCTCGAAAGTATTGTTCGGTAAACCTCGTATGGCCGTAACCCTTGAATGTAGTTGTGCCAAAACCAAACAATTGTGTTCAGAAGTTTTTTAACAAGTTTTGGTGACAGTGACATGTTCCCAGACCATTTCCCAGGTGCTAAGCCACAGCATTTACAGTAAGTTTAAGAACTATCACTCCCCATTGACTTTAATGGGTCTGAATTCGAAACTTCGAAGTTCAAAATGGACCGAACTATATGAAGTTCGGCCATCTCTAGACTGAGGATTTGTCTTTCTTGACTTTCATTATCTTTATAGTCACTACCCAGTAACGTTGAGTTCTGATGGCCCCAAGCTTGTGTTTACTAGGCGTTGAGCATATGTTTCCTATTTTTCCTAGAACTACTCCATAGAAGTTACTTGATAAGCAATTAGAGGTCTTCTAGATCACTAAATAAACCCACTAGAATTTTTCTTGCTACTATGAAAAGTTACAATGACCTTAAAAAAATGAAACCTTCAAAGACATATTTGAACATTAAAAATGTAAGCGTTGAAAGTTCCAGTCATTCCAAGCTCTGCTTAGTCGCTACAGACGTGGAACCTACTTTCAGAATTTCCTTTTCAAACCAGGAACTGTCAAGAAAGTCAAAGAAACAAAACGCCTGCCATATCCTAACATCTGGCTTCCAAGCCAGTTAAAAATTAAGATGGATTTCAGAACTTCCGATAGAGAGCTGTTAGGCTTTTAATTCTCTGTAGTAAGACTAATTATTACATATTTATTAGCATATCTTCTGAATGTATCTCCTTGCATTTATAATGAATATTACAAAAAAAAAAAAATGATAGGAAATGAATTTCATATGAATATCCTCCTGTATACAGAGAGAGAAATGTACACGTCTTACGAGCGCGTCCCTGTGGTAATTGAAACTCAAGCAGAATTTGAATGAGGAAGCGGGGTACTCATTACTAATTGGTCCATTATTTTTTTAGGGCATAGCGAAGCTTTCCCAGCTCCCATAATTTACTTTAGACATGGGTTTTACATTCCATTTCAACCTTTGATGGCACAAGAGGGTGTGGATCTTTCATCCCTTTTAACTTCAGAAGAACATCAAAGAACCTCGTTTTGAGGGCCCCCTTGGGAAAAGGATGGGGTTTATTTCCATAAAATGCTGTTGAAGTGGAGATATTTAATGGAATAATAATGGTACATACTCCTTAATCAATTAAACCCCAAACACCTCAACAATTTTGGCTTAGTGTAAAATAGTCGTTGGCTTCCAAGGTTTCAACAAGATTTCAGAATGGAAGTTCTTTGGGGAGAGATCTGAAGGCATGCCACACTTACATATATGTATTCTTACCCTTTGTATGAAACTTTTTTTTAATTTATCTGTATAATTCCTTGCACTGTATAAAATGTATTTTATATTTTGATTTTGTTGCCTATCCAAGTGGCCCTTTATAAATACAGTGTGTACAATCAATATAATTCATGTTTTTTTATGATCGTGACTTTCATCCACTTTCATTTATTTTGGGGGTTGGAGTAGTAGAAAAATGGCTATTGGGGTAAATACAGGGTCCTTACAGCTGATCTCTGCAAAAAACAATTGGTTGTCTCTATCGAACCATGGACCGCAGGTAATTTAACGCCATCCCAATACTGGAGAGATTTCTCTAGATTTTTTAAAATGTATTATGTGTTTCTAATTCATTATATCTGGTGTGAAATGCTGCCGTTTTCTAAATCTTCCCTGAAAAGGGGAACGTTTAAATGAAAGTATTAAATAATAAAAATGAATAAAACTATAATTTGTTAGAAGGAAACGTGTCTCCAGCCATAAATCAAAATGTTCTTTATGCTTCTGGTAAGTAAATAGGAACTCTCAATTTAACTACTAGGGGCATTTCATAAACACAAAGTATAGGAAAGGGCCAATATACTTAAGTTTATAACAAGCTTAAGGACCACTGGGGTATTAAAAGGACGATGAAAACATGGTTGCACTATACAGTGCGGTATCGGTATTATTATATTGCGGTCATATGTTTACAACCACGGTACAATAGAAGGACGTCATTGTAAACTCCTGATTATTTGCGGTAGTCGTTAGTCTTTTTAAATTCAGGCCTTAGTCCTTAGATGAAACTCAAACAGAAGGTCCTGGTCTATTAAAGACATTGCTAGAAAACACGTCCAATTTAACAAATCTCTCAAACCTAATTGTATTGGTTATGTACAGCACTGACAATGCTAACTTTTACCCCCTTTTATTTAAAGGACCAATACTTTCATCCCTTTAATAACATACTAGCATAGTAATTGAGGTTGAATAGAGATACGTCCATCAAGTCCAACATTTTCACCCTCCTTTTTTAACCTATCTAACAGTTCATCTTGCCCATCATAATCACCCAGATCGAGGACCCTAAATCCTGGATTACCCCCATTGAGCTGTTTTACTTACCTTAAGCCCCGCTTGCCAGGTTGGTGCAGCTTTGAAGACTCACTTTCTTAAATAGTTGATGGCCCAGTTCGCGGAATCCGAAACCGGATCCGTGGCGGATAAACCTCATTCGCGATATCATGGATTTTCGGTTTTCCGCCTTCCGAACTTTTCCGAACCGCGTTTTTCGAAAAATTTCGAAATTACGGGATTTCTCATATTTACGAAAATACGGGGAAAATACGGAAATCCTCGTAAATTCAAATTTCGCAGATTTTTCGCATTTTTGGGACAGGAGCAAGCTACATGTTCGGGTCCGTATTTCGAAGAATCCTCGTATTTTCGAAAGAAACCTTTTTTAATAGGTTTTAATGGGTCCGCTTGCGGATTTTCGAATTTTTTTGAAAAATTTTGCGAAGTTCGGACATCTCTATTCTTAAAAAGCATGTCAGGGGTGATGACCTTGTGGTAGAGTCATTACCCTCATTAATTTTAGAATGCCCTTTAATATATTGGCTGTTTTGAAATGTGAGCTTGACTCATCTGCAGTCTCCATTTACAGCTCCTCCACCTTCACATGACCTCATTGGTGTTTACTCTTTAAAGGGATAAACACTATGACAGATAAAAATACGTTATCGATTACTACACGTCTGTTTATAATAAAAATTGTTCGAATGCTGCCTTCAGGACTAAACCCCATGCGTCTCTCTTTCACGCAAAACACCTCCTAGTATTTGTCAGGGTCTGAGAATCTGACATATGGAAGAAGCGCTCGTTCGTAATATTAGAAATCCATGGCACCTCCGTGATTAATGTGTCTCTGCTCGTTTATTAACGCTGCCATGCTGCCTCCCTTAAACAGGCACATTTCAATTTACAACATATTAACAATCTATACAAAGAAAACCCACGACGGATTAGATCTCCCCAGCACATAAAACCAAAAACGTTATTTAAACATCATCCGCTGTTATTAATGCGTCTCGCGACGACTATAAATCACTCCGAATTCATTTGCTACCGTGTTTAAAATAATAATATATAATAATAATAATACTAATAATAAAATAATAATATAATAATAATAATAATAATCTAGACAGTTTGTTTATTAATCTCTCATCTTGTCTGGATATTTGATTATTTAAACATTCATATGACGGATACAATAATAATAATAAATCAAGATAGTTCCCGATGATTCTAGAATGACCCTCCCCCCCCCCCCCCCAAATAAATAAAAAAATAAATTATAAAAAGATTCTGAGTATAACTTGCCCTTCACTGTGGTTATAAATCGAGTTTTAAAGAGAATCACCTCTGAGCGTGAGGCATAGTGGCGTTACGGCAGGGAACACAACAGACACAAAAAGCCGAATTGGCTTCCTTCCTTACAATAACGTAAGGAAAACATTCCATATCCATATTGTTCGGAATGCAGACAATAGCAGAATACCGATTCCTTTCCAGCGGAATTGCACAATAATGGAATTCAGGGCAGATGCGCCAATAAATCTACATTTATTTCTGCTTTGTGTATTTTGTTGTTCAGCTCAAGGTACCCTTTAAGACGCGATGATGTACAACATTCCTGAACCGTAGAAATAAACACCAAATAGTAGGAACTTAATTGAGATGGAAAATATTTTGGGTTATAATCTGGAATTAATCATGAAATTTCTATATGTATTGTTCAACATAGGTTGCCTAGTTCTGTTTATTAATGCTTGTGGGGGCTGCCATTTGGTTGCTCCTTGATTTAAGTATAGGTATGCAGAATCCAGGGAATACGGATTTTGCTGGTGGGGTGTTCTTGATCACATGGCATTTCTCATTAAAAAGGAAATAACGGATATATTCTCCCTATTTAAATATAATCCAGTTTAGCCAAGAGTCGGACATATGTATGGTGTGGCACTCTTCGTGGACTAGAACTCTGATGACAACAATAAGGGCGGGGCACTTACAGTGACATCAAGTGATGTAATAGCTGCAAGTTTGCTCTTCGTGGTAACACAGAATAAATCTTTAACTTTATTACACTACAAGGGCACTGCAATTTCTATTTCTAAAATTTTTTTTTTATAAATCATGCAAAATAAGTGTAAAAACCACCACTAATTACATTGGATAGTGGGAATTTTACACTTAATCGGGCAATTGTGTCCTATTTAAAGGGATGTCTCATTGACAAAAACAGAATTATCATGAACCCCAAACATTCAACCATTAATGCCCTGCCCATTTTATTATATTAAATTACAATGATTTACAGCCATAAACATTATTATTATTATTTCCAGTATTTGTTTTTTATGTGAGCTCCATTTCAGAGCAGGTCACTAAGATATACGTCTCTAATCAGTTTATTTTGCCTATTTTGCTTATATTTGGAGTATATTAGGGAGTCCATACTAATTATTGGCTATTGTGCTACTAGCGCAGCTGTCATATTGGCTGACTTATTAGGTTTGAAGGGGGTGGTTACCACCTCCACTTGAGTGCGGTAAGGAAGTGGTGGTGGGGAGCTGTAGAGTTTATATATATAGAGAAGCACCTGAACTATAGGCATGGACTAGAACTCAAACTAGAGTTTGGAGACAGATCTTATGAGTTCGTACTCAAACTCCCCGAACTATGAACTTTCTGGTTTTCCAAACTCGCGGACATATTTTGATGATTACAGAAAATTTGAGGATTCTCGAATTTTTGAATTGATAACCCTGACTTTATCGTTCCATAACCCGTGTGAATGCGGTGTTCGGTACATTCAAGGGTATTTCGGTATTCGAGGGTTATGGCCAAATCGAGGGTTAGCGAGTGCCGATACCTTCGAATGTATCATTTTGGAACCCTAAAATATGGCCATAACCATCGAATGCTGCGTCAGTAACCCTTGAATTCGAGATAACCCTTGAATGTGGCAATCGATTTTGGTAACTCTCGAAAATTTAATGTGGAAGCACGACAGTTCCCTGATCGGGAGGAAAGTTAATGTTTAAACTAGATATGGCCGAACTTTCGAAAGTCGGTCCGTTTTTGAACTTTCGAATATATAGAAAGTTCGAAAGTTCGAAAACAGACCATTAAGTCAATGGGAGTCAAATAGTTTGAAAAGTTCTAATGAAATACAATTAAAGATCAATGGTAACTTAATGTAAATGGTGGTGGACCTGGGAAATGGTCTGGGGAACATGTTCCAATATCCCAGGTCATTCGAAAAACGATTTTACTCTCACGCGCGCTATTTTCGAGTTCGTTTGCGCCTAGGTACCATGGACATTTTACTCGCGGATTCAATGCTCGTGTATAGGCTTTAATGCACACTTTACTCGTAGATTTGATGTGTCGCGGTCAGATACCATGTACATTTTACTCGCGGATTCGATGCTCGCGTATAGGCTTTAATGGACACTTTACTCGTAGATTCAATGTTCGCGCCTAGATACCATGTACATTTACTCGCGGATTCGATGCTCGCGTATAGGTTTTAATGAACCACTTTACTCGTAGATTCGATGTTCGTGCCTAGATACCATGGACATTTACTCACGGATTCGATGCTCGTGTATAGGCTTTTAATGGACACTTACTCGTAGATTCGAGTTCGCGCCTAGATACCATGTACATTTTACTCGCAGATTCGATGGTCGTGTAAAGGCTTAATGGACACTTTACTCGTAGATTCGATGTTCGCGCCTAGATACCATGGACATTTTACTTGCGGATTCGATGTCGTGTAAAGGCTTTAATGGACACTTTACTCGTAGATTGATGTTCGCGTCTAGATACCATGTACATTTTACTCGCGGGATTCGATGCTGTGTTATAGGCTTTATGGACACTTACTCATAGATTTGATGTCGCGTTCTAGATACCATGTACATTTTACTCGCGGATTCGATGCTCGCGTATAGGTTTTAATGGACACTTTACTCGTAGATTCGATGTTCGTGCCTAGATACCATGGACATTTTACTCGCGGATTCGATGCTCGCGTATAGGCTTTAATGGACACTTTACTCGTAGATTCGATGTTCGCGCCTAGATACCATGTACATTTTACTCACGGATTCGATGCTCGCGTATAGGCTTTAATGGACACTTTACTCGTAGATTCGATGTTCGCGCCTAGATACCATGTACATTTTACTTACGGATTCGATGCTCGCGTATAGGCTTTAATGGACACTTTACTCGTAGATTCGATGTTCGCGCCTAGATACATGTACATTTACTCACGGATTCGATGCTCGCGTATAGGCTTTTAATGGACACTTTACTCGTAGATTCGATGTTCGCGCCTAGATACCATGTGACATTTTACTCACGGATTCGATGCTCGCGTATAGGCTTTAATGGACACTTTACTCGAGATTCGATGTTCGCGCCTAGATACCAATGTACATTTACTCACGGATTCGATGCTCGCGTATAGGCTTTAATGGACACTTTACTCGTAGATTCGATGTTCGCACCTAGATACCATGTACATTTTACTCACGGATTCGATGCTCGCGTATAGGCCTTTAATGGACACTTTACTCGTAGATTCGAGGTTCGCGCCTAGATACCATGTACATTTACTCACGGATTCGATGCTCGCGTATAGCTTTAATGGACACTTTACTCGTAGATTCGATGTTCGCGCCTAGATACCATGGACATTTTTACTCGCGGATGATCAATGCTCGTATAGGCTTTAATGCACACTTTACTCGTAGATTTGATGTTCGCGTCTAGATACCATGTACATTTACTCGCGGATTCGATGCTCGCGTATAGGCTTTAATGGACATTACTCGTAGATTCAATGTTCGCGCTAGATACCATGTACATTTTACTCGCGGATTCGATGCTCGCGTTATAGGCTTTAATGGACACTTAATCGTAGATTCGATGTTCGTGCCTAGATACCATGGACATTTTACTCACGGATTCGATGCTCGTGTATAGGCTTTAATGGACACTTTACTCGTAGATTCGATGTTCGCGCCTAGATACCATGTACATTTTATCGCGGATTCGATGCTCGTGTAAAGGCTTTGATGGACACTTTACTCGTAGATATCGATGTTCGCGGCCTAGATACCATGGACATTTTACTGCGGATTCGATGCTCGCGTATAGACTTTAATGGACACTTTACTCGCGGATTCGATGGCTCGCGCCTAGATACCATGGACATTTTACTCGCGGATTCGATGCTCGTGTAAAGGCTTTAATGGACACTTTACTCGTAGATTTGATGTTCGCGTCTAGATACCATGTACATTTTACTCGCGGATTCGATGCTCGTGTATAGGCTTTAATGGACACTTTACTCATAGATTTGATGTTCGCGTCTAGATACCATGTACATTTTACTCGCGGATTCGATGCTCGCGTATAGGTTTTAATGGGACACTTACTCGTAGATTCGATGTTCGTGCCTAGATACCATGGACATTTTACTCGCGGATTCGATGCTCGCGTATGGCTTTAATGGACACTTTACTCGTAGATTCGATGTTCGCGCTAGATACCATGTACATTTTTACTCACGGATTCGATGCTCGGTATAGGCTTTAATGGACACTTTACTCGTAGATTCGATGTTCGCGCCTAGATACCATGTACATTTTACTTGCGGATTCGATGCTCGCGTATAGGCTTTAATGGACACTTTACTCGTAGATTCGATGTGTCGCGCCTAGATACCATGACATTTTACTCACGGATTCGATGTCGCGTATAGGCTTTAATGGACACTTTATCGTAGATTCGATGTTCGCGCCTAGATACCATGTACATTTTACTCACGGATTCGATGCTCGCGTATAGGCTTTAATGGACACTTTACTCGTAGATTCGATGTTCGCGCCTAGATACCATGTACATTTTACTCACGGATTCGATGCTGCGCGTATAGGCTTTAATGGACAATTTACTGTAGATTCGATGTTCGCGCTAGATACCATGTACATTTTACTCGCGGATTCGATGCTCGCGTATAGGCTTTAATGGACACTTACTCGTAGATTCGATGTTCGCGCCTAGATACCATGTACATTTTACTCGCGGATTCGATGCTCGCGTATAGGTTTTAATGGACACTTTACTCGTAGATTCGATGTTCGCGCCTAGATACCATGGACATTTTACTTGCGGATTCGATGCTCGCGTATAGACTTTAATGGACACTTTACTCGCGGATTTGATACTCGTGTATAGGCTTTATGGACACTTACTCGCGGATTCGATGCTCGCGCCTAGATACCATGGACATTTTACTCGCAGATTCGATGCTCGCGTATAGGCTTTAATGGACACTTACTCGCAGATTCTCGAACGGTCGAACTTTCGATATTAGCGAAAGTCGAAAATATCGAAAATCCGCATCCTGGATAGTTCGAGAAGTCTGAATTCGTTCGAATTCGAATAGTTCGGCTCGAACTCGGGTTCGAGTTCGAGTTCTAGTCCATCTTAGTCGTTGGCGCTATATAAATTCACAATGATAATAATAATAAATAACAACAATATTAATAATACAACAGGAATCCCTACAATTTTATTTTTCTTATTACGCACAATCATATCTATATATTGGTCACTAGAAATCCTTGACTTGACATTATTAATTACATTTGTAGTGGAAGATGTTTAGGTTCCCTTTGTCCAATGGTGTGTTTATATTCCATGGACGATGGAATGTACTGATCGAGATTAAAATAGAGAGTAGTGAACTCTCTACTCTCTGACTGGGTGAAGTGCTTCAGCTGATGGGTTAGAAAGAAAGGAAAAAAACGCCCATCAAGTTCTAATTATAAAGTATCCTTGGGAGCTTGACTTCTCATCTATAATGAAACAAGAGGACACAAAGGTTTATTCCAGGAGGTGATTTTCCTGTGTCTGCTTATCAGGGTTAATACTACAACCTTTACCTTACGCGGCAAAATTCCTCATCCAAATGAACACTTGAGGATTTTGTCTGATTTTATTGACGTCAATGAAGGAGGCTTGTTGACCATAGAGACCTTGAGAGGGTGAGGAGAAGCTGAAAGCCAAAGCAATTAGTCTGGGTTGTGCTGGAAATATCCACTGCATTAAACCTCTTTCCATGTTGCAAAAGGAGTCTGCAGAAGAAGAAGGATATTAAATGTCTGCTGGATGGAAGCCATTTTTTATTGTTTATAAAGAAGTTGTCTAAGACAAAAGTAGAGGTGTCCCATATGTTTGTCATGAAACTGGTCTAGCCGTGTGTAATAACTAGGGATGAAGTTTGGTTCCGAGTTGAGCCGGTTACCAAGGAAACTCTTGGATTTTCGAATCACAAACCCTCGATTCGAAGGATCAAAAATGATCGAAAAATGAAACTCAAAAATAGCTGAAGTTTTGGTTATATGTACCTGTTCCCATCGACTTCTGTGGGTCCGTTTTCGGTTTCGAATATTTCGAAAACCGTTTTCGAAACGGAACTTGCCGGTTTCGTCCATCTCAAGAAATCACCGGCTTTGACTTATAGACAATTTTGACCTTTAACCGTTTGATAATTTTGAAACATTTTAAGGGTAGAATGGGCTAGGGACACATGGATTGTTAAATGCCAATGCAAATAGGCTTGTATTAGTATTGCCATGGATCCAAGCTTGGTATATTAAGCATTCATTTGCAGATGTTACGCAGTAAAATTCAGCACCTGTTAATTTATGAATTTTGCAGTGTTTTGTCAAGTTGTTTTGTTACAAAAATCTCCAGAACAGGAGACGCGAACTTAATGCAGATTTTCTTGTTATCCGTTTGTTTGCCTTCTTCCCCAAGCCGTAGCCTTTATTTACGGACGTGTTGCGGTAATAAAAACCAGCCACAGTTAATTAAAAAGTAGCGATATCAATGTTTCTGTTTCAACAATGAGTCGACTAAATGTTTGTTTGAATTGTTTTACTTTTTCATTGTTATTTCTTTACATAGAGCAAGTTAATTATCCCCAGTGATACACTACACCGACCATCAATAAAGAGGGCTCTCCTTCCTTTATTGTGTCGCATTACCCACGACTATTCTATACATTATTGTTATTTGTTGTGGGTCCGTAGGGAAGACATTTTATTGGTGACATTTAGAGAGTTTGGAACTGTGGAGTTTCGTTCTGTTTTAAAAAAGTTTGAAAATTCAAGTTTCGATTTTCGAAAATCGTCTATTTACGATTTACGATTTTCGAAAATTGGTCTACTTTAATTTTTGAAAATCGTCTACGTTCGATTTTCAATAAAAATCGTAATTCCAAAAATCCGGGTTCCGTGAATTCAGGAGATCCGGAAAAGCAGCCAATCATTGGTTGTGATGTCAGCAGTCACAGCCTTGATTGACAGCATGGAGGAGGAGCCAGAATAGGGACAAAAAGTATCCTTCAATATTGGTAGTAATGCAGGTAATAATGTACAAATATGCATCAGTGGGTTTGGGGCAGGTAACTGACACTTCGTTTTAAGGGAAGACATTCCTTTAACCTCAGTGTCCAATAAAAATGTACAAAAATGTCCTACTGGAGAAATGGTGATTCCATTGGACATCCTGGATGCACTAGAGAAATATACAAAACAGGCGAGTTCATTCCGACAGCGCTTCCATGGAACCTATTAAAGTTTCCAATCGAATTGAATTTTTCGACTTTTAACTATCGCAATTTTAGAATTTTCCATAGGAATTTTTTAATGCAATTTTTTTAATTTTTAGATTTTCTTTTTGATGAAAAGTTTTGAGTTTCAAAAATTTGGAAATTTAATTTGGACTTTTGGAAAACAACAGTTCAGAATCTCACCCAGGCTCATTGGAAACCAGGACTTGGTTAGGTGGGCTAATGGAACCTTCATATAATCATAATAATCTATCATTGCAAGGGAATGTTCTGTAAGGCTAAGATCATACTAATGATAATTCCAAGGCGGATGGAGAGAGAGATATTTAAAGAATCCTAGGGGGATATTTAGAAAATGTTTGTTAAATGTTTCGCCACGTTATCGAAGCCTTTTTGCCAAATTTGGACTCAGCGCAATTGCAACGCGCCGATAACCAGTGCGGGGAGAAAGCATTACTGACACCACTTCGCCATTTTGCTTTTCGCTTTATATCGCTGTGATGACACGCTAGATATATTATTAAATGATGAAAAGGTTTATTGTGTTAAGTTCGGCCATTTACTCGCGCCCATAGATGTGCCGGTCGGTGGTGTCCAGTGAAGATGTCTACGTTGGGGTGGGTGTCTCAATCTAAGAAGGGTCCAAGGGGGATGTAATCTTTTTTCCAGCGTTTACTGTTAATACGATCGGCGATATCTGGGTTTACCAAAATCAGCGTTTTTTCTTTCGCCGCGATAAAGGACTTAATGTAATTAGTTCATTGCGTTAAATCCGGTATCGCGGCGAAAAGAGAAGATACTACTACTGCACATCAGCAGCGTGGTGATACCTTTATAAATACTATTTTATAATTTTTTAAAAAATTTTATATGCCCCTGATTTTAAAATTGGGGGAGAGGATTATGTCAAGCGAGAAAGAATGGAGGATAATCAGGAATTGAGGATTAAGGGAAACAGAATATACAGTAACACGGGAGGTTGATAGAGAAGGTTTCCAAGCTTTATTGAAGCTGTGAGTGCAAACTGCCAAGTGCTGATAAATAAATCATCCCTAACATTAGGAGGTTTTAAACCAATACGAGGACAGAAAAGGATGTAGAGACCGGAAATGATTTTAAAAAAAACTTTATACACACACAAAAGATTACATTGTAGGGTAGGATTGTAACGGGCATATATGACCACACCCACTTTTCCAGGCCCCACCCACCATTTACCTAAACGTAAACCCCACCCTCTTAGGGGTAAAATCAGCTTCATGGATTTCGTATTGTTTTGAATTCAGGTATGTTTATAGCGTGTGTGTGTGTGCGTGTGTGGTGTGTGTGGGGGGTATCCTTTATACAAGCAATTCTAATTTTATTATTAAAAAAATAAATAAAATGGTTATTATTAATATAGAGTATGTAGTCAGTAGTAGTAGGTAGATTCTCTTTTATTATATATTGTGCGAGTCGTCGTAGTCGGATATTATTTCATTATATATTAGTTAATGATATAGATATATTCTTATTATATTATTATAAGTCTTATATATCATTTTGTTATTATCTTTATGGTATTAGTATTATATTCTATTATTTATATTATAGTATTATGATAGATTATTATTTATTATTAGATGTATTCATTTATTAGAGTGAGTATTATTATTATTATTATTATTATATTATTATTATTAGTGTATAGGGGTATTATTATTATTATGTTATTATTATTATCATAATAATCATTTTATTATTATATATTATTATATTTTAATGTAGTATATTATATTGTATATTATTATTAGATTATTCTATGATATGATATGGGATTTTATTATTATTATTATTATTATATTTCATCATCATTATATTATATATTATTATTATTAGTATCTAATCATTATTATATTATTATTATTATTATGATTATGATTATCATTATTATTATGATATTTTATTATTATTATTATTATTATTATTATATTTTATATTCATTATTTCTTATTATATTATTTATTATTATTATTATTATATGATTATTATAGATATTATTGTAATTGTATTATATTATTATATATTATTATTATCATTCAGATTATTATATTATTATTATCATCATATTCATTAGATATTATTATTATTATTATTAGTATTATATGTTATTATTATTATTATATTAGTTATGTTATTATTGTAATTGTTATTATTATAGATTATTTTATTAGTATATCTTATTATTGTTGTTATTATTATTATTATTATATATTATTAGTGTGATTATTATTAGCATTATCATTATATTAGTGATTATTATTATTAGGCATATTATTAGCAGTGTCATTGTTATGTTATTGTTTATTATTATTATATATCATCATCATCAATCATCATCACTCTCATAATCATCATCATCACAATCATCATCATCCATCAGTAGTTATCGTTATCTTATGATTATTATTATTATTATTATTATTATTATATTATTATTATATTATATTATTATTGTGATTATTATTTTCCAGAAAGCAATTCAGTCACGTGACCTTTAAGCTTGTTTGACTAGCTTTACTCTTCTCCTCCTGTTTCCAACCTTAATCCAGCATTGTAACGTCCGTATCTCCATATGCATTTACCTATTAGGTTTACGTTGTATCTAAAGACCCTTAGCTCTGTTTGCTTTCAGAGATGAGTCACAATGTCACATTTTGGCTTTTCATTGTAATATCTTCTAAAAGTCATTTGTTTCGACCCCGCGTCGAGCATCGTACGGCTTGACAAATTACAGAGGACACCTCGTTTTACTCCCCGCCAATCATGGCTTCCTCACATGGTATAACTAACCAAAAAAAAACTCCATTTTATAAACAATCATTGTGTTTGTATGGATCACTAACTTCAAATATTGATGACATTGGTGAGATTTGTCATATTTCCATTTACTCTGTAACAAAAAAACAGATCAGAGTAAATACTTTAAAAAATGTGTCTTCTTGTTTGAAATGCGAGCCCATGATTACAGATAATTATTAGGATTATGTTTGACAAATCTGAATTGTTTATTGGGTAAAGAATCTGAAATGTTGTCAAAGCATCAGAAAAGAAAAATATGTCTCTGGTTGTTACATTTTTTCTGTAGTTTAATGGACCAATCAAATTTTTCTGCACGTTATGTAATAATGTTATAATACATACAAATGTTGTAACACACACTTAAATAATTTGGTTTTTATTTTCCTTTATTCTATTTAACATAATAGAACCGTCGCTACGACGTCTTCAAGTAAACTTAAGTCCAGTTGATTCTAACATGATCAAAATATACAATGACCGATGAATGAATATACAGAGTATACCATGACCTGGATAGAATTAAAGATATACCAGGACCGGATGGATGAATATTACAGATATACCATGACCTATGTATACAGTATACCGTGATGGATGATGATATTACAAGATACCTGACCTGGATGGATGAATATACGTATACCATGACTGGAGGATGATTATTACAGATATACCATGACCTGGATGAATGAATATTACAGATACCTGACCTGGATGAATGAATATTACAGATATACCATTACCTGGATGGATGAATATTTACAGATTATACCATGGACCTGGATGATGAATATTACGAATACCGTGACATGGATGAATGAATATTACAGAATACCGTGACCTGAGAATGAAAAATACAGATATACGTGACCTGGATGAATGAAATTACAGATATACCATGACCTGGAGGATGAATATTACAGTATACCATGACCTGGATGGATGAATATTACAGATTATCCCATGACCTGGATGGATTGAATATTACACATTATACCATGACCTGAATGGATGAATATTACAGATATACCATGACCTGGATGGATGGAATTACAGATATACCATGACTGGATGGATGAAATTACAGATATACCGTGACCTGGATGAATGAATATTACAGATATACCATGACCTGATGGATGAATATTACACATATACCATGAGCTGGATGGATGAATATTACAGATATACCATGACCTGGATGGATGAATATTACAGTATACCGTGACCTGGATGGATGAATATACAGATATACATAGACCTGGATGGATGAATATTACAGAATACCATGACCTGGATGGATGAATATTACAGATATACCGTGACCTGGATGGATGAATATTACAGATAGACCGTGACCGGAGGAATGAATATTACAGATAGACCGTGACTGGATGGATGAATATTTACAGGATTATACATGATTGCCTGGATGGATGAATATTTACAGATAATACCGTGACCTGGATGAATGAATATTACAGATATTACACATGACCTGGATGGATGAATTACAGATTAACATGACCTGGATGAATGAATATACAGATATACCGTGACCTGGATGAATTGAATATTAACAGATATACCATGACCGGATGGATGAAATATACAGATATACCGTGACCTGGATGGATGAATATTACAGAATAACGTGACCTGGATGGATGAAATATTACAGATATACCGTGACTGGATGGATGAATATTACAGATTAACCATGACCTGGATGGATGAATATTACAGATATACCATGAACTGGATGGATGAATATACAGATACACAGTGACCTGGAGGATGAATTATTACAGATATCATGACCTGGATGATGAAATACGATCCGGGACTGGAGGATGAATATTACAGATATACCGTGACCTGGATGGTGAATATTAAGATATACCATGACCTGGATGGATGAAATTACAGATATTACCGTGACCTGGATGGATGAATATTACAGATATTACCGTGACCGGATGGATGAATATTACAGATATGTGCCATGACCTGGATGGATGAATATTACAGATATACCGTGACCTGGATGGATGAATATTACAGATATACCGGGACCTGGATGGATGAATATTACAGATATACCATGACTGGATGGATGAATATTACAGATATACCAGTGACCTGGATGGATGAATATTACAGATATAACGTGACCTGGAGGATTGAATATTACAGATATACCGTGACCTGGATGGATGAATATTACAGATATACCGTTGACCTGGAGGGATGAATATACAGATATACCATGAACTGGTGATGAATATTACAGATATACCATGACCTGATGGATGAATTTACAGATATACGTGACCTGGAGGATGAATATTACAGATTATACCATGAACTGGATGGATGAATATTTACAGATATACCATGACCCTGGATGGATGAATATTACAGATATACGTGACGGAGGGTGAATATTACAGATATACCATGAACTGGATGGATGAATATTACAAGATATACCAATGACCTGGATGGATGAATATACAGATATACCGTGACCTGGATGGATGATATTACAGATATACCATGACCGGATGGATGATATTACAGATATACCATGACCTGGAGATGAATTACAGGATATACCGTGACCTGGATGGATGAATATACAGATATACCGTGACCTGGATGGATGATATTACAGATATACGTGACCTGGATGGATGAATTACAGATATACCATGACCTGGATGAATGAATATTACAGATATACCATGACCTGGATGGAATGATATTACAAGATTATTCATGACCTGGATGGATGAATATTACAGATATATACCATGACCTGGATGAATGAATATTACAGATATACCGTGACCTGGATGGATGAAATTACAGAATACCATGACCTGGATGAACGAAGATTACAGATAGACGTTGACCTGGATGGAGAATATTACAGATATACCGTGACCTGGATGGATGAATATTACAGATATATCATGACCTGGATGGATGAATATTACAAGAATATACCATGACCTGGATGAATGAATATTACAGATATTACCGTGACCTGGAGGATGAATATACAGATATACCATGACCTGGATGAATGAATATTACAGATGACCGTGACCTGGATGGGGATTGAATTATTACAGATATCACCGTGACCTGGATGGATGAATATTACAGATATACCAGACCCGGATGGATGAATATTACAGATATACCGTGACCTGGATGGATGAAATTACAGATATACTGTGACCTGGATGGATGAATATTACAGAATATACCATGACCTGGATGAATGATATACAGATATCCCATGACCTGGATGGATGAATATTACAGATATATCATGAACTGGATGGATGAATATTACAGATATACGTGACCTGGATGGATGGAATATTACAGATATACCGTGACCTGGATGGATGAATATTACAGATATTCCGTGACCTGGATGGATGAATATTACAGATATACATGACCTGGATGGATGAATATTACAGATATACCGTGACTGGATGGATGAATATTAAGATATACCATGACCTGGGAATGAATATTACAGATATACCGTGACTGGATGGATGAATATTACAGATATACCGTGACTGGATGAATGAATATTACAGATATACCGTGACCTGGATGGTTGAATATTACAGATATACCGGACCTGGGATGGATGAATATTACAGATATACCGTGACTGGATGGATGAATATGACAGATATACCGTGACCTGTATGAATGAATATTACAGATATACCATGACTGGATGGATGAATATTACAGATATACCGTGACCTGGATGGATGATATTAAAGATATACGTGACCGGATGAATGAATATTACAGATTATACCGTGACCTGGATGGATGAATATTACAGATATACCATGACCTGGATGGATGAATATTACAGATATTACCGTGACCTGGATGGATTGAATATTACAGATATACCGGACCTGGAGGCATTGAATAATTACAGATATACCGTGACCTGGATGGATGAATATTACAGATATACCGTGACCTGGATGAATGAATATTACAGATATACCATGACCTGGATGAATGAGAACCTCCACAAGCATATTGTAAAATCACATTTCCATTCAAGAAACAGTGACATTTTACAGCTTTCCACCTCTACATAACCTTTCCTGTACTATGCAGTTTTGTAGACACACACACAATATGGTTGATGAAATCCTCGCTAGAGTTTGGTGCGTCCGCTGCCATCCCTATAGACTACCTTGGATAATGTTTGTAGAGTTACGGAGTGAGCGGTATGCTCTAATGGGTGGTAGGTTTATTTATTGCAATCACAGAGCTACTGGGTGAAAATAACCTGAAGGCCTCTACCAGCCTTTGAGAACGCTGATACTTAAAGGAGAACTAAAGTGCATTTGCATTTTTTTTAAAGTTAAAATCAAAAGTACCGGCAGGGGGATAGGATTGGTAATACCAACCTCCCAATATGTGTGGAGCGCCAGCACAAAGAAAACTGCTTCTGCCAGGCTCACTCGGTGCTTCAGCAATTTTTTTTTCAACGTCATCGGACGAACGAACAATCAGATGCGTCGGAAAATTCCGATCAATCCTGCGAATTCCTATGGGACCGCACAATCAATCGTTCGTAAATTCGGCCGCGGCCAAATTTGCAGCTACCGATGGACATATGTACCGGCCGAGTGCTCGCTCTTTGTGAGCGTTCGGTCGGGACAAATAGTCCGCCCGTGTGTACCCAGCCTTAGATGTGTGTTTTGTGGAACTTTGTAAAAAGTTTTTAAAGCGAATCACATTTTAAAATAAGTGAGAAGCAGCACTGAATGTTTTTATGGCTTTTTTTTTAAATTTATTTATTTTTTTGTAACTTTCTCGCAGATTTGAATTCCCATTATTGGAAACAGCTGACATGTTTATCCGACGCTAAACAAATGTGACATTTTATGGTTTCATAAACAGAGCCAGCGAAATGCGTTGCAGCTTGAAAGTCGCCGTTTTTATTGGATACTTTATCTTTGCATCATAACCTTTGTAGAACTTTGCCAACGAATAAATTTTATTTTTATATTCTAGGGCAATGTATGCAAATGGCTTCAATTTCTACAAAAAAAAAAAAGAATAAATTCATAAAATAAAATTGTGTTTCGTTTTTTTTTTTTAACAAATTTATTTTAGAAAACGTCAGAATTCAATTTGTATTATGAAAAGGCTGATTAAAATAAAATGATCTCTATTTTTAGTCTATAAAAAAATGTCTAGAATAAAAAATAACTAACTCTAATGATATTTTATTGTTATTGGGCCCATTTCTGTAAATAGATTAAAAAACTAGTCCGTTTAGAAGAAAAACTCCCTGATGTATACAAGGCGTTTGATGATAGATAAACTGGTGGATAATCTGATGGACATTAATAGGGGGTTTCATCTTGCTGGGGGTTTCATCTTAGTGTGTCAATTTTCTTTACATTGACATTATATTACATTGTATCCTTTTTGTAAAGAAACATTCAATGTACTCATTACATTGTATCCTTTTTTGTAAAGACTGTAAACATTGCACAGGGATATTTTGTATCTAACAGAGCCATTAGGGTAACCCCCTAACTAATCTATCCTTCTTAGCCCATCTGAAGGGCTATAGGAACTTGTAGACTTCAATTCATTTTTGTCATAGACAATCAAGGTAAGTTATCTAGAGCCTGGGATCAGTTCCAATCTCTTCATATACCTGTGTGACTCTAACTCCAACTCAAGTAGACTGGGGATCACTCTTCAAAGTATTTGTTACTGTGTTTTAAGTGTCCATAGAAACAACATTTTTAACTGAATAATGGGCAAGAGTGTTCTTTATTGTTGTAATACTCATTGATATAGTTACAGCATTTTGGGCTGAAATCAAGTCAACTCCTCAATGTAAAACCCAACATCCCCAAATCTGCGGTCGATCTTTGCCAACGACTTCAATTCCACTTCCTTCTGTTTTTCCTTCAGAACACGATGAATGTGGCGTTGGAGAGTCAAGCTGCGATGAAAATGCTATTTGCATGAATTCTGTCCGAGGGCACAGCTGTACCTGTAAGCCGGGATATGTTGGAAACGGGACCATGTGCCGGGGTAAGTCATCTCCTAATGTAGTTAATGGTAATTACAGAATAATTCTTGGATCTTTGGGCTGTAAAGTTGCAAATCTTCAATACAATAAAATGTCCCTTTGCCTTGCTCACTATAAGATACTTTAACAAGTCACCATTGAGCAAGCAAACGCCATTTCCGATTCACCGTCAGAGTCAAACGCAAGATAACAATTAATCAGAACGGTTCTTGTTCGGAGGATCTAGGGAATTTGCCCATTTCTGTTCTTTCTTTGCTCCCAGTTTGCAGTTTATTTTTATGGAGAAACTCAAGTGACAGATTTCCAGTCTGTGCAATTAATGTCACATAGAGAGGATGTGGATCGAATTCATCATAGTTGGGTCAATAGGAGACATTGCGAAGAGAGAAAAGAGAATAACTTATGGTGATTATATCTAGAAATGAGGCTTAGCCCCCCCCCCAATGCTACAGTGATAGGATTATAATTATAATGCTCCTTTTGAGATTTTGGACTAAAGGGGAAATTGAACATAAAACCAGTCTCCAGTCTCCTATAGCTCTGATTGCTGTCGGTGTGTTTCGCTGACCATTACACTGACAGGTATGGATTTGGTAGGTTGCTGGACACAGCAGCTGTAGAAACTAATGAGCGGTTCAGATGAAATAGTTATTGCTGTCAAGAGACAGAGAAAAAACAGGATAGAAATGGGAAACGAGAGGGAAATGAAAATATTCTTTGTTGATTGTTTGTTACTAAAAGTTTTTAAAAAAAAAAACATCCCCTTTGTATTATTACACCATGGCAGCCCGGTGATCAATACAATAAAGGTGGGCAAAAAAACTTCCACCATCGGCCTTGCACTTTTCCGAGCTGGATATTCCGCCCTAGTGGTTGGGAGTTTACTGGGACATTTTCACATTCCACTGACTTTAATGGGTTTGATACATTTCTAATTCTATAGGAGTCAGGAGTCCCTACTTCCTATTTTGTTTTAATTAAAAAGTACTTAGCTTTAGTGTAGGCTCCCCTCTCCCCAAGTCTGGGAAACCCTCTCCCTAATCCGTACCTGACTCACAACTGAAAAATGTCTAAATCTTATTGATTTTTAATTAAAGCAAAATTGCTCCTACCCCCTTAGAAATTGTTCCTACCTCCCGTAGGAATTATTCCTACCTCCCTTAGGAATTGTTCCTACCTCCCTTAGGAATTGTTCCTACCTCCCTTAGGAATTGTTTCTACCCCTCTTAGGAATTGTCCCTACCTCCCTTAGGAATTATTCCTACCCCCCTTAAAAATTATTCCTACCTCCCTTAGGAATTATTCCTACCCCTCTTAGGAACTGTCCCTACCTCCCTTAGGAATTGCTTCTACCTCTCTGAGAATTATGAATTAATGGGGGAAGAGTTTGTTAGGGTGTGATAAAATGAAACCTTGTTATGGAAATATTAGGAAAGGGATACAGGAACAGTACCTGTTTCCATGGAGAAAGTGATTTTACACGGGTGTGATAATATGATAGATAACGCTGCAATCACAGCAGAAAGCTTTGTCCTATTTGGAAGGAAACAGAAGTAGAACAATAAGATCCATTTCCATAAAGTCTTCATCACCCTAACCAGCAATTTCTTTTATTTAAAGAGAATTAGAAGAGCAGGATTGTATTAACACTAAATTAAAAGCGTAAATTACACGTTTTGCAGCTAACACGCCAATAAAGCAAACATATTTATTAAACACGTGCACATTCAATAAATAGTTGAGCCTTATAGACACAAACAGTTTCCTGATGTTTGGGCAATAAAATGCTCTAAATTCTACTCAGAAATATCGTATACCTGTATAAAGCCTACAATCCCTTCTAACCTGATCTGTTTCCCTAAGCCACTGACTCAGACATGCTCAGTTGACTATAATTAACCCCGTATACAATAAAAAGGAATGGTTGTGTTTGGCCATATGTTTCAAGGCTCCACCCAATTCAGTCAAAATTATGTAAGATAATATGGAAAATAACGTCATAGTGGTGTGAGTCTTCTTGGATGACATCACCTTTAATGCTAAATTCACATTACACAATGTAAAAGGCATCTGTATTACTAACCAGATATGTAAGGAATAGTATTGTCCCCATTCTGGCAAAGTAAGCTTGCCCCTCCCTCCAGTCAATCAAGGCTGTGATCACAACCCATGATTGAGTGCTGTTTCCCATGCTGCCTCTACTGCACATGCTCAAGCTTATAAAAAGCTCATTGAGCAGAGAGAGAAGGGCGGATACCTTTACCAGAAATAAACTGGGAGAAATAGCAGTTGGTGTTGTGGGCAGATAACTGACAAGTCACCAGTTTTTGTTTTAAGGGTGGATTGGCCTTTGATGTGATTATTATTTGATATAGATTACTAGACCAACACAAACAGCCCAATGTGAAGTAAATTCGATTGTAAGCCCCGAGGGTAAAAACAAGAATCTGGAGGCCACAGGTGAATGTAGATTCCTCCTAACACCTTCACACGGACATTTAATACTCACTAGGATGGACCTGGTCTTTGTTTAGTTTCGCTCTGTAGGGCTTTAGAAAACAAATCAGTCATAATTGACATTAGTCATTACTAGTGATGGCCCAGTTCGCGGATCCGAACCCGGATCCGCGGCGGATTTACCTCATCCGACTGATATTGCGTATATTCTGCCTTCCAAACTTTTCCGAACGGTGTTTTCGAAAATTTTTGAAATTACGGGAAAATAGGAGAAATCGCAGATTTTGTATTTTAGCAGAATCCTCGTATTTTCGGATTTTAATAGGTTTTAAATGGGTCCGCTCGCGGATTTTCGAATTTTTTCGAAAATTTGCGGATCCTCGAGCAGACCAGATTTTGCGAACTGCGGACATCTCTAGTCATTACTGTTGAGCACAATAGAAAGAAAATTCCACATAGAACACGGCAATAACTAGCGTGTCCTGTTTCCCACATCAGCAAGCCTTCATTGGGAACTAATATTTAACCCTTTCAACGGTGTAATTTACATTTCAATTTCCTTCAAGTGTAGGTGACACATTAATGGATATTATTCCGCATTCATAAAGTGCCAATTTATTCTCCGAGCTTTCAAGGGGAGATGGGAAAAAAAAAAAACCACACAGAAAGCTGCTGAATAGAAATTTCGATGCACTTATATGTAAATCAAAAATAAAATAAAATAAAGCAAAAATGTCAAAGTCTTGGCCATAAATATAGAAAGTGCCAGAAAGATTCAGATTTGAACTCTTTAGTATCATTGCAATGATGTGCTCAGCGCCCCGGACTAGAGTAATAGATTTGGATGGTCTCTGCGCTGTCAGATAATAGCTATCATAATAAAGCAATATATTTATGAAATGATCGGCCAGATGGCGCAGTCTAGAAGAATCAGCCCTGTAAGGAGGGTTTATATACGTTCAGCTCTGTAAGGAATTCACAATGTAATGGTCAGACAAGGTTTAAAACAAAGGGGAGATGGATTTTTTTTGTTTAAAGGTTTAATGCATTAACTGTCCGTTTGCTTATTCCAAAGGTTCTGGATATGACACAGTGCTGGTCCAAATCCAAAAAAGAAAACAATCTAGAAAGCACTGAATATCGTTTAGAACACTAGGCAATCTAAACTGATTCCTTAATTCTAGGAGAAAGGGGTGGGCCAGAACCTTTATACCCTACCCATAATGTCTGTATAACAGTCACATAGTAACACAGTATTGGAGGTTGTATAAAGACATACGTCCATCTAGTCCAACCTTTATACCCTACCCATAATGTCTGTATAACAGTTACATAGTAACATAGTATTGGAGGTTGTATAAAGACATACATCCATAGTCCAACCTTTATACCCTACCCATAATGTCTGTATAACAGTTACATAGTAACATAGTATTGGAGGTTGTATAAAGACATACATCCATCTAGTCCAACCTTTATACCCTACCCATAATGTCTGTATAACAGTTACATAGTAACATAGTATTGGAGGTTGTATAAAGACATACGTCCATCTAGTCCAACCTTTATACCCTACCCATAATGTCTGTATAACAGTTACATAGTAACATAGTATTGGAGGTTGTATAAAGACATACGTCCATCGAGTCCAACCTTTATACTCTACCCATAATGTCTGTATAACAGTTACATAGTAACATAGTATTGGAGGTTGTATAAAGGCATACGTCCATCTAGTCCAACCTTTATACCCTACCCATAATGTCTGTATAACAGTTACATAGTAACATAGTATTGGAGGTTGAATAAACACGCACATCCATTTGGCCAAAATTTATACTCTACTTATAATGTTTATCTAGCTGTTACATAGTAACATTTTATTGAAAGTTGTATGAAGATATACATCCATCTAGATAATACTGCATATTAATACATTAATGGACCATACAATAAATAATAATCTGGGGCATTGTTCAGCAATAGAACATGTCAGAGGACAGTTTTGCCTTCAAGCTCAAAAGGGGTTTTTCCCTATGAGAACAATGGCCGTGGTGATTGCAGGTTTATTGGAAAGTTTTAAAAAGAAAAGCTGGATGAGTTTCTAAAAATAAAGAATGTTGCATATTAACCAGACTTGTAAACCATTTTCTTTTTTTTTCACAATACAAACTGAGGGATAAATGGCTATCCAAGGTTGGTGCTCTATCTAGTTCACTGCTATGTAGGGTACTAAGGGTCAGTTCTCTATGGTACCAATCTGCTTTAAAGGGCATCTATAGTGAAAACAACACAACACATAGCCCTTTTGCAAAGTTAAATTCATGTACTCTGTGCTGCCTTAATCCTATCTCTGTCAGTGACTTTGTTTTTCCATGGTGTCAGATCTCTGTGCAGCACTCCCCCCTTCCCCCTCCCCTTGGTTACCTCCTCCATGTCTAAACTCAATACAATGTACTGACTGCTCTCCGTGGTACTGATTAATACAACGTACCGACTGCTCTCCGTGGTACTGATCAATACAAAGTACCGACTGCTCTCCGTGGTACTGATCAATACAACGTACCGACTGCTCTCCGTGGTACTGAGCAATACAAAGTACCGACTGCTCTCCATGTTACTGATCAATACAACGTACCGACTGCTCTCCGTGGTACTGATCAATACAACGTACCGACTGCACTCTGTGGTACTGAGCAATACAAAGTACCGACTGCTCTCCATGGTACTGATCAATACAACGTACCGACTGCTCTCCGTGGTACTGAGCAATACAAAGTACCGACTGCTCTCCATGTTACTGATCAATACAACGTACCGACTGCTCTCCATGGTACTGATCAATACAACATACCGACTGCTCTCCATGGTACTGATCAATACAACGTACCGACTGCTCTCCATGGTACTGATCAAGCTCTAATGTCTACACATTATTATTGATAGTTTGTTACAATAGTTTGAGGCTCGTTGATCTTACCATTGCTCTATTTGTCCAAAAGCATCTGATTAAACATCCCAGATATATTTTTAACAAAAAAAAACATAAGCAGAATTTTTTTTAGAATGTTTTGAATGCTGGGACTTAATTTTTAATTCCCTCTATTACCTATATACCTTATTATAATTCTAATCCCCCTTTTATTTGATGATATGCCTTTAACTTTCACAGTCCATTAAACATCAGCAGGTTAGTAGATGATAGGATGCAGCCCTGTGAATTGTTTTACAGTCTCTCCGTGTTCTCTCACACTCCCAACCATTGAAGTGTATGGATTTTCTTTTCCACTTACAGTAAATGCATATTGAGTTTTACTTCCCCAGCTCATCCCAATCCCAGCTTCATAAGCAGACCTGTTGCAAGTGAAATGGTTTTATTCTGTAATAGGATCTGTAGGCCAGAGTATCTATTAAACTTAATACGTTTCTCCCATTTCTTTGAACTAAATCCAGAATGTAAAAAGTATTTCTATAACAAGGCAGAGCAGATACAAAGGACTTACCGACATCCGACAATAAACTAATGAGATACAGACCAAGGAATTTCAGCCTTTGAAATAGGAGAAGAAGGAACTAAAGTAGCCAAGGAAACACTAAATAACGTCTTGACTTAGAAAAGAAAGAAGATACATGAAATGTAAATGAACAATTGTCAACAACTTTTTTGGGAATGCTGCGATTTAAAGGGCAACTCCACCCTCATAAGAACATCTTTTAGAAGGAATGGCCTCTTTATAATATGTTGATGTATCATAGTTTGTCCTATGAATTCATTACTGTATGCCTGCTATGCTTCTGGATGCCTCATGGAAACTGAGCCATTTATAAACCTGTACTGAGTCTGTACTGAGCCTGGGCATGCTCAGAAGAGGCAGACAGGGGATTAACATTAAGTCATTGGCTGTGATGTCAAATCCATAACTGACAGTTAGTAACTGGAAGAACCAGGAAGCAGATACAGGGGAAACAGGACATTGTGCAGGATTTCAGGTTAGACTTACACCTTTCACATTTCACAGGAGTGTGAGTGTGCCTATCTATCATTGATTTAGACTGTATATTTCTTGGTGTCATCATGAGCAGATAAGGTGCTTTATGTCACACCCATGAATAGACATCTAGGGATTAAGTCTGATTCGTAGTCGGACTCAATTCTGATGGAACTCAAGGATTTTCTAATTGTTCAGATCGCGGGAACTTTTCTCGGATTTTTGATCATAAAATTTTCGAAATCAAATATTCAGAAATGATCTAATATCCAGGTGTTTTTTGAGAAATATCGAATAGTGATCGCTCCATTTCCCTCCATTTCCCTCCATTTCCCTCGATTTCGAATATTCAAAATTTTTCGAAAATGTGATGCTGAAACTTAAAAATAGCTCACACAGGAAGAAAGTTTTTTGTGATTTGTACGTGATTTGTTCGTGTTCCCCAGACCATGTTATATGTTATTCTCCCTCTTTACAAAGCATTGGTAAGGCCTCATTTGGAATATGCAGTGCAATTTTGGAATCCTGTGTACAAAAAGGACATCTTAGAAATGGAAAGGGTTCAGAGAAGGGCAACTAAATTAATAAGGGGATTGGGGGAGCTTGAATATGAAGAGAGACTGGAAAGTTACAATGATGTACGCTGGAGAAAAGGCGCTTGCGTGGGGATATGATTACTGTGTATAAATACATTAACGGGCCATACAATAAACTATCTGGGGCATTGTTCACCAATAGAACATGTCAGAGGACACGTGGACATCCCTTAAGACTTGAAGAGAAAAGGTTTAGGCTTCAAGTTGGGAAAGGGTTTTTCACTGTGAGAACGGTAAAGCTATGGAACTGTCTTCCAGTGACGTTTGTAATGGCAGGTTCATTGGTCAGTTTTAATAAAAAGCTGGATGAGTTTCTACAAACAAGGAATGTTACAGTACTGGTATGATACTAAAGTAGAGTTGGGAAGGGTGTCACTGTGAGAACGGTAAAGCTATGGAACTGTCTTCCAGTGGACGTTGTTTGGCAGGTTCATTGGTCAGTTTAATAAAAAGCTGGATGAGTTTCTCAAACAAGGAATGTTACAAGTTACTGGTATTGATACATAAGTAGAGTTGGGAAAGGTTTTGTCACTGTGAGAACGGTAAAGCTATGGAACTGTCTTCCAGTGGCCGTTGTTATGGCAGGTTCATGGTCGTTTTAAAAAGCTGGATGAGTTTTCACAAACAGGAATGTTCAAGTTACTGGTATTGATACATAAAGTAGAGTTGGGAAAGGGTTTTTCACTGTGAGAACGTAAAGCTATGGAACTGTCTTCCAGTGGACGTTTTATGGCAGGTTCATTGGTCAGTTTAATAAAATCGGATGAGTTTCTACAAACAGGAATGTTACAAGTTACTGGTATTGATACATAAAGTAAGTTGGGAAAGGGTTTGTCACTGAGAACGGTAAAGCTATGGAACGTCTTCCAGTGGACGTTGTTATGGCAGGTTCATTGGTCAGTTTAATAAGGATGGATTTTTCTACAAACAAGGAATGTTACAGTTACTGGGATTGTACATAAAGTAGATTGGGAAAGGGTTTTCACTGTGAGAACGGTAAAGCTATGGAACTGTCTTCCAGTGGATGGTTGTTGGCAGGTCATTGTCAGTTTATAAAAAGCTGGATGAGTTTCTACAAAACAGGATGTTACAAGTTACTGGGATGATACCTAAAGTAGAGTTGAAGGGTTTGGTCCTGTGGAACGGTAAAGCTATGGAACTGTCTTCCAGTGGAGTTGTTTATGCAAGGTTCATTGGTCAGTTTAAAAAAAAAGCTGGATGAGTTTCTGCAAACAAGGAATGTTGCAAGTTACTGGTATTGATACATAAAGTAGAGTTGGGAAAGGGTTTGTCACTGTGAGAACGGTAAAGCTATGGAACTGTCTTCCAGTGGACGTTGTTATGGCAGGTTCATTGGTCAGTTTAATAAAAAGCTGGATGAGTTTCTGCAAACAAGGAATGTTACAAGTTACTGGGATTGATACATAAAGTAGAGTTGGGAAAGGGTTTGTCACTGTGAGAACGGTAAAGCTATGGAACTGTCTTCCAGTGGACGTTGTTATGGCAGGTTCATTGGTTAGTTTAATAAAAAGCTGGATGAGTTTCTACAAACAAGGAATGTTACAAGTTACTGGGATTGATACACAAAGTAGAGTTGGGAAAGGGTTTGTCACTGTAAGAACGGTAAAGCTATGGAACTGTCTTCTAGTGGACGTTGTTATGGCAGGTTCATTGGTCAGTTTAATAAAAAGCTGGATGAGTTTCTACAAACAAGGAATGTTACAAGTTACTGGTATTGATACATAAAGTAGAGTAGGGAAAGGGTTTGTCACTGTGAGAACAGTAAAGCTATGGAACTGTCTTCCAGTGGACGTTGTTATGGCAGGTTCATTGGTCAGTTTAATAAAAAGCTGGATGAGTTTCTACAAACAAGGAATGTTACAAGTTACTGGTATTGATACATAAAGTAGAGTTGATCCAGGGAAATTTCCGATTGCCACTTGGAGTCAGGAAGGAATTTTTTCCCCCTTCATAAATTTGGTGGGTTTTTTGCCTTCCTCTGGATCAACAGTTAGGCAGGAAATGAGGATATTGCTAGATGGGTTGGACTGGATGGACGTATGTCTTTATTCAACCTCAAATACTATACTATACTATACTAGAAGAGTGTTTTTAGCATGTTGTCTTACACGGAGTGGAAGGTAGAGCGTTGTGTAATCCGTAAGTACGGCAGTGAACTTATAACTTTTCGCATTGGCCTCTTACACATTCGGGGTGAAGAAGGGTAGCTTAAGCTTAGCCCGACTTGAACTTTGTTGGTGTTGACGACGTATCTTTGTTTGCATGGATGGGCTGACCCTGCCAAAGTCCCCCTGCCAAAGTCCTTATACAAACTCCAATACTGTGTTACTATGCAATTGTTAGACAGGCATTAAGGGTAGGTTATACATGTTGGATTAGATGGACATATGTCTTTATACAACCTCCAATACTATGTTACTATGTAACTGTTATACAGACATTATGGGTAGG
>JAACNH010000199.1:0-334977 GCA_019447015.1 Hymenochirus boettgeri
GCCTCTTTATTCTGTACTTTGTTTACATAGTGAGAGGCTACATACACTGTTTAGTTTTTGCAAGATTTTTACCTTGGTACTACTTGTGCAGATTCCCGTTCCCACATTTCCCCACTCTGCTGTGGTTCCATTAGACATTCTGTTCTTATTTTGACATTTGTCTTGTTTATTCCTCTCTTCACAAACCCCTAGTGAAAACACATTACATTGTTCTCTTAAATTCTCAAATGTGCCCATATCTTGTTTCCTCTTTAGGAAACCAAAGTTATATACTTATGGGATGTAGGAGGGATTTACTGTATCAGGGTTATATACATATGGGATATAGGGGGGATTTACTGTACCAGGGTTATATACATATGGGATGTAGGAGGGATTTACTGTACCAGGGTTATATACTTATGGTAGGAGGGATTTACTGTATCAGGGTTATATACATATGGGATATAGGGGGGATTTACTGTACCAGGGTTATATACATATGGGTGTAGGAGGGATTTACTGTACCAGGGTTATATACATATGGGATGTAGGAGGGATTTACTGTATCAGGGTTATACATATGGGATGTAGGGGGGATTTACTGTACCAGGGTTATATACATATGGGATGTAGGAGGGATTTACTGTATCAGGGTTATATACATATGGGATGTAGGGGGATTTACTGTACCAGGGTTTATATACATATGGGATGTAGGGGGGTTGACTGTACCAGGGTTATATACATATGGGATGTAGGAGGGATTGACTGTACCAGGGTTTATACATATGGTATGTAGGAGGGATTTACTGTACCAGGGTTATATACATATGGGATGTAGGAGGGATTGACTGTACCAGGGTTATATACTATGGGATGTAGGGATGTGGGATTGACTGTACCAGGGTTATATACATATGGGATGTAGGAGGGATTGACTGTACCAGGTTATATACATATGGATGTAGGGGGGATTTACTGTACCAGGGTTATATACATATGGGATGTAGGAGGGATTGACTGTACCAGGGTTATATACATATGGGAGTGTAGGGGGATTGACTGTACCAGGGTTATATACATATGGGATGTAGAGGGATTGACTGTACCAGGGTTATATACATATGGGATGTAGGAGGGATTGACTGTACCAGGGTTATATATATGGGATGTAGGAGGGATTTACTGTATCAGGGTTATACATATGGGATGTAGGATGGATTGACTGTCCAGGGTTATATACATATGGATGTAGGGGGATTACTGTACCAGGGTTATATACATATGGAGTGTAGGGGGGATTACTGTTACCAGGGTTATATACTAGGAATGTAGGGGGGATTTACTGTACCAGGGTTATATACATATGGGATGTAGGGGGATTGACTGTACCAGGGTTATATACATATGGGAGTGTAGGGGGGATTGACTGTACCAGGGTTATATACATATGGGATGTAGGAGGGATTGACTGTACCAGGGTTATATAATATGGGATATAGGGGGGATTGACTGTACCAGGGTTATATACATATGGGATGTAGGAGGGATTGACTGTACCAGGGTTATATACATATAGGATGTAGGAGGGATTGACTGTACCAGGGTTATATACATATGGGATGTAGAAGGGATTGAGTACCAGGTTATATACATATGGGATGTAGAAGGCATTTACTGTACCAGGGTTATATACATATGGGATGTAGGGGGAATTGACTGTACCAGGGTTATATACATATGGGATGTAGGAGGGATTGACTGTACCAGGGTTATATACATATGGGATTGTAGGAGGGATTGACTGTTACCAGGGTTATATACATATGGGATGTAGAAGGGATTTACTGTACCAGGGTTATATACATATGGGATGTAGGGGGGATTGAATGTACCAGGGTTATATACTATGGGATGTAGGAGGGATTACTGTATCAGGTTATATACATATGGGATGTAGGGGGATTGACTGTACCAGGGTTATATACATATGGGATGTAGGGGGGATTGACTGTACCAGGGTTATTACATATGGGGTGTAGGAGGGATTTACTGTATCAGGGTTATATATGGGATGGGGGATTGACTGTACCAGGGTTATATACATATGGATGTAGGGGGGATTGAATGTACCAGGGTTATATACATATGGGATTGTAGGAGGGATTTACTGTATCAGGGTTATATACATATGGGATGTAGGGGGATTGACTGTACCAGGGTTATATACATATGGGATGTAGGGGGGATTTACTGTACCAGGTTATATACATATGGTGTTAGGGAGGGGGGATTTACTGTACCAGGGTTATATACATATGGAATGTAGGGGGGATTTACTGTACAGGTTTATACATATGGGATGTAGGGGGATTACTGTGTACCGGGGTATATACATATGGATGTAGAGGGATTACTGTATCGGGTATATACATATGGGATGTAGGGGGATTGACTGATACAGGGTTAATACATATGGGAGTAGGGGGGATTACTGTACCAGGGTTTATACATATGGATGTAGGAGGGAGTGTACTGTACCAGGGTATATACATATGGGATGTAGGGGGATTACTGTACAGGGTTAATACATAGGGATGTAGGGGGGATTTACTGTACCAGGGTTATATACATATGGGATGTAGGGGGGATTGACTGTAACCAGGGTTATATACATATGGGATGTATGGGGATTGACTGTACCAGGGTTATATACATATGGGATGTAGGAGGGATTGACTGTACCAGGGTTATATACATATGGGATGTAGGGGGATGACTGTACCAGGTATATACATATGGATGTAGAGGGAGACTGTACAGGGTTATATACATAGGGATGAAGGGGGATTACTGTACCAGGGTTTATATACATATGGAATGTAGGGGGAGGATTACTGTTACCAGGGTTATTACTATGGCATGTAGGGGGGATTGACTGTACCGGGTTATATACATCATGGCCATGTAGGGGATTGACTGTACCAGGGTTATATACATATGGCATGTAGGGGGGATTGACTGTACCAGGGTTATATACATATGGGATGTATGGGGGATTGACTGTACCAGGGTTATATACATATGGGATGTAGAGGGATTGACTGTACCAGGGTTATATAAATATGGGATGTAGAGGGATTACTGTTTACCAGGGTTATATACATATGGGATGTAGGGGGGGATTGACTGTACCAGGGTTATATACATATGGGATGTATGGGGGATTGACTGTACCAGGGTTAGATACATATGGGATGTAGGAGGGATTGACTGTACGGGTTATATAAATATGGGATGTAGAAGGGATTTACTGTACCAGGGTTATATACATATGGGTGTAGGAGGGATTGACTGTACCAGGGTTATATACATATGGGATGTAGGGGGGATTACTGTACCAGGGTTTATACATATGGATGTAGGGGGATGACTGTCCAGGGTTATATAGATGGTGTAGGAGGGATTTACTGTACCAGGGTTATATACATATGGGATGTAGGGGGATTGACTGTACCAGGGTTATATACATATGGGATGTATGGGGGATTGACTGTACCAGGGTTATATACATATGGGATGTAGGAGGATTGACTGTACCAGGGTTATATACTATGGGATCAGGGGGATTGACTGTACCAGGGTTATATACATATGGGATGTAGAGGGATTGACGTACAGAGGTTAATACATATGGCGATGTAGGAGGGGATGTACCAGGTTATATACATATGGGATGTAGGGGGGGTTGACTGTACCAGGGTTATATACATATGGGATGAGAAGGGATTGACGTACCAGGGTTATATACATATGGGATGTAGGAGGGATTTACTGTACCAGGGTTATATACATATGGGAGTGTAGGGGATGACTGTACAGGTTATATACACTATGGGATGTAGGGGGATTGACTGTACCAGGTTATATACATATGGGATGTAGGGGGGATTGACTGTACCAGGGTTATATACATATGGGATGTAGGGGGATTGACTGTACCAGGTTAATACATATGGATGTAGAAGGGATTTACTGTACAGGGTATATACTATGGGATGTATGGTGCATTGACTGTACCAGGGTTATATACATATGGGATGTAGGGGGGAGTGACTGTACCAGGGTTATATACATATGGGATGTAGGGGTGGATTGACTGTACCAGGGTTATATACATATGGGATGTAGGAGGGATTGACTGTACCAGGGTATATACATATGGGATGTAGGGGGGATTGACTGTACCAGGTTATATACATATGGATGTAAGAGGGATTTACTGTATCAGGGTTATATACATATGGGATGTAGGAGGGATTGACGTACCAGGGTATATACATATGGGATGTAGGGGGGATTAACTGTACCAGGGTTATATACATATGGGATGAAGGGGGATTTACTGTACCAGGGTTATATACATATGGGATGTAGGAGGGATTGACTGTACCAGGGTTATATACATATAGGATGTAGGAGGGATTGACTGTACAGGGTTATATACATATGGGATGTAGAGGAGATTGACTGTACCAGGGTTATTATTACATATGGGATGTAGAAGGCATGTTTATTGTGTACCAGGTTATATACATAGGGATGTAGGGGGATTTGACTGTACCAGGGTTTATATACATATGGGATGTAGGGGATTACTGTACCAGGGTTATATACATATGGGATGTAGGAGGGATTGACTGTACCAGGGTTATATACATATGGGGATGTTAGAGGATTACTGTACCAGGGTTATATACATATGGAGTAGGGGGGATGAATGTACCAGGGTTAATACATATGGGATGTAGGAGGGATATTACTGTATCAGGGTTATATACATATGGGATGTAGGGGGATTGACTGTACCAGGTTATATACATAGGGATGTGGGGGATTTACTGTACCAGGGTTATATACATTATGGGATGTAGGGAGGGAGGGATTTACTGTATCAGGGTTATATACATATGGGATGTTAGGGGGATTGACTGTACCAGGGTTATATACAATATGGGATGTAGGGGGGTTGAATGTAACCAGGGTTATATACATATGGGATGTTAGGAGGGATTTACGTATCAGGGTTATTATACATATGGGATGTAGGGGGATTGACTGTACCAGGGTTTATATACATATGGGATGTTAGGGGGGATTTACTGTACAGGTTATTACATATGGGGTGTAGGGGGATTTACTGTACCAGGGTTATATACATATGGAATGTAGGGGGATTTACTGTACCAGGGTTTTATATAATATGGGATGTAGGGGGATGACTGTACCAGGGTTATATCATATGGGAGGTTTAGGAGGGATTTACTGTATCAGGGTTATATACATATGGGATGTAGGGGGATTGACTGTACCAGGGTTTATACATATGGGATGTAGGGGGGATTTACTGTACCAGGGTTATATACATATGGGATGTAGGAGGGATTACTGTACCAGGGTTATACATATGGGGTGTAGGGGGATTTACTGTACCAGGGTTATATACATATGGAATAGGTAGGGGGGATTTACTGTAACAGGGTTATATACATATGGGATGTAGGGGGATTACGTACCAGGGTTATATACATATGGAAGTAGGGGGATTTACTGTACCAGGGTTATAACATTGGGATGTAGGAGGATTGACTGTACCAGGGTTATAATACATATGGGATGTAGGGGGGAGGCTTGACTGTACCAGGGTTATATACATATGGGATGTAGAGGATGAGGGATGACTGTACCAGGGTTATATACATATGGGATGAGGGGGATTTACTGTACCAGGGTTATATACATATGGAATGTAGGGGGGATTTACTGTACCAGGGTTATATACATATGGCATGTAGGGGGGATTGACTGTACCAGGGTTATACATATGGATGTAGGGGGGATTGACTGTACCAGGGTTATATACATATGGATGTAGGGGGATTGACTGTAACAGGGTTATATACATAGGGATGTATGGGGGATTGACTGTACCAGGTTATATACATATGGGATGTAGGGGATTGACTGTACCAGGGTTATATAATATGGGATGTGAGGGATTTGACTGTACCAGGGTATATACATATGGGATGTAGGGGGATTGACTGTACCAGGGTTATATACATATGGATGTATGGGGGATTGACTGTACCGGGTTATATACATATGGGATGTAGGAGGGAATTGACTGTACCAGGTTATATAAATATGGATGTAGAAGGGATTACTGTACCAGGGTTATATACATATGGGATGTAGGAGGGATTGACTGTACCAGGGTTATATACATATGGGATGTAGGGGGGATTGGAACTGTACCAGGGTTATATACATATGGATGTAGGGGGGATTTACTGTACCAGGGTTATATACATATGGGATGTAGGAGGGATTGACTGTACCAGGGTTATATACATATGGGATGTAGGGGGGATTGACTGTACAGGGTTATATACATATGGGATGTATGGGGGTTGACTGTACAGGGTTATTACATAGGGATGTAGGGAGGATTGACTGTACCAGGTTATATACAATATGGGATCTAGGGGGATTGACTGTACCAGGGTTATATACATATGGGATTAGGAGGGATTGACTGTACCAGGTTATATACATATGGGATGTAGGAGGGATTGACTGTATTACAGGGTTATATACATATGGGATGTAGGAGGGATTGACTGTACCAGGGTTATACATATGGATGTAGAGGGATTACTGTACCAGGGTTATACATATGGGATGTAGAAGGGATTTACTGTACCAGGGTTATATACATATGGGATTGGGGGATTGACTGTACCAGGGTTATATACATATGGGATGTAGGGGGGGATTGACTGTACCAGGGTTATATACATATGGGATGTAGGGGGATTGACTGTACCAGGGTTTATACATATGGGATGTAGGGGGATTGACTGTACCAGGGTTATATACATATGGGATGTTAGAAGGTATTACTGTACCAGGGTATATACATATGGGATGTAGGGCATTTACTGTACCAGGGTTATATACATATGGGATGTAGGGGGGATTGACTGCTACCAGGGTTTATACATATGGGATGTAGGGGATTGACTGTACCGGTTTATATCATAGGGATGTAGGGGGATTACTGTACCAGGGTTAATACAGGGATGTAGGGGGGATTGACTGTACCAGGGTTATATACATATGGGATGTAAGAGGGATTGACTGTATCAGGTTATATACATATGGGATGTAGGAGGGATTGACTGTACCAGGGTTATATACATATGGGATGTAGGGGGAACTGTACCAGGGTTATATACATATGGGATGAGGGGGATTTACTGTACCAGGGTTATATACATATGGAATTGTAGGGGGGATTTACTGTACCAGGGTTATATACATATGGGATGTAGGGGGGATTGACTGTACCAGGTTATATACATATGGCATGTAGGGGGGATTTACTGTACCAGGGTTATATACATATGGGATGTATGGGGGATTGACTGTACCAGGGTTATACATATGGAATGTAGGGGGATTGACTGTACCAGGGTTATATACATATGGGATGTATGGGGGATTGATTGTACCAGGGTTATATACATATGGAATGTAGGGGGATTTGACTGTACCAGGGTTTATACATATGGGATGTATGGGGGATTGACTGTACCAGGGTTATATACATATGGGATGTCGGAGGGATTGACTGTACCAGGGTTATATACATATGGGATGTAGGGGGGATTGACTGTACCAGGGTTATATACATATGGATGTAGGGGGGATTGACTGTACCAGGGTTATATACATATGGCATGTAGGGGGGATGGATGACTGTACCAGGGTTATATACATATGGGAGATGTATGGGGGATTGACTGTACCAGGGTTATATACATATGGGATGTAGGAGGATTGACTGTACCAGGGTTATATAAATATGGGATGTAGAAGGGATTGACTGTACCAGGGTTATATACATAGGGATGTAGGGGGGATTGACTGTACCAGGGTTATATACATATGGGATGTATGGGGGATTGACTGTACCAGGGTTATATACATAGGAGTAGAGAGGGATTGACTGTACCAGGGTTATATAAATATGGGATGTAGAAGGGATTTACTGTACCAGGGTTATATACATATGGGATGTAGGAGGGATTGACTGTACCAGGGTTATATACATATGGATGTAGAGGGGATTGATGTACCAGGGTTATATACATATGGGATGTGGGGGGATTTACTGTACCAGGGTTATATACATATGGGATGTAGGAGGGGATTGACTGTACCAGGGTTATATACATATGGGATGTAGGGGGATTGACTGTACCAGGGTTATATACATATGGGATGTATGGGGATGACTGCTGTACCAGGGTTATATACATATGGGATGAGGAGGGATGACTGTTACCAAGGGTTTATATACATATGGGATCTAGGTGGGGTGACTTGACTGTACCAGGGTTTATACATATGGGATGTAGGAGGGATTTGACTGTACCGGGTTTATCTACATATGGATGTAGGAGGATGACTGTACCAGGGTTTATACATATGGGATGTAGGAGGGATTGACTGTACCAGGGTTATTACATATGGGATGTAGAAGGGATTGACTGTAGGGTTATATACATATGGGATGTAGGAGGATTGACTGTACCAGGGTTATATACATATGGGATGTAGGGGGGGATTGACTGTACCAGGGTTATATACATATGGGATGTAGGGGGGATTGACTGTACCAGGTGTTTATACATATGGATGTAGGAGGGATTGACTGTACCAGGGTTATATACATATGGGATGTAGGGTGGATTGACTGTACCAGGGTTATATACATATGGGATGTAGAAGGGATTTACTGTACCAGGGTTATATACATATGGGATGTATGGTGCATTGACTGTACCAGGGTTATATACATATGGGATGTAGGGGGGATTGACTGTACCAGGGTTATATACATATGGGATGTAGGGGGGATTGACTGTACAGGGTTATATACTATATGGGATGTAGGAGGGATTGACTGTACCAGGGTTATATACATATGGGATGTAGGGGGGATGACTGTACCAGGGTTATATACATATGGGATGTAGAGGGATTTACTGTATCAGGGTTATATACATATGGATGAAGGGGGATTTACTGTACCAGGGTTATATACATATGGAATGTAGGGGGGATTTACTGTACCAGGGTTATATACATATGGGATGTATGGGATGGGATTGACTGTACCAGGGTTATATACATATGGATGTAGGGGGGATTTACTGTACCAGGGTTATATACATATGGGATGTATGGGGGATTGACTGTACCAGTGTTATATACATATGGGATGTAGGGGGGATTTACTGTACCAGGGTTATATACATATGGGATGTAGGGGGGATTGACTGTACCAGGGTTATATACATATGGGATGTAGGGGGGATTGACTGTACCGGGTTATATACATATGGGATGTATGGGGGATTGACTGTACCAGGGTTATATACATATGAGAATGTAGGGGGGATTGACTGTACCAGGGTTATATACATATGGGATGTAGGGGGATTGACTGTACCAGGGTTATATACATATGGAAGTGTAGGGGGATTGACTGTACCAGGGTTATATACATATGGGATGTAGGGGGGATTGACTGTACCAGGGTTATATACATATGGAATGTGGGGGGATTGACTGTACCAGGGTTATATACATATGGGATGTAGGGGGATTGACTGTACCAGGGTTATATACATATGGGATGTATGGAGGGTGGATGTAGGGTAATACATTGGGATGTAGGAGGGATTGACTGTACCAGGGTTATACATATGGGATGTAGGGGGATTGACTGTACCAGGGTTATATACATATGGGATGTAGGGGGTTGACTGTACCAGGTTATATACATATGGGATGTAGGAGGGATTGACTGTACCAGGGTTATATACATATGGGATGTAGAAGGGATTGACTGTACCAGGGTTATATACATATGGATGTAGGAGGGACTTGACTGTACCAGGGTTATATACATATGGGATGTAGGGGGGATTGACTGTACCAGGGTTATACATATGGGATGTAGGGGGGATTGACTGTACCAGGGTTATATACATATGGGATGTAGGGGGGATTGACTGTACCAGGGTTTATATACATATGGGATGTAGGGGATGACTGTACCAGGGTATATAAATATGGGATGTAGAAGGGATTTACTGTTACCAGGTTATATACATATGGGATGTAGGTGATTGACTGTACCAGGGTTATATACATATGGGATGTGGGGGATTGACTGTCCAGGGTTTATACATATGGGATGTAGGGATGGGATTAAACCAGGGTATATAATATGGGTTGTAGGAGGGATTGACTGTACCAGGGTTATATACATATGGGTGTAGGGGGGATTGACTGTACCAAGGTTATATACAATGGATGTAAGGGGATTTACTGTACAGGTTATATACATATGGGATGTAGAGGGATTTACTGTACCAGGGTTATATACATAGGGATGTAGGGGGGATTACTGTACCAGGGTTATAACATATGGATGAAGGAGGGATAGGTGGGATGTACTGTACCAGGGTTATATACATATGAAGGTAGGGGGGATTACTGTACGGGTGATATACATATGGATGTAGGGGGATTGACTGTACCAGGGTTATACATATGGCATGTAGGGGGATTACTGTAGGGTTATATACATATGGGATGTAGGGGGATTGACTGTACCAGGGTTATATACATATGGAATGTAGGGGGGGATTTACTGTACCAGGGTTATATACATATGGGATGTAGGGGGATTGATTGTACCAGGGTTATATACATATGGAATGTAGGGGGGTTACTGTAAGGGTTTATTACATATGGGATGTATGGGGGATTGACTGTACCAGGGTTATATACATATGGGATGTAGGGGGATTACTGTACCAGGTTATATACATATGGATTAGGGGGATTGACTGTACCAGGGTTATATACTATGGAGGTGAGGGGGGATTGACTGTACCAGGGTTATATACATATGGGATGTAGGGGGGATTGACTGTACCAGGGTTATATACATATGGATGTAGGGGGATTGACTGTACCAGGGTTATATACATATGGGATGTAGGGGGATTGACTGTACCAGGGTTATATACATATGGGATGTAGGAGGATTGACTGTACCAGGGTTATATACATATGGATGTAGGGGGGATTTACTGTACCGGTTATATTACATATGGAATGAGGGGGATTGACTGTACCAGGGTTATATACATATGGATGTAGGGGGGATTGACTGTACCAGGGTTATATTACATATGGAGTAGGGGGATTGACTGTACCAGGGTTATATACATATGGGATGTAGGGTGAGGGATTGACTGTACCAGGGTTATATACATATGGGATGTAGGGGGATTACTGTACCAGGGTTATATACATATGGGATGTAGGAGGGATTGACTGTACCAGGGTTATATACATATGGGATGTAGGAGGGGATTGACTGTACCAGGGTTATATACATATGGGATGTAGAGGGATTGACTGTACCAGGGTTATATATATGGGATGTAGAAGGGATTACTGTACCAGGGTTAGATACATATGGGATGTAGGGGATTGACTGTACCAGGGTTATATACATATGGGATGTAGGGGGATTGACTGTACCAGGTTATATACATATGGGATGTAGGGGGATTGACTGTACCAGGGTTATATACATATGGGATGTAGGAGGGATTGACTGTACCAGGGTTATATACATATGGGATGTGAGGGATTGACTGTATCAGGGTTATATACATATGGATGTAGGAGGGATTGACTGTACCAGGGTTATTATACATATGGGATGTAGGGGGGATTGACCGTACCGGGTTATATACATATGGGATGTAGGAGGGATTGACTGTACCAGGGTTATATACATATGGGATGTAGGGGGGATTGACTGTACCAGGGTTATATACATATGGATGTAGGGGGATTGACTGTACCAGGGTTATAACATATGGGATGTAGGGGGATTGACTGTACCAGGGTTATATTACATATTGGGATGTAGGGGGATTGACTGTACCAGGGTTATATACATATGGGATGTAGGGGGATTGACTGTACCAGGGTTAATACATATGGGAGTAGGAGGGATTTGACTGTACCAGGGTTTAATCATATAGGATAGGGGGATTGACTGTACCAGGGTTATATACATATGGGATGTAGGAGGGATTGACTGTACCAGGGTTATATACATATGGGATGTAAGAGGGATTTACTGTATCAGGGTTATATACATATGGAATGTAGGGGGGATTTACTGTACCAGGGTTATATACATATGGGATGTAGGGGGATTTGACTGTACCAGGGTTATATACATATGGGATGTAGGGGGGATTGACTGTACCAGGTTATATACATATGGAATGTAGGGGGGATTGACTGTACCAGGGTTATATACATATGGGATGTAGGGGATTGCTGTACCGGTTTAATACATATGGGATGTAGGGGGGATTTACTGTACCAGGGTTATATACATATGGGATGTAGGGGGGATTGACTGTACCAGGGTTATATACATATGGGATGTAGGGGGGTGACTTTACAGGGTTATATACATATTGGGATGTAGGAGGGATTGACTGTACCAGGGTATATACAATGGGATCTAGGGGGATTGACTGTACCAGGGTTATATACATATGGGATTAGGAGGGATTGACTGTACCAGGGTTATATACATATGGGATGTAGGGGGATTGACTGTACCAGGGTTATACATATGGGATGTAGAGGGATTGACTGTACCAGGGTTAATATACATATGGGATGTAGGAGGGATTACTGTACCAGGGTTTATACATAGGGATGTAGGAGGGATTGACTGTACCAGGGTTATATACATATGGGATATAGGGGGGATTGACTGTACCAGGGTATATACATATGAGGATGTAGGGAGGGATTGACTGTACAGGGTTATAACCATTGGGATGTAGGGGGATTGACTGTACCAGGGTTATATACATATGGGATGTAGGAGGGATTGACTGTACCAGGGTTATATACATATGGGATGTAGGAGGGATGACTGTACCAGGGTTATATACATATGGGATTAGGGGGATTGACTGTAACCAGGGTTATATACATATGGGATGTAGGGGTGGATTGACTGTACCGGGTTATATACATATGGGATGTAGGAGGGATTGACTGTACCAGGGTTATATACATATGGGATGTAGGGTGGATTGACTGTACCAGGGTATTACATATGGGATGTAGGAGGAGTTGACTGTACCAGGGTTATATACATATGGGGGTAGGAGGGGATTGACTGTACCAGGGTTATATACATATGGATGTAGAGGGATTGACTGTACCAGGGATATACTATGGGATGTAGGGGATTGACTGTACCAGGGTTATATACATATGGGATGTAGGAGGGATTGACTGTACCAGGGTTATATACATATGGAATGTAGGGGGGATTGACTGTACCAGGTTATATACATTGGGTGTAGGAGGTGATTACTGTACCAGGGTTATATACATATGGGGTAGGTTGCATTGATGTACAGGGTTATAATACATAGGGATGTAGGGGGATTGATGTACCAGGTTATATACATAGGGATGTAGGGGGATTGACTGTACCAGGGTTATATACATATGGGATGTAGGGGATTGACTGTACCAGGGTTATATACATATGGGATGTAGGGGGGATTGACTGTACCAGGGTTATATACATATGGGATGTAGGGGGGATTGACTGTACCGGGGTAATATACATATGGGATGTAGGGGGGATTGACTGTACCAGGGTTATATACATATGGGATGTAGAAGGGATTACTGTACCAGGGTTATATACATATGGGATGTATAGGTGGATTGACTGTACCAGGGTTATATACATATGGGATGTAGGGGGGATTTACTGTACCAGGGTTATATACATATGGGATGTAGGGGGGATTGACTGTACCAGGGTTATAACATATGGGATGTAGGAGGGATTGACTGTACCAGGGTTATATACATTGGGATGTAGGGGGGTATTGACTGTACCAGGGTTATAACATATTGGATGTAGGGATGATTGACTGTACAGGGTTATATACATATGGGATGTAGGAGGGGATTGACTGTACCAGGGTTATATCAATATGGATGTAGGGGGATTACTGTACCAGGGTTATATACATATGGATGAGGGGATTACTGTACCAGGGTTATAACAATGATGGTAGGGGGTTTTACTGTACCAGGGGTTATATACATATGGGATGTAGGGGGATTGACTGTACAGGGTATATACATAGGATGTAGGGGGATTGACTGTACCAGGGTTATATACATATGGGATGTAGGGGGAGTTGACTGTTACCAGGGTTATATACATATGGATGTAGGGGGATTGACTGTACAGGTTTAATACATATGGGATGTTAGGGGGATTGACTGTACCAGGGTTATATACATATGGGATGTAGGGGGATTGACTGTACCAGGGTTATATACATATGGGATGTAGGAGGGATTGACTGTACCAGGGTTATATACATATGGGATGAGGGGGGATTGACTGTACCAGGGTTATATACATATGGGATGTGGAGGGATTGACTGTACCAGGGTTTATATACATATGGGATGTAGGAGGGATTGACTGTACCAGGGTTATATACATATGGGATGTAGGGGGGATTTACTGTACAGGGTTATATAATTGGATGTAGGGATTGACTGTACCAGGGTTATATACATATGGGATGTAGGGGATTGACTGTACCAGGGTTATATACATATGGGATGTATGGGGGATTGACTGTACCAGGGTTATATACATATGGGATGTAGGTGGATTGACTGTACCAGGGTTATATACATATGGGATCTAGGGGGGATTTACTGTACCAGGGTTATATACATATGGGATGTAGGGGTGCATTGACTGTACCAGGGTTATATACATATGGGATGTAGGGGGATTGACTGTACCAGGGTTATATACATATGGGATGTAGGGGGGATTGACTGTACCAGGGTTTATAATATGGATGATAGAGGGGGATTGACTGTACCAGGGTTATATACATATGGGATGTAGGAGGGATTGACTGTACCAGGTTATATACATATGGGTGTAGGAGGGATTGACTGTACCAGGGTTATATACATATGGGATGTAGGGGGGATTGACTGTACAGGGTTATATACATAGGGATGTAGGAGGGATTGACTGTACCAGGGTTATATCATAGGGGATGTAGGGGGGATTGACTGTACCAGGGTTATATACATATGGGATGTAGGAGGGATTGACTGTACCAGGGTTATATACATATGGGATGTAGGAGGGATGACTGTACCAGGGTTATATACATATGGGATGTAAGAGGGATTACTGTATCAGAGGTTATATACATATGGGATGTAGGAGGGATTACTGTCCAGGGTTATATACATATGGATGTAGGGGGGATTGACTGTACCAGGGTTATTACATATGGGTTAGGGGGATTACTGTACCAGGGTTATATACATATGGGATGTAGGAGGGGATTGACTGTACAGGGTATATACATATGGGATGTAGGAGGATTGACTGTACAGGTTATATACATATGGGATGTAGGAGGGATTGACTGTACCAGGGTTATATACATATGGGATGTAGGAGGGATTTACTGTACCAGGGTTATATACATATGGGATGTAGGGGGATTGACTGTACCAGGGTTATATACATATGGGTGTAGGGGGATTTACTGTACAGGGTTATATACATATGGGATGTAGGGGGGATTGACTGTACCAGGTTATATACATATGGATGTAGGGGGATTGACTGTACCAGGGTTATATACATATGGGATGTAGGGGATTGACTGTACCAGGGTTATATAATATGGGATGTAGGAGGGATTGACTGTACCAGGGTTATATACATATGGGATGTAGGAGGGATTTACTGTACCAGGGTTATATACATATGGGATGTAGAGGGATTTACTGTACCAGGGTTATATACATATGGGATGTAGGGTGGATTGACTGTACCAGGTTATATACATATGGGATGTAGGGTGGATTGACTGTACCAGGGTTATATACATATGGGATGTAGGAGGGATTGACTTGTACCAGGGTTATATACATATGGGATGTAGGGGGGAGGGATTGACTGTACCAGGGTTATATACATATGGGATGTGGGGGGATTGACTGTACCAGGGTTATATACATATGGGATGTAGGGGGATTGACTGTACCAGGGTTATATACATATGGATGTAGGGGATTACTGTACCAGGGTTATATACATATGGATGTAGGGGGATTTACGTGTATAGGGTATATACATATGGGATGTAGGGGGTGTATTGACTGTATCAGGGTTTATATACATATTGGAGTGTAGGGGGGATTGACTTGTACCCAGGGTTATATACATATGGGATGAGGGGGATTGACTGTACCAGGTATATACATATGGGATGTAGGGGGATTGATGCTGTACAGGGTTATATACATATGGGATGTAGATGGGATTTACTGTACAGGGTATATATACATATGGGATGTAGGAGGGATGACTGTACCAGGGTTATATAATATGGGATGTAGTGGGGATTGACTTTACAGGGTTATATACATTGGGATGAGGGGGATTTACTGTACCAGGGTTATACATATGGAGTGTAGGGGGATTGACTGTACCAGGGTTATATACATATGGGATGTAGGGGGATTGATTGACTTGACGCTACCGGGTATATACATATGGAGTTGTAGGGGGGATTTACTGTACCAGGGTATATACATAGGGATGTATGGGGGATTGACTGTACCAGGGTTATATAACATATGGGATGTAGGGGGGATTACTGTACCAGGGTTATATACATATGGGAGGATGAGGGGATTGACTGTACCAGGGTTATATACATATGGAAGTAGGGGGATTTCTGTACCAGGGTATATACATATGGGATGTATGGGGATTGACACCAGGGTTATATACAACCATATGGGATGTAGGAGGGATTGACTGTACCAGGGTTATATACAATGGGATGTAGGGGGGATTGACTGTACCAGGGTTATATACATATGGATGTAGGGGGGATTGCTGTACCAGGGGTTATATACATATGGGAATGTAGGGGGGATTGACTGTACCAGGGTTATAATACATATGGGATGTATGGGGGATTGACTGACCAGGGTTTATACTATGGGATGTAGGAGGGATTGACTGTACAGGGTATATAACATATGGGAGTTAGAAGGGGATTACTGTACCAGGGTTTATACATATGGGATGTAGGGGGGATTGACTGTACCAGGGTTATATCCATATGGGATGTTAGGGGGATTGACTGTACCAGGTTATTACTAGGGATGTAGGAGGGATTGATGCTACCATGGGTTAATAATATGGGATGTAAGGGATTGACTGTACCAGGGTATATACATATGGGAGTAGGAGGGATTGACTGTTACCAGGGTTATATACATATGGGATGTAGGGGATTGACTGTCACCAGTATTATACATATGGGATGTAGGGGGATTTACTGTACCAGGGTTATAGTACATTGGGATGTAGGAGGGATTGACTGTACCAGGGTTATATACATATGGGATGTAGGGGGGATTTGACGTACCAGGGTTATTACATATGGAGTAGGGGGATTGACTCGGGCATTGACTGTACCAGGGTTATCTTACATAAGTATGGGATTGATCAGGTACCATGGGACTAGGGGGATTGACTGTACCAGGGTTATATACATAGGGATGTAGGAGGGATTGACTGTACCAGGGTTATATACATATGGGATGTAGGGGGATTGACTGTACCAGGGTTATATACATATGGGATGTAGGAGGGATGACTGTACCAGGGTTATATACATATGGGATGTAGGGGATTGACTGTACCAGGGTTATATACATATGGGATGTAGGAGGGATTTACTGTACCAGGGTTATATTAATATGGGGAGTAGGGAGTGAGATGGGATTGACTGTACCGGGTTATATTACATATGGGATGTAGGGTGGATTGACGTACCAGGGTTATATACATATGGATGTAGGGGGATTTGACTTTACCAGGGTTTATACATAGGGATGTAGGGGGATGACTGTTACCCGGGTTATATACATATGGGATGTAGAGGGATGTACTGTACCAGGGGTTATATACATATGGGATGTAGGGTGGATTGACTGTACCAGGGTTATATACATATGGGATGTAGGGGGATTGACTGTACCAGGGTTATATACATATGGGATGTAGGGGGGATTGACTGTACAGGGTTATATACATATGGGATGTAGGAGGGGATACTGTACCAGGGTTATATACATATGGGATGTAGGGGGATTGACTGTACCAGGGTTATATACATATGGGAGTAGGGGATGATTACTGTACAGGGTTATATAATATGGGATCTGAGGGGGAAGTACTGTACCGGGTAATTACATATGGAATGTAGGGGGATTGATGTCAAGGGTTATATACATATGGGATGTATGGGAGGATTGACTGTACCAGGGTTATTATATATGGGATGTAGGGGGGATTTACTGTACCAGGGTTATATACATATGGGATGTATGGGGGATTGTTGTACCAGGTTTATTACATATGGATGTAGGAGGGATTACTGTACCAGGGTTATATACATATGGGATGTAGGGGGGATTGACTGTACCGGTTATATACATATGTAATGAGGGGATTGACTGTACCAGGGTTATTACAGGTTATATACATATGGGATGTATGGGGGATTGACTGTACCAGGGTTATATACAATGGATGTAGGGGGGATTTGACTGTACCAGGGTTATATACATATGGGAGTGTAGGGGGGATGATGTATAGGGGTTATATACATATGGATGTAGGGGGGATTGACTGTACCAGGGTTATATACATATGGGATGTAGGGGGGATATTGACTGTACCAGGGTTCATATACATATGGATTAGGGGGGATTGACTGTACCAGGGTTATATACATATGGATGTAGGGGGGATTGACTGTACCAGGGTTATATATATGGGGATGTAGGGGGGATTGACTGTACCAGGGTTATATACATATGGGATGTAGGGGGATTGACTGTACCAGGGTTATATACTATGGGATGTAGGGGGGATTGACTGTACCAGGGTTATATACATATGGGATGTAGGGGGATTGACTGTACCAGGGTTATATACATATGGGAGATGTAGGAGGATTGACTGTACCAGGGTTATATACATATGGGATGTAGGGGGTTGGACTGTACCAGGGTTATATACATATGGGATGTAGGAGGATTACTGTACCAGGGTTATATACATATGGGATGTAGGGGGATTGACAGTACACAGGGTTATATACATATGGGATGTAGGGGGGATTACTGTACCAGGGTTATATACATATGGGAGTAGGGGGATTGACTGTACCGGGTTACACATATGGGATGTAGGGTGGGATTGACTGTACCAGGGTTATATACATATGGGATGTAGGGGATTACTGTACCAGGGTTATATACAATGGGATGTAGGGATTACTGTACCAGGGTTTATACATATGGGATGTAGGGGGATTGACTGTACCAGGGTTATATACATATGGGATGTAGGGGGGATTACTGTACCAGGGTTATATACATATGGGATGTGTAGGAGGGAGGGTTGACTGTACCAGGGTTATATAACATATGGGATGTAGGGGGGATTACTGTACCGGGTTATATACATATGGGATGTAGGGGGTTTTGTGACAGGGTTATATACATATGGGATGTAGGGGGATTGACTGTCCAGGGTTATATACATATGGGATGTAGGGGGATTGACTGTACCAGGGGTTATATACATAGGATGTAGGGGGGATTTTACTGTACCAGGGTTATATACATATGGATGTAGGGGGATGTACTGTACCAGGGTTAATACATATGGGATGTAGGGGGATTGACTGTACCCGGGTTATATACATATGGATGTAGGGGGATTTACTGTACCAGGGTTATATACATATGGGATGTATGGGGGATTGACTGTACCAGGGTTATATACATATGGAATGTAGGGGGGATTACTGTACCAGGGTTATATACATATGGGATGTATGGGGATTGACTGTACCAGGGTTATATACATATGGAATGTAGGGGGGATTTACTGTCCAGGGGTTATTATACATATGGGATGTAGGGGGATTGACTGTACCAGGGTTATATACATATGGGATGTAGGGGGATTACTGTAACAGGGTTATATACATATGGGATGTAGGGGGGATTGACTGTAACAGGGTTATATACATATGGATGTAGGGGGGATTGACTGTACCAGGGGTTATACATATGGGAGTATGGGGGATTGACTGTACCAGGGTTATATACAATGGGATGTAGGTGGGGGATTGTACGTCCAGGGTTATATACATATGGGAGTAGGGGGGATTGGTGATTGACTGTATCTAGGGTATATCCACTTATATTGGAATGTAGGGGGGATTGACTGACCACTGGTGTATATACTATGGTTGGATTGACTTTAGGCCGTTTTTTGGTATTGTTGATGACCTCGTGGTTATATACATATGGATGTAGGGGGGATTGACTGTACCAGGGTAATAATATTGGGATGTAGGGGGGATTGACGTACCAGGGTGTTATACATATGGGATGTAGGGGATGACTGTACCAGGGTTATATACATATGGGATTTGTAGGAGGGATTGACTGTACCAGGGTTATATACATATGGGATGTAGGGGGGATTGATGGTACAGGGTTATAAATATGGGATGTAGGAGGGATTGACTGTACCAGGGTTATATACATATGGGATGTAGGGGGATTGACTGTACCAGGGTTATATAATAAGGGATGTAGGGGATTGACTGTACCAGGGTTAATAATATGGGATGTAGAGGGATTTATGTACCAGGGTTATAACATATGGGATGTAGGGGATTGACGGTACCGGGTTATACTATGGGATGTAGGGGGATTGACTGTACCAGGGTTATATACATATGGATGTAGGGGGGATGACTGTACAGGGTATATACATATGGGATTGTCGGAGGGATTTGACCTGTACCAGGGTTATATACATATGGTATTGTGTAGGATGTGATGTCCATGATCGTTGATAGGTGGTTATGTACTTTCTGTCTTGTATATAATATGGGGTGATGTGATCTGTGGGTATGTGGTACCAGGGTTATATACATATGGGATGTAGGGGGGATTGATGCTGTACCAGGGTTATATACATATGGGATGTAAGGAGGGATACTTGTACCAGGGTTATATAAATATGGATGTTAGGGGGATTGACTGTACCAGGGTTATATACATATGGAGGTAGGGGGGATGGGATTGACGTACCAGGGTTATATACATATGGGATGTAGGGGGGATTGTACTGTACCAGGGTTATATACATATGGGATGTAGGGAGGGGATTGACTGTACCAGGGTTATATACATATGGGATTTAGGGGGGATGGGGGATTACTGTACCAGGGTTATATACATATGGGATGTAGGAGGGGGGATTGACTGTACCAGGGTTATAACATATGGTGTAGGAGGGATTGACTGTACCAGGGTTATATACATATGGGATGTGAGGAGGGGGGATGAAGTTACCAGGGTTATATACATATGGATGTAGGAGGGATTACTGTACAGGGTTATATACATATGGGATGTAGGGGGGATTTACTGTACCAGGGTTATTACATATGGGATGTAGGGGGGATTGGTGACTGTACCAGGGTTATATACATATGGATGTAGGGGGATTGACTGTACCAGGGTTATATACATATGGATGTAGGGGGGTGGGATTACTGATACAAGGGTTATATACATATGGGATGTGGGGATGGGGATTGACTGTACCAGGTGGTATATACATATGGGATGTAGGGGGGATTTACTGTACCAGGGTTATATACATATGGGATGTATGAGGGGATTGACTGTTACCAGGGTTATATACATATGGGGTAGGGGGGATTGACTGTACCAGGGTTATATACATATGGGATGTAGGAGGGATTGACTGTACCAGGGTTATATACATATGGGATTAGGGGGGATTGACTGTACCAGGGTTATATACATATGGGATGTAGGAGGATTGACTGTACCAGGGTTATATACATATGGGATGTAGGGAGGGATTGACTGTACCAGGGTTATATACATATGGGATGTAGGGGGTGGAATGTACCAGGGTATATACATATGGGAGTAGGAGGGATTTACTGTACCAGGGTTTTAATAACATATGGGATGTAGGGGATTGACTGTACCAGGGTTATATACATAGGGATTAGGGGGGATTGACTGACAGGGTTATATACATATGGGATGTAGGAGGGATTGACTGTACCAGGGTTTATAATATGGATGTAGGAGGGATTGACTGTACCAGGGTTAATACATATGGGATGTAGAGGGATTGACTGTACCAGGGTTATATACATATGGATGTAGGGGGGATTGACTGTACCAGGGTTAATATACATATGGGATGTAGGAGGGGGATTGACTGTACCAGGGTTATATACATATGGGATGTAGGAGGGATTGACTGTACCAGGGTTATATACATATGGGATGTAGGAGGGATTACTGTACAGGGTTATATACATATGGATGTAGGGGGATGACTGTACCAGGGTTATAACATATGGGATGTAGGGGGATTGGACTGTACCAGGGTTATATACATATGGGATGTAGAGGGATTGACTGTACCAGGGTATATACATATGGGATTAGGAGGGGATTGACTGTACCAGGGTTATATATACATATGGGATGTAGGAGGGATTGACTGTACAGGGTTATTATACATATGGGATGTAGGAGGGATTGACTGTACAGGGTTATATACATATGGGATGTAGGGGGATTGACTGTACCAGGGTTATTATACATATGGGATTGAGAGGGATTGACTGTACCAGGGTTATAGACAATGGGATGTAGGAGGATTTACTGTACCAGGGTTATATACATATGGGATGTAGGGGGGGATTGACTGTACCAGGGTTATATACATATGGGATGTTAGGAGGGATGTACTGTTACCAGGGTTATATACTATGGGATGTGGGATGACTGTACGGGTTATATACATATGGGATGTAGGGGGGATTAACTGTACCAGGGTTATATACATATGGGATGTAGGGGGGATTTACTTACCAGGGTTATATACATATGGATGTGGGGGATTGACTGTACCAGGGTTATATAAATGGGATGTAGGGGGGATGGGAACTGTACCAGGGTTATATACATATGGGATGTAGGGGGATTGACTGTACCAGGGTTATATACATATGGGATGTAGGGGGATTTGACTGTACCAGGGTTATATACATATGGGATGTAGGGGGGATTGACTGTACCAGGGTTATATACATATGGGAGTGGGGGGATTGACTGTACAGGGTTATATACATATGGGAGTAGGGTGGATTGACTGTACCAGGGTTATATACATATGGGATGTAGGGGGATTGACTGTACCAGGGTTATATACATATGGGATGTAGGAGGGATTTACTGTACCAGGGTTATATACATATGGGATGTAGGGATTGACTGTACCAGGGTTATATACATATGGGATGTAGGGGGGATTGACTGTACCAGGGTTATATACATATGGATGTAGGGGGGATTTACTGTACCAGGGTTAATACATATGGGATGTGATGTAGGAGGGAATTGACTGTACCAGGGTTATATACATATGGGATGTAGGGGGGATGACTGTACCAGGGTTATATACATATGGGAGTTGTAGAGGGATTACTGTACAGGGTTATATACATATGGGATGTAGGAGGGATTGACTTGAAAGGGTTATAACATATGGGAGTGGGGGGATTACTGTACCAGGGTTATATACAATGGGATGTAAGGGGGATTTACTGTACCAGGGTTTATACATATGGATGTAGGGGGGTTAGTACCACGGGTTATTACATAGGGAGGTAGGGGGGATTGACTGCACAGGGTTATATACATATGGATGTAGGGGGGATTGACTGTACCAGGGTTATATACATATGGGAGTAGGGGTGGATGACTGTACAGGGTTATTAATATGATGTAGGGGGGATTGACTGTACCAGGGTTATATATACATATGGATGTAGGGGGGATGATTGACTGTACCAGGGTTATATACATATGGGATGTAGGGGGATGACTGTACCAGGGGTATATTACATATGGGGTAGAGGGATACGTACAGGGTTATATACATATGGGATGTAGGGGGATTGACTGTACCAGGGTATTTACATATGGGATGTAGGAGGGATTGACTGTACCAGGGTTATATACATGGGATGTGTAGGAGGGATATTGACTGTACCAGGGTTATATACATATGGGTGGAGGGGGGATTACTGTACCAGGGTTATATAAATTGGTATGTAGGGGTATTGACTGTACCCGGGTTATATACATATGGGATGTAGGGGGATGACTGTACCAGGGGTTATATCACTATGGGATGTAGGGGGATTGACTGTACCAGGGTTATATTACATATGGGATGTAGGGGGATTGACTGTACCAGGGTGTATATATATGGGATCTAGGGGGGATTTTACTGTACCAGGTTTAATACATAGGATGTAGGGGTGATTGACTGTACAAGGGTTATGATACATATGGGTATGTTAGGGGGGATGACTGTACCAGGGGTTATATACATATGGGGGTGTAGGGGGGATTGGGATTGACTGTACCAGGGTATATACATATGGGATGTAGGAGGATTGACTCGTACCAGGGTTATATCATATGGTGATGTAGGAGGATGGACTGTACCAGGGTTATATACATATGGGATGTAGGGGGGATTGACTGTACCAGGGTTATATACATAGGGATGTAGGGGGATTGACTGTACCAGGGTTATATACATATGGGATGTAGGAGGGATTGACTGTACCAGGGTTATATACATATGGGATGTAGGGGGATGAATGTACCAGGGTTATATACATATGGGATGTAGGAGGATTGACTGTACCAGGGTTATATACATATGGGATGTAGGAGGGATTGACTGTACCAGGGTTATATAATTATGGGGATGTAAGGGGGGGATGGTTACTGTACAGGGTTATATATAATATGGGATTGTAGGAGGGCTTTACCTGCTACCAGGGTTTATATACATATGGGATGGAGGGGGATTGACTGTACCAGGGTTATATACATATGGGATTAGGGGGGATTGACTGTACCAGGGTGTATATACATATGGGATGTAGGAGGGATTGACTGTACCAGGGTTATATACAATGGGATGTAGGAGGGGATTGACTGTACCAGGGTTATATAAATAGGGGTTGTAGGGGGATTGACTGTACCAGGGTTATATACTATGGGAGGTAGGGGGATGGACTTGTACCAGAGCCATGGTACATACATATGGGATGTTGTAGGGGGGATTGACTGTACTCAGGGTTATATTACTATGGGTGTAGGAGGATATTTACTGTTACCAGTGGTATATACATATGGGATGTTAGGAGGGAGTTTGAGTACGTGCGCAAAACACTGTTAGATCAGCCCTCCAGTTCACCATCCAGTGTTTACTTAACAGTGGCTGGTGAACTTGAGGAATGACTAAACGTTGTCTGTGGAATTGAGGGCGGACCAAAAAGTGACTGTTGAACCCTCCAGCCCTTGAGTTTAGCAGTGACTTTAAGGTTAGCCCTCCAGTTCAGGGACACTGTTAGGTCAGCCCTCCAGTTCAGCAGACACTGTTAGGTCAGCCCGCCAGTGTGAGTGCTACATGCGAATTTGCCTACCATGTGACTAGTACATGCATGTTGGCCCACTGTGACTGGCACATACATGTTTGCCCACTGTGACTGGTACATACAAGTTTTCCCACTCTGACTGGTACATGCACATTTGCCCACTGTGACTGGCACATAATTTACAACAGGTCACAAGACAAAAATTACCAGTCAGTGCTACCATGTATTTCACATTTATTTATTAACATAGTAAGGAGCTAATAATTAAAGGATTACTATTAATCTACAGAAGGGGAGGAAACAAAGTATATATAAATGTAAAGTAAATGGAAGAGAAAATGTAGGACTCTACTTTACAATCTCATCTTCTTTACTCCTGTTTGAAGTTCATGTTGAATATATGTTTGTTGTTTTATAATTCCCTCAATAGTATTAAACCTACAGAAGAGAACAATAATTTCACTTCTATATATATCCTTTACTCTTGTTTAATGAGTAGCCTTTTGATCTTGTTCCTAATCTCTTAACTTTGTGTGGAATCAACAAAGGTAAGACATTCTATGTGCTACAAATGTCTTGTACATACAGTGCTTCTACTATATGCTATGTTTTGTTACTTCTTGAAATATGTGAATATAAATTGATACAAATAATGTTAAAAGTAATTTCCCTGCCTGATTCCTGAATTATACCAGTAATGAAACAATCATAACTTTATTTAGAATCTGTCAACATCTAAACATATTAATGTGCTTGAATTCCTTTGTTTAATAATAATACAAAAAAAAGCCTTTGCAAAATCCCACTGCTTTCCTCCTAACAAGAAAGCAAAGGTGTTTTAAAAGAAACGTTATTCATAATTCTATGTTTCTAAAACGTAATATTGAATATAATCCTCTTACAACCTTTTCAAAATCTTTCCCATTAACATAACATGTTTTAAGTCCTCCATGACTATATAGCACTAGATAAAGGATTTTGTGTTGAGTAGAGATGGCTAAATTTCCCCTAATCCGGGCCTAATTCAGATTTTTGAACTACAAAAAAACTCTGAAATCAGACCCATAAAAGTCAATGGGGAAATTTTTTTTGAATGGTTTGAAACAAAATAAACTTAAAATAGCAATTGTAACTTATTGTACATTGTGTACAAATATTCAGAACATGAAGTAAAGTAACTTCCCTCACATGCACGCCACTTTCGAGCTACCACATTTGTCATGGCAGTGGGTGGATAGCAAACTTGTAAGTATGAATTCTCTAAAGTCATACACTATAACCATAAAAATCTCTAGCTTTAGGGGGGTCCTGCTTAACATACCATTTTTTCCCTTTAAGCTTGTAAATTTTACTGGTATTTAAAGGAGAACTAAACTTTTTTTTTTTAACTCCTAATATGAACGCTTTTCTCCCCAGAACACCTATACATTAAAAGACTCTTCACTAGTAAGTTGCATGTAGTACATTTAAGTAATAGATTCTGTAACAAAGAAGGCTTCCATGTTGTTGCCAGTACAACTCATAGCCCATGTGGGATTCAAAGAGCCACGCCTCCTGATCCCAGGATTCACTGTCTGTATGCACAGAGTTTCTAGCTTCTGTTTCTAGAGAAATATAAAGTTTCTAAACGTACCTGTGCTCGTTGTTGAGTTGCTGGTGGCGCACTATGTAAATGCTGTGTTTTTCAGGAACACACAGCCCAAGAATTCGCAAGTTACTACTATCTGAATTTATTGCTTTTTTTTGCATGTTTCTAGAAAAAATATAAAGTTTCTTCACATAAATATATAATATACACATATATAAAGTGCAAACTTTATATATAGCAACTCTGTCTTTTTATTTACCAACCAGTGTGTCTTCCTGGATCAATACAAAATAGTGAACTGATTTTACTGATATTTACTTAAATGTACTCGTATGAATCGCATGATTCTTACATCCATGCTAGCAAAGAAATTAACTGCAAAGATTACTTTTCTTTTTTGTATGAAAAGCAAACAAATGTATCATTGTTTGGGACAGGAAAGTTTGTGTTTACACATTGCACTGAAATTTGTGTTCTGTGTCAGAAAGAGGGATGATCTCTAAGTTGTAACATGACTGGTAGAGATAGGATCCGGGTCCGACAAAAAACTCCTCAGTTCCAAAATCCGAATGATCCGTCCGAATCTGGACGGATTGTCTGGATTTCGGGACTTCGGAGCACATTTTCGTTAATTTTCAAATGTACGGAGCTAGTTTTGAAAATTATCTAAAATAGCATCAAACGTTCAAAAATCCTCAAAAATACGATCGGAAACTCAAAAATGGTCTACGATTATATTTTCTAGAATTTTCGAACAGTCGAGGCTATTTTCGAAAATTTTCAAAAATACCTCTTTACATTTGAAAATTATCGAAAATTAGTTCTGTTTCGGAACGAAAACGGAACGAAACTAGTGAGTTTCGCCCATCTGTAATGACTGGTTGTCAGCTTCCAGGAAGCAAGGCTACAGCTTCCTGTGAAGTGTACGGCATACACTTAGCAGGGTGTTCCCAGAAAAGGTGAATTATGGGAGTTGACACCTAGTACCCACAGGATATTTTCATAAATCACCCAGCATCCACAGCAAAGGGAGAAGTGAGACACAGCTTTTTGTATTGTATTGGGCAATGCTGTCTGGCTTAAGTCCCCCTTTAAATCTTGGCTAATAACAAATATAAATTGTTTATTGTTTAAAAGATATCTCTACTGATTTTTTCCCTTTAATTAAAAAAATGGAGGTAAAGGAGCTTTGTCTTGCCTGCCATTTTTCAATTACTTTAGCAGGCAGAGAAGACACAGAACTTACCTGCGATCCCGCTTCAGTGCTGCATCCTCTGACAGGTCCCCAACAATACATACACATGCAAACATCAGTGGAGATACCTTTTAAGCTTGTTTTTAAAATATTTGTATATTTGCCAGACATTGTATATGAACAGTGAAATGTCAAAGACTTCAGCTCATAAAAACAACAAACCTGTGCACACTCTCCCATTAGGTAGAAATCCAATGCTCTGGCAAATGACTGGCAACCACCAAAATGACCAAAGGATTAAGAAGCACCATGCACACAGACAGGAGGGCTTCTAGACCATTTGGCACCTAAGCCAAACTTTTAAAGCTGCCCCTGCATTTTCCTGTGCACTGCTGCAAATACAGGGGCGTGGTCTATGTAAGTGTGTGTGGTCTGTGGAGGTGGGTATGGTGCACTAACAGTGTCTGGTGAACTGGAGCACAGGCATAACTGTGGCTGCTGAACCCCCCAGAACTTCAGTTCAGCCAACCCTGTTTGTTAAGTCCTCTAGTTCACCAGACACTGTTAGGTCAGCCCTCCAGGCCAGCAGACACTGTCTGGTCGGTTATCCAGTTTGAGAAACTCTCTGGTCAACCCTCTAGGTCAACATGCACTGTTAGGTCAGCAGCCACTATTAGGTCAGCCCTCCAGTTCAGCAGCCACTGTTAGGACAGCCCTCCAGTTTAGCATGCACTGTACAGTTGACCTTCCAGTTCAGCATGCACTGTACAGTTGACCTACCAGTTCGGCATGTACTGTTTGGTCAGCCCTCCAGTTCCCCAGATACTGTTAGGTCATCCCTCCTATTCCCCAGACACTGTTAGGGCAGCCCTCCAGTTTCCCAGATACTGCCAAGTCAGCCCTCCAGTTTCCCAGACACTGTCAGGTAAGCCCTCCAGTTCACCAGACACTTGTAGGTCAGCCCTCCAGTTTACCAGACATTGGATAGTCAGCCACGCAGTTCACCAAACACTTTCAGGTCAGACCTCCAGTTCACCAGACACTGTCAAGTCAGCCCTCCAGTTCACCAGACACTGTCAGGTCAGCCCTCAAGTTCACCAGACACTAGTAGGTTAGCCCTCCAGTTCAGCAGACACTGTTAGTTCAGCCCTCTTGTTCAGCAGACACTGGTAGGTCACCCCTCCAGTTCAACAGATACTGGTAGGTCAGCACTCCAGTTCAGCAGACAACAGTAGGTCAGCCCTTCAGTTCAGCAGACACTGATACTAGCCACTGTTAGAACAGCTCTCCAGTACATCAGACACTGTTAGGTCAACCCACCCGTACACCAGCCACTGTTAGGTCAGCCCTCCAGTTCACCAGACACTGTTAGGCCAGCCCTCCAGTGTACCAGGCTCTGTTAGGTCAGCCCTCCAGTGCGCCAAACACTGTTAGATCAGCCCTCCAGTTCACCATCCAGTGTTTACTTAACAGTGGCTGGTGAACTTGAGGAATGATTAAACGTTGTCTGTTGGAATTGAGGGCGGACCAAAAAGTGACTGCTGAACCCTCCAGCCCTTGAGTTTAGCAGTGACTTTAAGGTTAGCCCTCCAGTTCAGGAGACACTGTTAGGTCAGCCCTCCAGTTCAGCAGACACTGTTAGGTCAGCCCGCCAGTGTGAGTGCTACATGCGAATTTGCCTACCATGTGACTAGTACATGCAAGTTGGCCCACTGTGACTGGCACATACATGTTTGCCCACTGTGACTGGTACATACAAGTTTTCCCACTCTGACTGGTACATGCACATTTGCCCACTGTGACTGGCACATACAAGTTTGTCCACTGTGACTGGTACATGCAATTTTGCACACAGTGTGACTGGTAGATGCAAATCTGACCACTGTGTGACTGGTATATGCAGGTTTTTCCACTGTGACTGGCACATACAAGTTTACCCACTGTGACTGGCACTTACAAGTTTGCCCACTATGACTGGCACATACAAGTTTGCCCAATTACTGTGGTAGAAGGCAGGTAGACAGGGGAGGAACAAAGGTGAAGACAGAAGAGACAAACTGTCTGGAAACAATGTCAATTTTTAAAATATATATACTGCTGCGTCCGGCTGCCGTTCTTCTGAGTGGCAGGATTGGTGCCTGAACCAAAGGGTCATTCTGCCTCATAGGAGAGGTGGCCCTGCACACAGATAAAATACAAGTTTACAAAAAGAGGGGCTTTGAAGCTACTATACTACTGAAGGACTGTGAAAGGGTGATAAAAATAAATAGGTCAACCCTCCTCGAAGAAAAAAAAAGAAACAAAAGATGGAAAAGGGAATTCCAGGATAACCTTTGTAATCACATTCAGTGCACATTCTAATCAGATCCAGAAAATTGTACGCAAAAATTGGAGTATATTACAACATGATCCAATGTTTGGCAAAATATTTTCCCCACTCTTTTCGTATAAGAGATCTAGAAATATAGGGGATCAGATCATACGGACGGACATAGGCCCCCCCTGAAAAAGATAAAAAATTCCTCCTAGGCCCTTTTAAATCAGGTACTTTCCCATGCAGGAAGTGTGGAGTTTGCAATACAATTATTCCAGGAGAAGTGATGTATCACCCTAGTAATGGTAATAAGATTCCATTACAGGAATTTGCAACTCCACTAAAGGACTAGTATATTTCTTTGTAAGTGCCTAATGTGGTGAAGGCTATGTCAGAAAGACTGAGAGAGAGGCCAGAACCAGAATTGGAGAAAATAAGATGGACATCATTAATTATACTGGTGAACCATCCAGATATGGGACTCCAGTAAGCAGACATTTTTTTCCAAAATAGACATCAAGACATTTTATACTTTACCACTTCCAGTACCTGCCATTTAAGCTGTTAAAGTATAAAATGAGAGGCGTGATGACAGAAAGGCTTTATTAAAAAAGGAAGCGATATGGATAGATAAATTACAAACATTAAATCCAAGAGGCATGAACAAGGATGCAAGTTTTAATAGTTTTATCTAATCTGAACGTTGCTTCATTCCCAGTACTTATAACCAGACATTTTTCATTTATTTCTAAAAAAGAAAACAAATCGTTAAGTAATTGAAATTACAGAGTAGAATAGTTACTAACAAAATGTTATATACACAGGAATATATATATATATCACTCTGTGATGGTTGTTAAAATGGATATAATTTTTATATTGTTGTATTATTAGTATTGGATGTTTTTAATATGTTCGTCTTAAATGCCTTTTTAACTTAAATAATATGTTCACTTGTTATTCTTGTCACATAAGTCATTATTCTAAGAGAAAACTTACACTGAAGACACTAAGTATATTTAATATGTACCTTTAAGGTGTATTTTAGGAATGATGTATAATTATTAACACTATTTTATGAACTACTATAATAGACTTTGTATTATTTATACCATGCACTTTATTCTGATGCACTTTAAAGGGATATTATCTGTAGCACTTTAATTGTATATTGATAGACCTGCTAAGCCTCACTTTGGACCCAGGCCTGTCATTCACTTTGTCACATGATTTGTAGGTGGGGTTATAAGGATTTAAATGTTGGGTGCAGTGTTACACCGGTTATACCTGAGGAAGGGACAAGGTGGTCCCCGAAACGTTGTATGTTTGTTGTTTTCAAAATAAATCTTTACATCACTGATATAGTGTGCTCCTCCATATTTATTGCTATTGGAGTTCCTGGGCCCTGGGAGTAGAGGGCAGGAGGATTGCACCTATTGTCTGTCAGACAGCCAACAGCAGTGTGCTGGAGTGCCCTTGGACCTTATTGCTATATAAGGGTAAAAAACACATTTATTGTGTCAAAAATGTATCAGGGCAGTTTATCCTTGTGCATGGTGCTTCTTGCTCCTTTGGTAATACAATCTCAGCACAGTATTACAGTTTTCCTGATTCTTTTCAGTGTGGGCAGTCGGTTTTTAGTGGCAAAAAAAGGTATTTGCACTAGAACACAAGGTTCAGGTGACTGCTGCTTCAGCAGTCCTGCCCTTATCATATACTAGTTAAAGCTAATTCTAATATTCAAAATGTTTTTTAATTGTCTTGGCTGAATTGATTTTGATTTTGCATTTCAAATCTTCATAATCTTTATAATTACTAAAACCTTATATATCCCTGTATACTTTTTTTTTTTAGTGGGTCATCATCTTCTATGGCGATAAAACATAAAAGATTTCTTGCAATTATAGCTGGAGTTATAATTTTTATTCTAAGCTGTATTTGGCACCAAAATACACCTAAGGTAAGAAAAGTAATCCATATATTTATAAATGTAAGACATATAAGACATTGGTATTTATAATTAAAATACCAAGGCAATCCAGCAGTTAGTCTTATCCAGCAGTATTTCCCTTCCCATGTAGGAATCCCAAACAAAGTTAAAGAATTAAAGGGCATGTCCACCCCACAAAAAAAGATAGCCCACCTTTTTGTTACAAGTCCCAGCTGATCCTCTGTAGCCTTTAAAAATATTTCCTGAAGCCCGAAACAATGATTCACTGTGATGACCTCTATCATCCATGGCTATGATCACTGATGTCAAAGCCAATGATTGACTAGGTTTTACTATGCATCAGCCTCTGCGTATATTTAAGTGCACAACAAGGTCTTGCAACTGGGGAGACAACCTTTTAAGATGAGAGCAAGGTTAGTGAATTGGTATTGCAAGATCCACTAGATTTTTAAAGAACCAGAATTAAGCAGTTGTCTTTAATAAACATTTGATGGGCCATATAAACATTTGAACCCAAACCTAGTATCTTAGTTGTCAATAGAGTTTCCAGAACATATCTGACAGAAATTTTAAGCAGACCATTAAGTAATAATCTTCTAAATTCTAATTATGTTGAACTAGAAATAGACAGTTCAGAGCGCACACTTAAACAACCAAATCAATTTATTAAACACGGGACGTTTCGGTGTCAGTGCGACACCTTCCTCAGAGTGTACTCTGAACTGTTATTTCTGGATATTATAGCTATTATGGCTATGTTTTTTTGAGCAGCACCCAGCAACTGGTCACTGGTCTGAAAACAGGTTTTGATCATATATTCAGGCTTGGGGGTTACCATCCTCCTCTCAAGTTCTGCATATAAGCTTTATTATAACATAAAAGGAGTCAGGAGTATATTTCTACTATATATATAACTAGTAAAGTTTTTTTCTAAAGAAACTACACAAACCTGCATCCAAAATTCAACAGACCCGCTCCCCCAGCTTTCTAACCAAACCTGACCCATTTAAACTCACTGTGGGTTAGCTGAGCCACAAATCCGGTAAACCTTGGATGCCCGACAAAATGCAGGATTCTAGGCTAGATCCCCCAATTAAAATACCTAACAACATTTGGAAACATACCTCCAAACATTTTAAAATGTAAAAGAGGGACCATGGCCACTTTGTTTAGGTTACACCCAATTTAAAGACCATTATTTCCATTTTACATTGTTACCTGCTAGTGTATGATGTGGTTAAAGGATTAGTTCACTCAGAAAGTGGAGGAATGCCAACACTGGCTAATGAACTGGAGGTGTGACAATACTGGCCATTGAACTGGAGGAATGACAACACTGGCTAATGAACACATGAGCTCTTAAAGGGAACGTACAGTATAACTCAAAGTTCAGACAATTGCAAAGCTGTACCTTTAAATCAAAGCAAATCTTTAAATGTTACTCTTATTTTTCTAAGCCATAGGCAAAGCTTACCTTTGCCTCTTTACTTGCTGGCTCTCCCGGCTCCACTGAAATCTCGATCAGTCTCCTACTATTGCAAGACTTACTGGAGGGGAATCTCATTTGGTCAGATATTCAGGCCTGTCCTGAAAACACTTAAAGTACAGTAAAAGGTGGACTGGAAAGAGGACTGGAGGACTGGATTAGCAGAGTTTCTGCAAACAAAGAATGTTGCAGGTTACTGGTATTGATTCATAAAGTAGTGTTGATCCAGGGAAATTTCCAATTGCCACTTGGAGTTAGGAAGGATTTTTTTTCCCCTTCATGAAGTTGATGTTTTTTTTGTTTGTTTTTTGCCAGTTACGCAGGTAATGAGGGTATTGCTATATGGGTTGGACTAGATAAACAAACTTCTTTATTCAACCTCAAAATACTATACTATACTACTACTATACTGCACATGTCTTTATATATATACTGCAATGATGTTTAAAGGACAAATCAATATTTGGGCCATTGAGCTGCAGTCATCTATCAATGCGTGAATATATGTGGTTAATATTTTGAAAAGTTCCTGTGAACTTCTTGCACACCTCAAATAAAGTGTTTTTCATTTGCATGTGTCATTTTGTTTTGCAAGCATTAATTTTATGTGAGTGTGGCACCTGTTTTCTGTGGGACATTGTGTGTCAATTATTAATTTTAGTCGATTGCAGTCCTTTTAAATGTTTTAGTTTTTGTTGTGCAATAAGGGAATACTGCAAAATGTCCAAATTTGGGGGAAAATAATGTTTTTATGGGATTTTTTTACCTTGTGCTGGACACATACATTTCATGGCTTTCAGCATCCTGCAATGGGAAACTAAATATTTCCTAAGCTGTCTTCTCTGAACTTCCCCAGTACAAGAGACTTATCTTGGATTGGTCAGTTAACCTCTCACTCTTGAGGGCGAACCACATGTGAGAGGAGGTGACTGGGTGTGTGGTCACATGACATTGTTACATCACATGTTCTGCTGCTCCTCATTATTGATGGCGCTATCCTCAATAACAGAACAAAACGAAGCAAAGCATTGCATTAGGTGTGCATTAACTTGATTAACTTGAACTCAATTCATCACCAGATGGCAGCACACAGGTTAATTGACTTAAAAAAGTCAATTGACAAAAACGGGTTATGGAAGCATTAGTTGTAAAGTAGCCTATGCTTTTTTCCAGGTTCTTGAACATAAGTATACCAAGTCTCATGAAAACTGTCCCAGCCATTTGGAAGTTTTTCTGGAACATACTTACATACATACATTAACTGTTAAATATATAAAAGATAAGTTTGAGAAATTATTTAAGTGTTATCATTTTGTAAATCCAACATTGATAAAGGAAATGACACTCGTTAAAACATATAACTTGACTCACAGTAAAGCAAAAATCATGCAAAAAAAGAATTTGCATTACATTTTTTAATTATACAAAAATAACTTTACATGTATACAAGCAAATTTTTCCTATATAAAAAAAAACATGCATTCATCGTCTAAAATATTAACTCTGTTTGCAGATGATTTTGTTGCCCACTGAGACAATACAAACAGAATCTAACAGAATAAGTGAATTGCAAATGAAAATAAATTATATTTTTAACAAAATTGAAAAACTAATCCCCAAAGTCACTCTCACCGATGTAAATAAAGCTACAAATGCAAAGAACAGTAAGCAGTTATATAAATCCAAGGGAGAAATACTGTGTTGGGAAGACCTAGTGATCCAGCTGGATATGTATGACTCCATTGGCAACAGAAAAACATATGGTGGGGACTTTATACTGTCAAGAATCTTTTCTCCAGAACTAACGGCATCCATGTCTGGAAGAGTAGAAGATTTCAATAATGGGACATACCATGTCTATTTCCCTTTAAGTTGGGAAGGTGCAGTTACATTTTCTGCCATTTTGTATCATTCTAGTGAAGCGGTTTCTGCTCTTTGGAGATCTAGACATTCCAGTTCAGGGCTTATTGGTTTTCAGGGTAAATTTGTAAACCCAAAAGAAGAAGCTGTTACTTCATGTGGCTTTATACTTCAAACAAAAGAACAAGTGTGTGAGTATTTAGATCCGATAATGAAGAAGCCTTCTACTGCATCCAACCACCAAATCTACTATGTGAATCTTTGACCACTATGAGGGCTATGGATCTTCAAGTTTCATTTCTTAGTAATGAGGAAAAACAGCTGATTGAAAGGTATAAAACAATTAATATTTATTAATAATATTTATTAAATATCTTTTAGAGTTTGTTTACATGTAAAGCTTCTTCCTGTTGTGTTATTGTCTCTAGTCCATATTCCCTTTAGAAGCATGCTTCAGTGCACTCTGTTGTGTGTTCTGGTTCCTTTGTGTATTCTCAGCCTCAGTACTGATAATTTGTGTTCTAATTCCTGTGGCATTATCAGTGACCTGGCAAATGGGGACTTGTCTAAAGGTAAAGATAGCGGTGAATATCGGGATATTAGTACCGAAAGACTCCATTTGCTGGGATGTAAGTTTTGCTTCACTGGACATGGTTGCCCCCAGAAATTAATAGACCATCTGAGGCAAAGTCCCACAGGAGCTGAATAGGGCACACTGACGTAAATTACAGAAGTATAAACTGTCAGGAACGTAGCCAAGGATCATACACAGAAAGTCAGTCATATCAGGCGAAGCACAAAATGGTTGGTCTAGGCAGCAAAGATGCAAAAGGTCAGGGAACCAGCTGAGTCAGTAACAAGAGATCTGTAAGAATCAAACATACCACCAACAGACAGCAACTGACAGAGGTTTAAAAGTCCAGCCAAACCAATAGGCAAAAGGCAACAGAGAAAGACACAGGATTCTCCTTTTACCAATTCAAATCTAATTAGTAGCAAGTTAGAACAAAGAAGAACACAGACAGTAAGCCACACCCAAACAGCAAAAAACAGCACATACATCTTCCGTCACCACTGGCCGCTATGCAAGTGATTCCAGGGTAAAGTCACACTAGCAGATGTGTGAGTATCACAAGAGACACTCGCACAGCCTATTGACCAAAGGCTGCGTGACGGATTCTACGTAAGTATTATATGCCTGCTGATGGCTGGTATTAAATACGTAAGTAGAGTAGGATTCACCCAAAGCCACACAGCCTAATAGTTCTTCAACATAGAACATAGAAACCAGAAACAACACTTCCAACTCTTTCAAATCACTTTCAAACCTAATTTGCCAAGAGTCTGCACTTACTGCTTATTATTCATTTGTACTTTTTTATTAATTATGCCTTATCAGTAATGACCCTCCTAGAAAGGCAGTTCCTTTTTTGGGGATTTGTCTGAAATCAAAATAAAAGAAAACAAATGTGCCACACTTTCTAAGTGCTGTAACTGTAATTATTCCTTTGATTTGTTAGTTTCTAATATCAAAAGTTAAATATTGTTAGAATTTATTTTATTAGTTTTATCCTTGTTTTTTTTTTTGTTCCAGTTATTTCTTATGTCTTGATTAAAGGGCATGTCCACCCCCAAAACTATAATCCCCCCAACTACTGGCCCCACCATGTAATGTAGTTGAATCCTTACCTCACATCCCAGTCCATAGGGTTCTCCTGTAGTCCCCCCCCAAAGTCCCAAAAACTGCCCACCAGGAGGCTAGCAGAGTCCATATAGGACTCTGCCTCCTACCTGGCCTCCGGGAGAAGTTTGGCATGCGTACTGCCGCCCTTCTCCCCCTCCTTCTCCCTCCCTCTCCGGATTCCCTCCCCCTACATTAATTCCCTTTAATATAGTAACCCCCTGGTCTCCCAGCCCCAACCGCATCATTTTATTTTTAGAAAGCTCCCCAAACTTTTACTTACATCCCTCTCCTCCGCTGCACTGAATGACCGGCAGCCGCGTCCGTGATTGGCTGCCGCTAGCCAATCACAGACGCGACTGCCGGTCCCGCCCCTCTGCTTGCATTTTCTCGCAAGCAGAGGGCCGGGAGCGCGGCAGAGGAAAGAGGGGAGGTAAGTAAAAGTTTGGGGAGCTTTCTAAAGATAAAAATGATGCGGTTGGGGCTGGGGGACCAGGGGGAAGGCTATATTAAAAAATCGATTTAAGGGTGGACATACCCTTTAATTCCCTTAATTTCAAAAATAATAAACATTTGAAATTGGCAATTTATATGTTCATAAGTGTTTTGAGAGTCTGAGAAATGTAAATACTGTTCCTGTTTGTTGGGTAGGTAACTTAGAGCTAAAAGCTGACTGAGAACTCCTTAATGTTGATGAGGCAGTTGAAACATTAGTAGCTAAAAAGTTATAGCTTCCAACAGGGCATTTCTGGGGGCAGGGCTGTCCCTCTCTTCACCACTTCTTATTAGTAAGTGTTCCCACCCACTGGAGCTAGTGTCTGTCACTTGCATTGCAGCAGATTTTACCACCCAAGACACTTAGCTTACCTTTTCTAATGGGATAAACTGCCCTGTCCCTCAATATGGATTATAGGTATTTTTTTTATACTGTCATGCAAATAAGTTAACAATTTATATTCTTTTAATAGTTCTAAAATTGCTGTGGAAATACCCTCTAATTTTGAATTTGTGAATGTTATAAGATGCAATGGTGAGTTAATTTACTTTATTTTGCAATAAAAATATATGAATATGTATACATATAAACAGGTCTTCCAAAAAAAAAAAAAACCCCTGTAAGTGTGAATTGCATTTCTAACTATCATCTATCCGTTTTATTTGAAAATTAAGTGGTTATGTTTGGATATTAATGTCCTGTGTTTTTATTTACCTTATGCCCATGCAGTTATGTTTGTGGAAAACACATGGCTAATTAGTAAAGGACTAAAGGCAATAAGTGCACCACTGAGTCTGTTCAGTGAACCTGTTGGATGGAGGAACCCCCAGTGGGTTTGTGCATCCCTATTAATTATAGATGTATGGATGATATTTTATTGCAATTAAATGTATTAACATGAAACCACTGCCCCAAACTTTATAGACCTCTATTTGACTCATCTCTATCCTTACAATAAAAATATAAAAAAATGCTTCTAAATCTGAAATTTGTTTTCTTCTTACAAATCTGTAGGTTATATTCTCCACTGACAATTGTGCATGTGCTCATCCTATCATGCCTGGGCTACTGTAACCTTCTGTAAACTGGCTTTTTTGCTTTCAATTCTTTTCTCTTCTTCAGTTTCTTCTAAATTGTGCTGCTTGAATTTACTGTATTTTCTTTCTAGTAAGACCTAAAGGAGAGATGCAATATATATTGAAAACATCTTGCAAATATGGCCAAATTTTGAGATAGGGCAGGAGATTATACTGCTGTATGGGTTCTAATAGCCTGAATAAAAGAAATAGAGCTAGAGAATCGTCACAAATAGAGATTTCCGAAACTGTTAAGTTTTGTTCCGTTTTCATATTTATACTTTAACTTGCCAATTCCAAATCCAAACATCTGGCAATGCTACCACCTTCCCACCATCCAAACCGCCCCCTGGAGGCGCCAATCTGTAAACTCTGTTCCAGTCTCCCCCTGAGGTTCCTCTACCACCCCAGAGAGGTTTCCAATCGTACTGTGGGAACTTTTCCACATTTTGGACTAATTTCCTTTTCCTAGAGTCCCATTGCCAAATCCATTTGTCAACACCTCTGTAACACCAAAGGGAAGGGTAGGTGGGCAACTTCCTAACTACTTGTAAAATGGCCCTGAGCATCTCCACTTCCTGTCCTAACTGCCCTCCCCTACTCCTCCTCCCTTTGTCCTAGCTTTGGGAAGCTGTGTTCTGCAAAGGGGCACTACGTTCTGGCCCTTAAATGTATTTTTTATTTGGGGCAGCAAAACAGGCCTCCACCCCTGGCTTAATGAAAACAACCATAGTAGGTGGGCAGTAAATCAGCCCCTTTACCCCCATTAAAAATATTAAGAACCCAAGCAGGAGCTGAACTAAAGAAGACATCATTCATTTGTTTTTATTTATTTAATGGATGTCTGACTTCATGTTTGAAAACAATTCACAGAATTCCCCTAAGCACTTTGTAACAATATTGAAGATCCAGGGAATGCAGGGAGATGTATTTTTCAAACATCTGGAAGGCCTAAGCTCAGGATCTGAAAAGTATATCACCTCACCCTCCATTTAATGCATATTTGCAGTAGCATATTATTATAATGTGCTGCTGCCGGTTTGCATTAAAAAGGTGTGTATGTGTGTGGCAGAATTAATACCATGAAAACATAAATTAAATCAATTAATTCAAAGTATAGAAAAGGAAATACAACAACCGTGTCCTGATATGCTTTATCCCAGAGAGGTAGGAAATTATATTTTCACCTCCCTCCCCGGGTGCCCATTTGCAGGAGCAGTGCGTTGTGAAGGTGAAATGATACATGCACTTTTCTGGTCACAACAAATAAGCATTTTGGGAAATTAAGCACGGGCCTTTCTATTGAAATTGCTTAAATATACACTCCAACATTCCTCTTTGAAATGGTAAAGCTATATAAACAGAGCTGCAGGGGGGGGGGTATAATGAGAGTGAACCTGATCTTAGCACAGCTCTATGCAATGCATCTTATATTATTAAAAGGGAATGTTGCATCAATATAAAATTGATGCATTTTGCAAAATTATAAACTCACACTTCCTACCCTCACAATTCCCCTTTTAGAAGGTATACATTTCCCATTAAGAAGTAATATTCCTGCCACTGACAGGCTGCTGACAGCTAGGGACCTTCCCATTGCAACACAGCTACTAGGAATGTTCAAATCAGTAAAGCTCTCTGTACCTCCCAGTGTATACTGGGATTTTAATATTTTTTATTTTACATATTCATGCTTTATAGGGGGTGAGAGTTGGGGGTGAGAGTTGGGGGTTGAGATCACACATGTGCAGAAAATGTTATAACATTATATAGTCTAAAACAACTACTGGCATACAGGAGACAATAGGTTCAGCTTAATACTTTATTGCTGAAACTTTGTTTTTTTTGGGATTGATTACGTTCTCCTTTATAAAGGGCAAGTCCAGACCAGAAATGAAAAATTTAGTATAGGTAAATCACCTCCCAAACCCCAAAACTGCAACAGAAATCTGAAATATATAAAACAACCTTAAAGGGCAACTCCACCATCATAATATATTTTAGAAAGAATTGCCTATTTAATAAATTTAATATATTGATATATCCTACTTTGTTCTCTGAACTTATTACTCTATGTCTGCTATGCTTCTGGATTTCCCAATGAAAAACTGAGCAATTTAGTAACCTTTACTGAGACTGAGCATGCTCAGAAGAGGCAGCTAGGGGATTAAATATCCAATATAGAAGCAAAGTCCCAAATGCACTTACACCTGGTATAGTGCAGATGTCTAGATGAGAGAGTCGCACTCCAAAGGTAAATGTGTTGAATGGTGAACCACAAAAATCAAAAATCACAATGTTACCCCTTCATCAGATGTTATGTCAGAAGCCAATCCACAGTGTTATAAAACCTGTTTTTTAACACAGTGGATACCAGGTTTTACAACACTGTGGATTGGTTACTTACACTTCATCTGAGGAAGGGGTAAAAACCCCAAATGTTGTGATTTTTGATGTTTGTGGTTCACCATTAAAGGGTTTCTTTCATACCCTACCTTTACTGCAGGAGTTGCTGACTTCCTCCTCCTTTATGCATTGATTTTTAGCTCCGCGCCCATAAGTTTTGGCAAATCCCTTTGTCGAACAATACTGTGACCTCAGCGCAACGCGCATGCCTGTGATGTCATCACTCTGTAACCAAACACAGCATATAATATTGTCACTCTCGTGCACTGATGTCATGTTGTATGTGCACTGATGTCAATGCACGCGCACTAACAGCCTATGTGTATGCTCTATGTATGCTCTGTGTCAGGGAACTGCGTGCTCTGTGTGAGGGAACTGCGCGGAGCTAAAAACAAGAGCATACAGGAGGAGGAAGCCAGGAACTTTCCTGCAGTAAAGAAAAGAAAAACCCACTTAAAAGGACACTGTACTAAAAAAATGACTTTGCCTTAATCTATAATTGAATACATGTAAGTAGCACTTACTCTGATTTGCGTGTGTTGCTGCATGCCTTCAATCCAGCACACATTTTGTTTAGGAGCAGTATCCCCCCTCCCTCTTTTAACCACTCCCATTTCCAATCGACCTGACTTTTTTCCCACAAACCAGCTGTCAAGCCTGCACCCAGCATACAGCATTCCAACTGCCAAAACTCTGTCACCATTCCAGCTACAGTTAAACTACTCAAAGAAGAATATTTTTTGAGAGCAAGGAAATTGATTGACAGCTGAAATATAAGAAGTTTTAGATGTGATATCTAAAGAAATAGGGGACAGATCAACAAAAAAATTAAACAGTGGTGGTTGGGAAGAATTATGGTTTCCAGTTATGGTTAATTTAAAATAACCTATTTTTTGGTATAAATGCCATTTAAAGTCACAACTATCCAATAACATTAAGTTATATTTACAGTGTACATACCCTTTAAACACATGTACCTTGGAATACGACTCTCTCATCTAGTTTGCATACAGCTAGTGGATTAGCTTTCAGTCATTGGCTGTGATGTCAACTGTCAAATCTGTAACTTACAGTTAGTTGTTAATCTGGAAGCAGAAACAAAGACAACAGGGCATTGTGCAGGATTTCAGGTTAGATTTATGTATTTCAGATTTCAGACTATTTCAGTTTAGGGTTTTGGGGAGTGATTTACCTGTTTATAAGTTTTTATTTGAGGGCTGGACTTGACCTTTAAATGCTGCACAATGTCCTGTTGTTCCTGTTTATGCCTTCTGTTTCTTTCAGTTAGCAACTGTCAATCATGGATATGAACATTGACATCACAGACAATGACTGAATGCTATTTCCTTAGCTGCCTGCTCTGAGCATACTCAAGCTCATAACCAGCTCAGTAAATTGCTAAAGGGACGTGAACAAATCTAGTAATTAACACACACTACCCCATAGTTTTCATGAGACATACAGCAAATCAGACATAAGCTAATGATTCCAAAGGATAAGGTAGGATATCTCAACATATTTTAAAAGGGCCTTTAAAGTAGCTTGTAAACTCTACCAGGGAGGCTCTCTTTTCATGTCTTAAAGGGGAAGTTCAGAAAAAAGAACAGTATTTTTTCATCCTAATGACCTTAACCTGCCCATTCAGCATTTTGTCTGTGTATAAATAAATGCAACAGAAATACTGACTTCCTGTTTACAGGACCCCAAGTAGAGACCGTTATGGTCTTGCCCTTGACCCAGCGCCTGGGTTGATTCAGTTGCTCAGTAGAGATCTGAGCATCTTTGACCAATGCAACAGCCAATCAGTAGAAATGACTGTTAGGAACATTCCAAGGATGTGGTGCATCCTGGGAAGAAGAAGGACCGTTAGAACCTGAAATGGCAGCTTACTAATGTCAACAGCAGGGAACAGCAAAGTGTATGACATCAACTGATTTTTCAAAATGGGAGAGAATATGTAGAATAACTAAGAGAATATGTAGAATAACTAAGTATGCATTACACAAACTAACAATTAAACAAATATTGATAATTTCCACTGAACTGTCCCTTTAAGAGATGTTCCATACTTTTATAAATCATATATCATTGTTGTATTCAAATTTTCAAATGACTAATATCATAAAGCATTTTCTTATTGTGTGCTCCAGAGCAGACTCCTGTGCAACCAAAATGTGAGGTGGGAATGAGCTCTCCTCTACCAAGCGGATTCTTTTATAAAGGTATCTGGAACCCTACTTACTGTAACATGGATGTGTATAAAACTGATGAAGACTTTACAAAGTGTCTCAAAGGAAAGAAGCTTTTCCTCATTGGAGATTCAACATTGCGTCAGTTTATTATGTACTTTACAGAAGGCATCCAAAGTAAGATTTCTTAACAATTTTCTTAATGTATTTTGTTATATTATAATGACTTCTATAGGTATGTGAAACTGGCACCCAATACGTGTGTACCATTCTGAAATTAAGGGCATGTCCACCTCCCCAACTAAAGTTTTCCCCACTGTGTAGTGCTAAAAGATCCCTGCCTTTTGCTTCTCCTGCATATAATTGTCCTGCAGGGCCTGCTGAAAGTCCAGGAAACTGAAGAGTAGAAGCCTCTCTGTGTGTATTCCATTTCTGTATCTTCCTGCTCCTCTGAGAGGTTTATGTCATGCGCAGTGGAGCTCACCCACCCCCCACCCCTGGACTGGCAGCCATGTCAGTGATTGGCTGTGTCCCAGACAATCACAGGATTGGCTGTCGGTTTGCCCCTTCTACTGTTCCATGAGAAAAAGCAGCAGATAGGGATGGGAACGAGGGAACAAAGGCTGGAAAGTCCCTGTAGGAGACAATTTGGGGATTTTAAACCTAGCATGGTATAGGTTTGGGGGGATTTCCTTCTCCTTCATTTTTATTTTTGGGTAAACAGCAGGCAAAAGAAAAAGACAGTAATTATTACCAGGACTGAGCAAGTATTTGCCAATTAACCCAAGGTAAAAGGCTTATGTATAGTATAGTATAGGCTTTAATGGACGCTTTACTCGTAGATTCAATGTTCGCGTCTAGATACCATGGACATTTTACTCCCGGATTCGATGCTCGCGTATAGGTTTTAATGGACACTTTACTCGCGGATTCGATGCTCGCGTTTGCGCCTAGATACCATGGACATTTTACTTGCAGATTCGATGCTCGCCTATAGGTTTTAATTGACCCTTTACTCACGGAAAGGTATAATAGGCATTTTACTCACACATTCGAACGGTCGAACATTAGATATTTATCGAAAGTCCAAAAATATCGAAAACCCGGGTCCGGGATAGTTCAAGAAGTCCGAATTCGTTCTAATTAAAATAGTTTGGCTCGAACTTGGGTTCGAGTTCGAGTTCTAGTCCATCTCTAGACCTGTCAAAGAAAACATAGCTGAGCACTTAATACAACTGAAGACATAGCTAAGTGCCATTTACCAGGATGTTCATTACAGGATATGTTAGGCTTTCCTACAGTTGTCCAATTAAACATTGTGGGATGTGTAGTGTTTCTGGGAACTCTGCTTTCAGATTTAAACAAGAAACATTCTAGTTGAAGGAGCACTGTATTTACATCCCAAGTTTCAATATGGCACCACATACCAACAATTTATTACTTGTACATATATATAACATTAACTTTTACAGTGACCTCTAGTGGGCACCACATGATATTACATTTCACTTAATTTAAAGAACATAAACAGTAATAAATAAGAATAAAAAAGTAATATAGTCCTCATCCAGGCAATTTAAAGACAACGGTCTGATAATTGGTGTACAATTTTTGATCAAATGTCTACTGTTCCTTCTGTTTATTCCACCATCATAAGTTTGTACCATGTATGAACTTGGAGCCTGTATCTTAGAAATTATATGGTCTGGTTGCTATTTTCATCCATGACTTGATCTCCCCCCTGCAATGTAGATAATGGCTGAAGCACAAAAAGTAATTGAGCTGGTGATCCAGCTCAATTTGACAGTTTGACAGTTTGAACAGTTTTCTCAATTTGCCCACTTGACTGTGGATAATTTGGACAAGAAGTTGTGTGCTAAAAACCATAATCTGTGGGGGGTTTTTTTAATTCTGTTGCTGCCTACTGAGGGCCATTGTCTGAAACAAACTCCTCTGGAATTCGATGTCTGGAAAACACGCCTTTTAGTTTCTCTTTGACATTGGAAGTAGAAGGACACCTGAGAGAAACGACTGCAATAATCTACAACTAACACATAATATACACTGTCTAACACAAAAAGATCAGACGCCCCCTTATGACATGGCCTTGTGGGTATTGCAGGTGGAATCATTGGCTCCTTGGGGTTTGATGCATTATATTGTAAACAAAGTGGACACGTGAACACCAATTTCTCAATTTGTGCCTGGACAGTAGAGATGAACATGGAACCAATTGAATTTCCAAAATTCTTTGAATTTTTGATATTTCAATAGAATTTTTTACATTTTTTGATAGACATTTTCAATTCTTCTATAGAAAGTTTAGATTTTCATACTTTCAACAATGTAAAATATCCGTTGGATCCACGGATTTTAAAAAACATCAGTTCTGAATCTAAACCAGTTTTCTCACTACCGGCCAGTATAAAATATCCTGTGCTCTCTCTTACATTTTTCTTCTCCCGTGCGTCCTTGCTGAATTTGTTGTATCATTTCAATTCTCATGGATTTCGGTACTACTAGCGTGACACAAATAACATTGTCCATTATAATCCATTTTTCGCAAAAACTCTGCTGCTGCTGGAGGTTTGGCACGTTTTGACTTTGGCCATCCATTGAGTATGGTTTTCCTGAGAGCAGACCAGGGTCGGCCTTTGTTATGGATTACCTGTAATGCACAGGTTGCATTACCAGGGGGACTCCAGCCAGAAGTCTTAGGCCACGGACCTGTAGGTCAAAATTGTGTATCAGTACCACCAGTAATGGTCCTGCAGATCAAATGTATGTATTAGCACCACCCCACAAACAAAGCACCAACACACATAAGCCTTACTTAAGATGACTGTATGCTGTGCTGTTCTATTTGTTCACGTAGTACGTTACTTGTTACGTAATGATGTACGCACAATATATACAAGCACGTGCTTCAGATACCGAAAGACAGTAAGTGCACTTGGTGGACTTGATTTGAAGCAGGCCAAAGCAAGCAGCATTGAGTAGCATATTGTGCTAGACGCCAGTAACAAAACTTGCACAGGGTGCTATCCGTAACATCTACATGTTTAGTTAATACTGTTTCTTTAAAGCATAGAGGCAAGCTGGGAAAAAGGGACAGTACCAGGAAGTAAGCTAGGGAATAACATGGTATGAGAAAGTGTGATATACCTGTTGCTCTGTGTGAATAAATGAAGTTCCCTCTACATTCCAACGTTTTCTTGCTCTTGATCAATTATCTTTCCTACGGCTGGCCCTGGAGCAGACAGTTGAGGGTCCTTTGCAGATGAACTTGTGAGCTGCCTTAATTTCTTGTTTGAAATGGGTAGATTTGATATAACCAAATGAGCTTGTATTCCGAATGTCTCTTCTGTAGTACTCTTTACTTCATCTTTGGGAATGGTAAAAAAAAATTAAAATGAAACACACACATTAAAAAAATTAAAGTAAAGCACACATTTCTCCCCTTTTACCCTAAAATAGGCAGCAAAATCGGTGTTCTCCAAGATGCGTCAAATTCCCAGGTAAAGTAAAGTAAAGTAAAGTAAAGTTTAATTAGTAGTCCACCTATTTCAAGGAAAACTTCAAGCCTCAACTTCAAGCCTCACTTACACATACAAGGAATTTTGTGTATTGACTCTTTTTTGTGTTTATTTGCTGGACATATCTCGGTGTACACTCATGCGTATAGTATACCATTTGATTCAGTACCCTTGGAAGATTAATATTTAGTGGTTTTTAACTTGTTAACTTGTGTGCAAGATTTTCTAACTTGGAATCAGGTTTTTAGTTAATTTCATCAGAAAATTTGCTAAAAGCATGGTATTTTGTGAAGGACTGTGTCTGGAATTCTTCATGTATGTATGAAAGCATGGCACCGTTACGTAGCTGAAGGTATGTAGATTCCAAAAATATATAGTTTATGGGGGGGGTATTTCAAAATTTTTTAAGTCAAGTGGGTTTATATAGGACCTAAACCTTTGAATAATCTTATTTTATTTTTTCACAAAATCTCCTAAAAGCAAAGAGTTCTATGGATTACTGTGTCCAGGATTATTCCTGAACATATGTAATTGCACTGCATCCCAATTGAGTTAGTTGGTGCCACATCTCTGTGTGCACCCACGTATATGGAATACCGTTTGATTCAGGACATGTGGGAAATTGACATTTAGTGGGTTTTTCTACTCGTCAGTTGGGTTTAGGTAAGATTTTTGCCATTAAATCATCTTTTTTAATTTTTTCACAAAATCTCAAAAAAGCAAGATCTATGGATTACTACGTCTGGAATTCTTCATGTTTGTATGAAAGAATGGCACACTTACATAGCTAAAGGTGTGTAGATTCCAAAAATATATAGTTGTTGGGTTATTTCTGAATTATGGGGGAGATTAGTGAGAAGAACTGCAGACTGCTCAAATTTGGAGTTGGCTAAATATTTTTGCTGTTCTTAAAGGGCATGTCCACCCTCAAACTATAATTCCCCCCACTACTGGCCCCACTGTGTAGTGTAATAAAATCCTTACCTTACATCCCAGCTCCAAATGGTTATCCTGGAATCCCCCCTCCCAAAGTCCCAAAAACTGGCCACCAGGAGGATAGCAGAGTCCATATAGGACTCTGCCTCCTGTCTCTCCTCTGGGAGAAAAATGTCATGCGCACTGCAGCCCTTCTGTCCCTCTCCCACCCGTTTTGAAATCCCTCCCCCTATCGTAATTCCCCTTTGCCAAATATTAACTTTACTTTCCCCAGCCCCAACCGCCATAAAAGATTTTACTGGTACTCCCCCAAACTTTACTTACCTTACCTTTCTCCCCCGGCGTTCTGTGCAGCCGGCAGCCGCGTCCATGATTGGTTGCCTCTCAGCCAAACACGGACCCGGCTGCCGGTTCCGACCCCTGCTTGCAGTTCCATGCAAGCAGAGGGCCGGTACAGTACCCCGCAGGAAAGAGGTAAGGTAAGTAAAGATCGGGGGAGTTCCAGTAAAATCTTTTATGGCGGTTGGGGCTGGGGGAGGGAAAGCTACTATTTGGCAAGTTTTAGAAAATGGGGTGGACATGACCTTTAAGCTATTTTGCATTGTCTCATTTTGTGGCCAGTTGTTTTCACATCTGTGTGTGTAACCATACATGTGACATACCATTAGATTCAGGACATTTGGGAGTTTGATACATAACTGGGGTTTTGGCATGCTTTTTAACTTTGAAATTTGTTTTTCCATAATTGTTTTACAAAATCTGCAAAGTGCAAGTGCAAAATTCAATTTCTAAGTTAAGGTGTTTAGTATGAAAAAAATGGAAAGTTGCTGTTTTTGGGCCACTGCGCATTGGCTCGCTTTGTGACTAGTCACTTCCATGTCCGCGTCTGTAACCATGGCACACCGTTTGATTCATTACATTTAGGAGATTGATAGTTGGTAACTTTTTTTTACAACTAGTTCACTCTCGTCTGACAAAATTCCTTGTATGCCAAGCCTGAAAAGTGTATTTGTGAGGCTCCTAAAATCCAGTTTCTTGGTTACATTATTTCTCAAGGATTTTTCGAGATGGACCCAATCAAGATTTCTGCCATCAAAGATTGGCCCATTGGCTTTGGTGTACCAACACCAAAGCTATTTAAAGATTTATTGGCTTTGCCAACTATTACAGGCAATTCATTAGGGGATTCTCCTCTCTTATCTCTCTTATTCTTGCCCTAATCAAAAAAGGGAGTAAACCTAACTCCTGGACTCCTCAGGCATTGGACGCTTTTAACTCTCTAAAAGAATCATTTTCCTCAGCCCCTGTACTCAAATATACCAATCCTCTTCTTCCATTTTTTCTTAAAGTGGATGCCTCCAATATTTGAGCCAGGGCAATTCTATCTCAACGATATGGCATTGATGGCAAACTTCATCCCTGTGCATATTTTTCCCAAAAATTCTAAGCCTCAGAACAAAATTATGATGTTGGAAACCATGAGCTACTAGCTATCAAACTGGCCCTTGAAGAATGGAGACATTTCGTGGAAGGTTCCCTCCATCCAGTCACTATTTACATGGATAACAAAAATCTTGAATTCATTTAAACACTAAAAAGGCTTAATCCCCGACAGGCCCGTTTCGGTACTCTTCTTTTCTCGTTTCAACTTCATTATTACTTACCGCCCCGGGACCAGAAACAAGAAGGCTGATGCCCTTTCCTGAAGTTTCTTTACCTCAGAAACCTCTTCTAACCAGGATGAACCCATCACCCCCTCTTCCAAGAAAATTGACGCCTTATCTACTCCTCTTACTCCTCACTTTTGGCCTGTCAGCCCTCTGCACCTACCAATACCCCTATCGGTATGATATATAATTCTACCAAACACAGGTTAACTATTCTTCATCAGACCCACAGCTCTAGACAGGCTGGCCATCCTGGAGTCCTCAAAACTTTACAACTCCTTAATCATCAGTTTGGTGGCCATCCATACAAAAGGACGTAAAAGACTTTGTATCAGCCTGCGTAGTCTGTGCAACTTCTAAATCTGATCACTCCTGACCCCCCGGCCTTCTTAGATCCTTGCCTATTCCTTCTCACCCATGGACTCACCTTGCTATGGATTTTATTGGTGAACTTCCCCCGTCTAGAGGAAATACTGTCATTTGGGTTGTGATAGATCGCTTTAGCAAAATGGTACACTTTATTCCTCTTCCTACGTTCCCTTCAGCTCCTGGACTTGCCCAACTCTTCATCTCCCACATTTTTCGTCTCCATGGTCAACCTGCTGTGATAGTCTCTGGCTGAGGAAACTAAGAGAAAATAACTTAAAATTGGATGAAGAGCTGTGCCCGGGTCTCTGCACTGTGATTGAAACTTACCTCACTCATAAAAACCTGCAGGTATGTAGTTTTTTTAAAAATGTAGTTTCTAAGGCATTTGCAATCTGGATTCTGTCCTGTGCATTCCACCAAGATGGCCCTGTGTAAGGTTGTGAATGATCTTAAGGCCAATGGTCACTTTTCTATTCTTATCCTCCTTGACCTCTCCTCTGCTTTCGACACAGTTGATCATTCCCTCCTAATGCAGATACTTCACTATTTGGGCATTCGGAATGAAGTGGCATCCTGATTTCTATTCTATCTCTCTAATCGAACATACTCTGTATTTTATGCTAACAACACTTCTTGTCCAGTTCCTGTTATGAGATCTTCAGGAAAAGACCCCCGTGAGACCCCCTCTGGACGCGGAATCTAAGTACCAGCCGGTTTTCACCAGAGCCTCTAATGGTGAGGATGTTTTGCGGCGGACAGATACCAGGTCGCGGCTCCAGAGAAGAGAACCACAAAGGCCAATCCCACAATGTGGAGAGGACAGATACAGGTGTAACAGGAAGTAGAACCTGGGGATGATATTCGGATCGGAAGTAGGAGCTGTGGAGGATATGCAGACCGGAGATAACTGGAGGTAGGAGCTGTGGTAGATATTACAAGGATACTTTTGAGGGTTACAGAATATACAAGGCTACTTTTGAGGGTTACAGAATATACAAGGCTACTTTTGTGGGTTACAGAATATACAAGGATACTTTTGAGGGTTACAGAATATACAAGGATACTTTTGAGGGTTAAAGAATATACAAGGATACTTTTGAGGGTTAAAGAATATACAAGGATACTTTTGAGGGTTACAGAATATACAAGGATACTTTTGTGGGTTACAGACTATACAAGGATACTTTTGAGGGTTACAGAATATACAAGGCTACTTTTGAGGGTTACAGAATATACAAGGATACTTTTGTGGGTTACAGACTATACAAGGATACTTTTGAGGGTTACAGAATATACAAGGCTACTTTTGAGGGTTACAGAATATACAAGGATACTTTTGTGGGTTACAGACTATACAAGAATACTTTTGAGGGTTACAGAATATACAAGGCTACTTTTGAGAGTTACAGAATATACAAGGCTACTTTCGTGGGTTACAGAATATACAAGGCTACTTTTGAGGGTTACAAAATATACAAGGATACTTTTGTTGGTTACAGAATATACAAGGCTACTATCGAGGGTCACCAAAGAAGCCTTGTATACTATATATAAGGGAAACTCAAAAATAATTGCCTGTAAAGGGATTTTGTTTTATTTACGTTTTGGTGATTTGACCATTTCCCAGGTCCCCATGTCATTTACACTAACTTACTTTTTGTATTTCTATCTTAAATTCAATCGGAACTTTTGGATTTTTTTCTCCTATTGACTTTTATGGGTCCGTTTTTTGATTTTTGAACTTTACATTTTTTTAAAAATTTGAAAACGGACAGAACAGAACAGAACAGAACTTGTCAGTTTCCAACATCTCTGCTGGTTAGTAATGCATCCAATGAAGTTGTATATATCAGTGGGGATAGGGGCAGGTAAATGGCAAGGGAAAGGGTTTTTTTGTTTTGTTTTATGGTAGGAGATGCCCTGTAATAAGAAATAGAGACCTTTGCCTGTGCTGTTAATCTGCACCTACTGTACCATTCGACCAGTAAAAAGGTAAATAGGAAAATATTTGCACCTCTCATCAAATAAGCCTGGTTGTTATTTTTAAATAATTCTTTAATCCTTCCATGACCTTTGTGCAGCTTTATTGATATGTTTGATTGATATTTAGTATTTTGATTGGGGGAATAGTGTGTCAGGGTACATTGATTCTAATTATCAGAGAATTCAAAGTAAATCTTTCTATTACCATTAGTTCCTTGGTTAATACATGAGTCCATCATTACAATGAATTCCTTTCACTATCACTCTGCTTCTTGTTCAATACTTATCTATACCTGGAAATAGAGTGGCTTAAAGGCAGGTAGACTAGGAAGATAGTTCGATGCCCTATTGAAATAAAGACATGTGAAACATCAAACTAGATCACTCAATTAATGTGTCTTTTCTTTGACCCTTGATTCAGGAATAATGAAGATCCCTTCACTTACATATTAACAAGGGAAGGAATGTTAGCTTAAGGATGTTTTGTTTTCATTTTTTATATTCTATTGGGCTGTCAAGGCTACAGCAATCTTAGTTATAAGTGTTAAATGTGTTAAAAGTTTGTTTAGGTTTTTATTTGTGTTTTTAGAGAATGAAAGGTCATTGGTCCTATCTGATGTATTCAATTAGATCAACTGGACTTGAAGTTTAGTTCTTGAAGACATTTCTCTAGTCATTCGACTGGATCTCTCAATTCAGAAACATCTTCAAGAACTAAACTTCAAGTCCAGTTGATCTAATTGAATACAACAGATACACCATGACCTGGATGAATGAGAACCTTCACAAGCATATGTCATTGGTCCTAGTTATAGCACAGAAAGTCCAGTGGTTATTTGGACACCTCATATGTGGCTGGTTTGTATAAGTTTCTTTTCCCTCATTGTTTTAAATGTATTAAATGATTGAATATTATCCAGGTTAATCATTATACTTTCAACATTTTACATTTCAATACACATTTGCAATTGTATTGTGTAAGGGAAATTTCGCTCTAACTTGGAAATTCATTAGCCTACTTTACTCTACTGCTCATTTGTTATAATGATTATATATAATGTTTTAATTTACCTATAAAATGCACATATCATCATTCTATACTCTTGGGTTGTTAGGATCTGCAGTCATCACAATTGGGATTATTAACCAAAAAACCTCCTGCCCAAGAATCTTGAATAAAAATTTAGGGAGAGCAATAAAGATACTTAAAGGATAAGTACACTGTAAAAGCAATTTAAGTTAAATTGGAAGCAGCAGCTTAAAAAAATCTTTCCCCCCCTTTTTTTTTTTTTCCTAGGTCCCTCCTGAGCCTCCTTTCCTGATGTAAAGTTGCTGACATTGTTTGGTCCATGTGTGTGTGTGCCATGTACCGTGCTTGTACACGACACCCACAGATGAAACAATCACTGCTTTTGGAGGTTTGAGAACAAGGAGATCCAGCAAGTCTCGGGGGGGAGGAGCTAAACAGACTACACTACACATCCAAGATATCAGCAACTTTACATAAGGAAAGGTCATCTCAGGAGGGACCTAGAAAAAAAAGGGGGGAGGGATTTTTTAAAGCTGCTGCTTCCAACTTAACTTAACTTTTACAGTGTACTTATCCTTTAAGGGTGTGCCAAAAAAAAAAAAAAGCTAATAAAGGATTGTGTGTTCTCCTTAATGCTTCTTGTTGGGCCCCAACATCTTAGTCTGACTATGCCTACAGCAAAAATAGAATTCCGAAATCATCTTTGTCCACTGCCTCATTCAGCCTTGGGCCTGGGGCACACTGATATTCATTGGCAGTCACTCACTGCCAAAGGTTTGAGGCAGTCAGTCATTCCCACAGTTTTGAAGCAGTTAGTTAATCCTCAATGTTTTGAGGCAGTCTGTTATGAGATCTTCAGGAAAAGACCCCCGTGAGACCCCCTCTGGACGCGGAATCTAAGTACCAGCCGGTTTTCACCAGAGCCTCTAATGGTGAGGATGTTTTGCGGCGGACAGATACCAGGTCGCGGCTCCAGAGAAGAGAACCACAAAGGCCAATCCCACAATGTGGAGAGGCAGCAGAACAGATACAGGTGTAACAGGAAGTAGAACCTGGGGATGATATTCGGATCGGAAGTAGGAGCTGTGGAGGATATGCAGACCGGAGATAACTGGAGGTAGGAGCTGTGGTAGATATTCGGACCGGAGGTAGGAGCTGTGGAGGAATATGCAGACCGGAGATAACTGGAGGTAGGAGCTGTGGTAGATATTCGGACCGGAGGTAGGAGCTGTGGAGGAATGCAGACCGGAGATAACTGGAGGTAGGAGCTGTGGTAGATATCGGACCGGAGGTAGGAGCTGTGGAGAATATGCAGACAGACGGAGATAACTGGAGGTAGGAGCGTGGTAGATATTCGGAGGAGGTAGGAGCGTGGAGGAATATGCAGACCGGAGATAACTGGAGGTAGGAGCTGTGGTAGATATTGGACCGGAGGTAGGAGCTGTGGAGAATATGCAGACCAGAGATAACTGGAGGTAGGACTGTGGTAGATATTCGGACCGGAGGTAGGAGCTGTGGAGATATGCAGACCGGAGATAACTGGAGGTAGGGCTGTGGTAGATATTCGGACCGGAGGTAGGAGCTGTGGAGAATATGCAGACCGGAGATAACTGGAGGTAGGAGCTGTGGTAGATATTGGACCGGAGGTAGGACTGTGGAGAATATGCAGACCGGAGTAACTGGAGGAAGAGCTGTGGTAGATATCGGACCGGAGGGAGGAGTCAGGACCAACAGGAAACACAGCTAGAGGAACAGGGAGCTAGGAGTCCAGAGCAAACAACTCTGAAATGGCAGCAAGAGGCCAGCTGCCAGGAGGAGCCTAAATAGGCCCCTGGACTCCTCCCTGCTGGGTGCCCCGGAAGGGAACGGCTGCAAGCAGGGTAAAAGCCTGCCCCGCCCACGTCCTCGCGTCACTGAGGACGCGCGGGCACGTGGGGGGTGCGAGCGGGCGGACGCGTCATCGGCACGTCTCCGCTCGCGGACCGCCGGAGGAGGACCCGGACCCGCGGCAAGGTAAGTACCTGACATTGCCCCCCCCCCCACGGGCAACCTCCGGGTGCCCTGGGGTTAGGTTTGTCAGGGTGTTTGGAATGAAAATTCTTGACCAAACGAGGAGCGTGAATCTGTTCTGCCGGTTCCCAAGAATTTTCTTCGGGACCAAATCCCTTCCATTTAATCAGATATCTTAACTTCCAGCAGAAATCTTGGCATCTAAAATATTTTCTACCTCGTATTCGTCAGTCCCATCAATCAAAACAGGCAGCGGAGGAGGCTCCAGCGCAGAGTCGGAAACATATCTTTTGAAACAGGATACCGAAAGACTGGATGTATCTTTAATGATTGGGGAGCTCCAGTTCAAAGGCGACCGTGTTGATAGCTTTCCTAATACGAAATGGCCCGATGAACCGGGGACCCAACTTAGCAGAAGGAATCTCAATTTCAAATTACGAGTTGACAACCAGACCAAGTCTCCAACCTTAAATACCGAAGAATCTTTTCTTAAAAGATTAGCTGACTTACGGGCTTGTTCTTGAGCTTCAGCGATGAAGGTCTTTAGCTCTACAGTCTTCTCCTTCATACGATTATTTTGGTGATAAGGTCAGGAATAGTGTCTTGGAAGGATATACGGTAAGGGAAGTTGGATTAATCCATAGTTAGCATAAAAGGGGGAACACTTGATGGAGGAATGGACAGCGTTGTTATAGGCAAACTCCGCAAGCGGTAACAGAGAAGACCAATCTTCTTGTGTTGCAGAGGAGTAAACCGGAGATATTGTTCAAGTGTTTGGTTTGTTCTTTCTGTTTGTCCATTAGATTGTGGATGGTATCCGGAGGAAAAAGAATTGTGGATATGCAAACACTTGCACAACTCCTTCCAAAATTTTGAAGTGAATTGTACCCCTCTATCTGATACGATATCATCAGGACCCCATGAAGACGCACAATCTCTCTAATGAACACATCTGCAGTAATGGAGGCTGAGGGAATTCCTTTTAACGGATAAAAGTGAGCCATCTTCGTTAACCGATCAAAACCACAAAGATTGTGTTGAAACCCTTGGAGCGAGGTAACTCAACAATGAAGTCCATGGTAATCATGCCCCAAGGGCGGTCAGGAACGGCCGAGGAGACAGTTAACCCGTATGGTCTCTGTCTAGTAGTCTTGAATCTAGCACAAGTAAGACAAGAAGCCACAAACTGTTTACAATCTTTAGACATACTTGGCCAAAAAAAATTTCTGTTAACCAAATCCAACGTCTTGTGAACACCAAATGACCAGCCAAAGCATGAGAATGACAATACTGAAGTACTGCAGACCTGGCCCGGTCCGGAACAAATATTTTGTTATTTTGGTATATAAAACCATCTTGGGAACGAGAGGTAGACTGGAGAGATGCTTCTTTGATGGTTTTGGCTATATTAGTATGCAACAGAGAAATTTGATTTGGAAAGAACCATATTAGGTTTGTCAGACTTATTGCCTCACAAAATTGTCTAGAAAGGGCGTTGGCCTTGCCATTTTGAACCTGGACTAAAGGTTATATGGAAGGTAAATGTGTAAAGAAAGAGCCCATCTAGCTTGACGGGGTTTTAATCTTTTGGCAGTTTGCAAATATCCAGGTTCTTTGATCAGTGAAGATGGTAATAGGATGATTGGCGGCCTCAAGTAAATATCGCCACTCTTCCAGGGCCGTTTTATGGCCAACAACTCACGGTCTCCTACATCATAATTCTTCTCAGAGTCAGAAAGTTTTCTGAAAAAAAAGCAACTGGATGTAGTAAAGCCTTAGGTCGTTACGTTGCGAGAGTATAGCTCCTAGAGCAACTTCGGAAGCATCCACCTCTAATGTAAAAGGAAAAGTTGGATCTGGATGGATAAGGATGGGAGCTGAAGTAAAAGCAGATTCAGACGCTCAAAGCTGTTTGAGGGGCTTCGTCCAACAGAATGGGACATGGGTTCTGGTCAGAGCGGTCAACGGCAGTATGATAGTAGAAAAATTCTTAATGAATACGTTAGAAGTTAGCAAAACCAATGAATTTTTGAACTGCTTTCGGGTAGTTGGAGTAGGCCAACCTGAAAGCGAAACCTTTTGAGGATCCATAATTAACCCTTGGGATGAGATGATGAACCCCAAGAACGGTATTGAAGGTTTCTCAACTCACATTCCCCAGTTTGCGTATACCATGAATTCTAAGACGAGAAAGAACTTTCTAACCTGGTACGATGATCCTCTAGGTTAGAAGAAAAAATCAATATATCATCTAGATACACGGCCAAGAAATCATCAACAAAGTCAGGAAAATGTCATTGACAAAATGTTGGAATGTGGCAGGTGCATTGCACAGACGAAAGGCATGACAAATATTCGAAGTGACCATATCTGGCGGGAACGCCGTTTTCCATTCATCCCCTTCCTTTATTCGAATTAAGTTATAGGCTCCCCGAAATCCAACTTGGTAAAAATTTGGCGGTCCTCAACCGTTGAAATAATTCAGGGAATAATGGAAAAGGGTATCTATTCTTAATGTGACATTATGAGAGTCGGTAGTCAATACAGGGTCTAAGCGAACCGTCTTTTTTCTCCACGAAAAATATACCAGCCCCTGCTGGAGACGTGGAATGGCGAATGAAGCCCTTCTGAAGATTCTCTTCTATATTCTTAAGAACCCTTTGCCAGGTTCTGACAACGGATATACCCGCCCAAAAGGAATCTCCGCACCAGGTAACAGTTAACTGGGCAATCGTAAATGCGGTGTGGTGGAAGATTGTTAGCAGCCTTCTTATCAAAAACATTGCGAAGTTCTGATAGACACTGGGTAACAAAGCTTCAGAATGGACTGATTAACTTAACAATGAAGAGGAAATACATGACAGCGACAATGCGATGAGGGAAAGAAAACCTCTCCAGAGATCCAATTTATTGAAGGGTGTGTGTTTTCAACCATGGCATACCTAGAATAAGGGGGAAAAGAGAAAAGGCAGACATCAAAACATATAACTTCTGAATGATGATTGATATTGATCAATACTGGGAAAGTCTCTCGTAGTACAGGACCAGATGAAATTTTAGACCGTCTGCCAGATGAATAAAAAGAGGAGAAGATTTGGGACGAGTGGGAATCTTCCATTCCTGGGTTAGGGATTCCAAAATATAAAACAGCTACAGGCCCCGGATCAATAACGGCTTACGGTGAACCTCGGACCGGTTCCTGTAATGAGAATCAAACAGATAGGTAAGGTGCTGAAGCCGGAAGGACGGGCTAGAATGCATAGTAGGAACCTTACTAGTGGGTCTGATTGGGCATCCCTGAAGCAAATGACCAGACTCTCCGCAGTAGAGAAACAGGTTTAAGCGGCGTCTTCGGATCCTTTCTTCAGAGAGAGGAAGGACGAGTTAACCCTAATTGCATAGGGACGGGTTCCAGAAATCCTGAAGAGGTGCAGCAGTAAAGGATCACAGGACAGACGGGAAGCACCCAACCTTTCTAATCTCTTCTCTTAGTCGGCGATCGATTTGGACCGCTAGATCAATAAGATCTTTCAGTTCCCGGGGACTCCAGTGCGTGCTAACTCATCTTTAGAGTTTCTGACAGTCCGATTCGAAACTGATGTATAAGAGCCGCTTCGTTCCATTGAGTCTCAACACTGATTCTGCGGAAATCGGCCACAATAATCTTCCACCTGTCTTTTCCCTTGAGACAGGTTACGAAGGGCCGCCTCAGCTGAGACAGCTCTACGAGGATATCGTAAATTTCTCCTAGGGCAGAGAAAAAGGTACTAAGAGGCTACTGCAGGCTGTTCTGATCCAACAAGCGAAGGGCCCAAGCTTGGGGCTCATCCTGAAGCAATGAAATAATGAACCCTACTTTCAACCTTTCTTCAGTGAAACTTTTGGGCGAGGAAAGTACAAATTGCAGGAGCTTTTGATTGGCCAAATTTGGAACGATCACCGGAAAACCGGTCAGGGAGCGGGATCTTAGGCTCCGCAATAGCAGGATTATGAGGAGTGGCCAGGGGACATGGCATTCAGTTTAGGTCTAGTGACAGAATCTGCCTAGCTTCTTGCAAAGCTCCACGAAGTTCAGCGACTTGACGGTACAGGTCTTCTGTGGACTGACATCTCCAGTGGGATCATCTGGCTGCCAGTTACTGTTATGAGATCTTCAGGAAAAGACCCCCGTGAGACCCCCTCTGGAGCGGAATCTAAGTACCAGCCGGTTTTCACCAGAGCCTCTAATGGTGAGGATGTTTTGCGGCGGACAGATACCAGGTCGCGGCTCCAGAGAAGAGAACCACAAAGGCCAATCCCACAATGTGGAGAGGCAGCAGAAACGATACAGGTGTAACAGGAAGTAGAACCTGGGGATGATATTCGGATCGGAGTAGGAGCTGTGGAGGATATGCAGACCGGAGATAACTGGAGGTAGGAGCTGTGTAGATATTGGACCGGGTAGGAGCGTGGAGAATATGCAGACCGGAGATAATGGAGGTAGGAGCTGTGGTAGATATTCGGACCGAGGTAGGAGCTGTGGAGGATATGCAGACCGGAGATAACTGGAGGTAGGAGTGTGGTAGATTTCGGACCGGAGGTAGGAGCTGTGGAGATATGCAGACCGGAGATAATGGAGGTAGGAGCTGTGGTAGATATTCGGACCGGAGGTAGGAGCTGTGGAGAATAGCAGACGGAGATAACTGGAGGTAGGAGCTGTGGTAGATATTCGGACCGGAGGGAGGAGCTGTGGAGAATATGCAGACCAGAGATAAACTGGAGGTAGGAGCTGTGGTAGATATTCGGACCGGAGGTAGGAGCTGTGGAGAGATATGCAGAACGGAGATAACTGGAGGTAGGAGCTGTGGTAGATATTCGGACCGGAGGTAGGAGCTGTGGAGAATATGCAGACCGGAGATAACTGGAGGTAGGAGCTGTGGTAGATATTCGGACCGGAGGTAGGAGTGTGGAGAATATGCAGACCGGAGATAACTGGAGTAGGAGCTGTGGTGATATTCGGAACGGAGGTAGGAGTCAGGACCAACAGGAAACACACGCTAGAGGAACACAGGGAGCTAGGAGTCCAGAGCAAACAACTCTGAACTGGCAGCAAGAGGCCAGCTGCCAGGAGGAGCCTAAATAGGCCCCTGTGACCTCCTCCCTGCTGGCCGTGCCCCGGAAGGGAACGGCTGCAAGCAGGGTAAAAGCCTGCCCCGCCCACGTCCTCGCATCACTGAGGACGCGCGGGCACGTGAGCGGGCGTGCGAGCGGGCGGAGCGCGTCATCGGCGCGCTCCTGCTCGCAACCGCCGGAGGAGGACCCCGGACCCGCGGCAAGGTAAGTACCTGACAGTTCCTCTTAGTGTGGGGTGCTGCAGGGGTCTGTTCTTGGACCTCTATTGTTCTCCCTCTACACTATTTCCTTGGGAGAAGGCATTAGAAGTATCATTTATATGCAGACGATACACAAATCTACTTGTCCACACCTATGCTAACTATTGTTATCATGTGTCTCTGACTGCTTTCTTGCCATCTCTTCCTGTATGTCTCAACGCTACCTCAAATGAAGTCTTTCTAAAACTGAACACCTATCTCTGTACATGCTGCTTAGGAGTAATTATTGACTCCTCTCTCTCCTTTTCGAACTATGTTGAGAAAACCTGCTGCCTTTTTCTTTCTCTCCCGACCACAGCTATGCTTATGCATGCTCTCATCCTATTTTGCCTAGACTATTGCAACCAATTTCTGGTCTTCCTGTTTCTCACCTCTGCTACACATATTGTTTCACTCTCTAATAAACACAATCCCAAATTTCTGTACTGGACAACAACCTGGCTCCCCGTTAAACAGTGAATTGTATACAAAATCCTTCTCCTAACATTTAAATCCCTTTGCTCTGCTCCTCCTCCATATATTTATTCTCTAGTGTCCCCATATGATCCTGCCCGCACCCTTCAATCATCACAGAATCATTTCTCTCTCGTCGCTCCCATCATCTGGAATTCTATTTCCCTCTCTCGACATCAAGAAACCTCAATTAGCAGGTTTAAATCTAGCCTTACATCCTACCTATCTGGTAACCAGCACAGTATATGATTGTTTTATTTGCACTGCATTCATCTCACTCCAGCCCATTCCATTGAATCTGTATGTTACCCACCTAATTAGATTGTAAGCTCTATGTGGCAGGGACCCCCTTTCCTCTTGTGGCAAAGCTCTAGCACTTATATTTTATGTAATACTTATATATATAATACTGAACTATATATGTATTTGTTCCCCTTGTGTTACTTAATTGTAGTTTGCTAGTGTACGGTGCTGTGTCCTCAAGTGGCGCTTAATAAATAAACTATACAAACATACAAACAGGGAGATTCAATAAAAGTTTAAAATGGTGCTAATTTTGCTCCAACCAATCAGATTCTTATTTAACATTTGAAAGTTAACATCTGATGGTTAGGGCAAAATTAGCACCATTTTTAACGATAAGAACTTTTATTGAATAACCCTGAAAATATCTCAATTGTGGGGATATTTTAATTAATTTGGAAGATATTCTATTGAACGTCAGTAGTGGTTAACATTTCAAATTGGTGTAATATTTGAAAGTGCTGTTTTAGTTTTGGGGGGTCTCCTGTACAGGAAAAGTGGGGTACCTACATATATCGGGTATCGTTGTACTCGGGAGTATTAGAGCTTTTAGAAACAGTAAGATTTTTGTGTGTAAGCTTAAGATTTACTATAAGTAAATATGGGAAATACAACCCGTGGTTTGTTGTTTTTAGTGTTTCTAAAAAAATTTATATATGGAAAATACTGTATATGGAAATGTATGACATTAACCTGGGCACCTGTCCAATCCATTTTAAACTGTTAACAAAGAAATAATTGTATGACACCTGAACCACCTGATGAAACTACATCGTAACACGTATTGCTGCTCAGCGATATAATCAATATACTCCAAACAAACCAGGCACAGAAACCTTGCGACACACTACCTTGTGCGTAACATGAAGTGAAAGAATATACAATATCTCCAAATATAAAATACTTTCCTTTATTGCACAATTTAAGTATAAAAGCGGTTCCTTACTCCCACTTATATGCAATAGCAATAATCACCTTATATAAAAAGCCCTTAATCAAAACTATGATTAAGGGCTTTTCAGCCTGAAACGCGTCAGACTTTCTCCATCGTCCCCAGCAAAAAGCTCTGTGCATATGCTTTTAAATTAGATTAAAAAAAAAAAGTTTTAGAAGCTCTGGACTGGTGAGTGGAATGGCTGTTTACGCTGTGCAGCGGTACTTCTTTCTTTTATAGAGTGGACTGTGTTCCTACTGGGGAAGCCACAGTCGAAAAGACCAGATGCGGGAGTGTCCAAACGCTGTGTACCCTCAGAACTGTATTTCCAAAGTGAGTCAGTGGCTGACCTCATTAGAGTCCCATTAACAGTGTACCTCAGATCAGGAGAACAGTGACCACTGTAATGACCGCAGTACGCAAAGTTGGTACTGGATCTGTCGGAGATGCGCTGTCTGGGTGAAGAAGGCAGTGGAGGCTGAGACTCATGCTGTCATACATTGACCATATGGCCATTTCATGGTCCATGAGTATAATTAGGTCACTTGCTACGGAAGTACACATGGAATGTCTTTAATGTCCACCCCAAAAAACATTTGATATAATGCTAAGTGCCTTGCGAGGTTCTTACCTTTCTAAGGTGCTGGTAACCATAATTAACAGCCGTTCTTCTGCTTGCTTCCGTGCCTTTTCCGTGCACGGACCGCAAGCAGCTCCTGTGATTACAGGTGCCGCTGACAAAAGTTTTTGTTGGGGTTGGACATACCCTTTGTTTAAACCATCTCCATGCCTCTGAAAGGTTATTGCTATCCCAGTAAAAGTAGTGCAAAATGTTCACTACTGTGTGCTCAGTGTTGTAATCTGTAGAATCACCAGCTTCTGACAGCATGTAGTGTTTCTGGAACTTTTCTTTCAGACACAAGAGACATTCTTGCTAAAGGATAACTGTATTTCAAGTTTTAGTATGGAACCTCATAACAACTCCCACGAGACCACCCCAAACTCCCGCAACTGCTGCTGCACCCCAGAACGCCACTAATTCAGCCCCCAATATGACACTGTCCATGGCAAGCCCCCCTTCTATGCTGTCACTGCACATTCTTCCCACACCTTCCCCTCCTGGCCGGAACCACATTTGGCAAGGTGGGATGCCTGCCTAGTGGGCACCACATTAAATTCCATGATGTGAATGACAAATACAGGAAGAGGAAATATTTGTTAAACATTTATTTGTTGAAATTTAATGGGGAACTAAACATATTTTTTTACCCTTAACAAGAAAGCATTCCTTGCCAGAACACCTATACATTGTAATATTATATTCCAGTAAACTCCGTTAGCCTGCTCAGCTGTACAATTAAACTAATAATAATGACTGTTCTTACACTAGCACGTACAGGTAGGAATATAACGGATACAATGGATACACTATAATATAATATACTGGTAAATGTAAAGAGGTAGAGTTTATTTTTTTCTAATTAGAGCATTCAGAGGTTCAGCTTAACGATTTAAATATCGTTTAATAATAACAACAGTAGTGCAAACCATTAATTACAGAAAATTATAACAGACAAAGATACAACACAAGCAACAGTAAAAACAAAATGGGAGGAAAAATAATACTTACGCTCAGTCCTTGGTGTAACTGGATGAAGTGGATGATGTAGATCTTTGAAAGATGGAGTCCAAAGTTACCGGCCCTCATAATAACTCATAATGATCCAAAGTTTAGATGGTAACAGAGAGCTTCTTCTATGGGTTTCAGAGCCATTTATATACTGCTGGACAGGGGTGTAACCAGTTATACACATCATAAAAAGGTGTAGGCTGAACCAGAGTTGTGTAGCACACTCAAAATGGTCTCTGACCCACAGGATAACCATCCCTGCAGAGTCTGGAATCTGTTTAGCACCTAAACAATACAGATGACTGGGACCACAGGATGTCCTTTCATCCTTCGAACTACACATAACAATCACCTGTAGGAATCCACTTACACAAACACACAAAATACCTTGAACAGACAGGGGATAACATTAAACAGACAGGGATTTAAAGCATCATATAAAACAATACAGATTATTACATAAATGTATCCATACCATACCGTATATATGCATTAATCACATGATTGTGACATGTTTAGCTAAAGTTAACTGAATTATATGTATTTAGCAGAATGAAAGGACTTACTGCATGTCCACTCATTGACAAACTTAGTGACAAATTGAACACACACATATTGACCCCCTTCTGTGGCCCCCACTAAAAACACCACATAACATCAAAGGTTGGTTGTAATTATGGCCACAGCTTTATTAAACAGATGCTTTATTAAACAATGTTATACAATAACATAATACAGTATGTCTGTGTGCCACTGTCATGGCCATCACAGATGGGCCTGTCACCCCTGCATTGCCAAGGCAATACCCCTTTGCAGGTTAGCGTTAAAATATTGAGGTCAATCGGGTTTACATGAACCCTTAGGCAGTAAATCTCTGTTGAATAACTCCAGCTCCCTGTGTTGGTGCTACTCCCTCCCCGTATGCCTCACAAATGCTGAAACAGCAGAATTAAGTTTACACCTACACTTCTCAATTGCTTTACAGCCTTTGCACCCCTCCAGATGGACCTCAGTATTATCTCAGACCATATAATAACCAAATGTTGTACCAGTGCTAAGAATCTTGTAAAAGTCATGCTGTATGACCTTGATCATGTCGATCGTTCTTGTGTGTCCCAGGCATGGATTATTAAGACCGTGGGCCCTTAGCATACATCCTGAAGTTTTAAAAATTCGGGGGAAATCCACCCCCCATGTAAGACATCGAATGCCCCTACACCTTACCTGAGCCAGGGAAGGATCAAACCCAAGATTCTTGCCATATGGACATAGTTTAGCTTTTTGTTCGGCTTTTTTGACAGCCCAGTAGATACAAATTCCTGAGGAGAAAAATCAACATGAAAAACCTACATCAAGCTACAGTAGTCCTCCAGGTGAGGCCGAATGTATGACTTCTGCTGGAACTCCACCTCCCCACCCATTTAACTCTACCCTCGGGCACCTCCATTAAATAGGCTTCAGTTGCAGCCCCTATATGGAATAAATGAGTAGCAAAATTATTGGAAGGCAAGCCTAAACCAGACAGACATTTCCTAAAGGCAGCCAAGAACTGATATTTTGAGAGGAAGCTACCATCTACATGGATTAACAGGGGACCCTGAATCTTATGACGGATGCAAAGATACTGCGAAAGGGATCAAACTGGAAACTCTCACCTGCTATGGCTCACATTGACACATTTTTTTACCCTTTCCACCTTGGTCAGCCTTAAAATACCTAATTATTATGTAAATAGCTTCTGTAACTGGTGTGATTCCTGCAATTGAATCCTGCCCACCCTAGTGGTGGAGGGGAAGACCAACTCCCCAATCCTAAAGGCGCCAAAGAACGCCAGCCCAAAGGTAAGGTGGAATAGACAGGACTCAAATACAGAAGTATATATGGTAGGCATAGTAGGTGGCACCTTTGAGAGCAGCTGAAAAGACATACTTACCGAAAACTACTTGGTAATATCCTCCCATTTGAAAAACATTTACCAGTATATTATACTCTATTGCATCCTTTAAATTACTACCTGTACATGGTAGCAAATTAACAGTCATTATTGTTAATTTAATTGTACGGCTGTGCATGCTGAGTACGTTTGTTTACCTGTAACACACAAAGTTACCAATGGTTTATGGTAAATATATATATAAGTGACAGGCAACTCTCGGTTGGTTTTTGGGGTTTGTCACAGGAAGTTAAGCATGCTCAGAGCACTTCTGGACTGAGGTTTATAGTGCATCCATCACAGTATGTAAGAAGTAGATTCTGCAACTAAAAAGGCTTCTATGTTGATGCCAGTACATGTCCTCACCATATAATAGTTAAACAGCCTTGTGAGCATGTGCACCAAATAGCTGTGCCCTTTGACCCCAGTATTTTCCAGTCAGCATGTATGGCACAAAGAACAGCCTACCAGGAACAAAAATAAATAGTCAGCTACTTTTACTACTTCCATTCTGTTCCTAGCAAAAGACACACAGGGTTATTCAATAAAAGTTCTTATTGTTTAAAATGGTGCTAATTTTGCCCCAACCAATCAGATGTAAGCTGACAAATGTTAAATAAGATCTGATTGGTTGGGGCAAAATTAGCACCATTTTAAAGGATAAGAACTTTTATTGAATCTCCCTGACAATTTCTTAATATACTGAATTTATATTTGTTGGCTCTGGTTAGTAGACTAATGTTATACTTTTAAAAAGACAGAATCCATGAGATTACAGGTTCAAATGGCCCAACAATTAGCCTACCAATTTAATTTTTTTCTGCCTTTTGTATTGGATAAATAAACTGCAAAGATTACCTTTTATGAAAGAAAATTATAAAATCATTATAATATGCAAATAACTTCTGTACAAAATATACCTGCTTTAAGGGTAGTCCACCCAAAATAACAATTTTTGATATAAGATTCCCAAGGGCTTCCAGCCCCAACCGCTATATTTGTATCTTAGAAAGCCCCCCAAAATCTACTTACCTCCCTCTTTCCTCCGCCGCGCTCCCGGCCCTTGTTGCGAGAAAATGCAAGCAGAGGGGCGGGACCGGCAGCCGCGTCCGTGATTGGCTGAACGGCAGCCAATCACGGACGCGGCTGCCGGCAGCTCACTTCGCCGGAGGAAAGAGAGAGGTAAGTAAAGTTTGGGGGCTTTCTAAAGATACAAATATAGCGGTTGGGGCTGGGAGCCCTTGGGGAATCTTATATATTACACATTTTACGCTAGGGGGAGGGAATCGGGGGAGGGAGGGGAGAGGGAGGGGGAGGGAGGGGGAGGGAGGGGGAGGGAGGGGGAGAAGGGCAGCAGTACGCAGGCCAGGTAGGAGGCCGAGTCCTATATGGACTCTGCTAGCCTCCTGGTGGGCAGTTTTGGGGACTTTGGGGGGGACTACAGGAGAACCCTATGGAGCTGGGATGTGAGGTAAGGATTAGACTACACTACATGGTGGGGCCAGTAGTTGGGGGGATTATAGTTTTGGGGGTGGACATGCCCTTTAAGTCCTCTTGTCAGCACAAAGTAATAATTGCTGTTCTTTTTATGATAAATTAAAATCATTTCCATCCCAACAATGCAAATGTACAAACCTTTTCATCTGTGCTTGTAAGACCCAACTACCGTGTTACCATATTATCTTAAAAATCACCAGTAAGAAGCAATAACACAGCAAAGTCCTGCTGCTGACATCGCAACAAATATTTGACTAGGGTACCTAGGGCACTCTGCCCTATGTTAGCCTTCTTGGTCAGCTTCCAGTATTCACATATACAAAAGAGTTCACAGAAGAAGGACTTCATCCAACCCAATGCATATTAGTGTTGTATAATTATTAGCTTTGTGCCACACAACATGTTTCGGACCGCATGGGCCCTTTATCAAGTGTGACTTGATAAAGACACAGTGGAAAGGTATGAGCTTCCAGTATTCCCTGGCATCTTTATGTGATCACATCTGACTGCAGAGCTTTACATTTTGTTTTTAGAAACATAATTGTCAATGCATGGATGAATCAGAGCAACACTAGTAAAAGGAGCATGGGGCAGTTGGTGCCTCTACTAGTATATTTTCTTTCCTATATGCTATTATTGTTAACGGTTTAATTAATCATATTCTCCAATATATATTGCTCTAATATGTGTCATTTTCTTCCTTTAGTTGTGAAATATTTTGGTTTCTATGGTAAAGGTTTTGAGGATTGGGAGAAAACACTTTTGGCTTTAAATGATGAGAAAGAAATATATGTCTCCTACAAAAGGCATGGATTCCCTCTTGAAGATTGGATGTTCTACTATTTTAAGGATGACCAATATTCAAGCAATCAAATTGACCAGCAACCTGGGGGCAATAACACAATATTGGTTATTACAATGGGTCAACATTTCAGACAGTTTCCCCTCCAGCTGTACATCCGAAGAGCCATCAACATCCGAAGAGCCATAGAGCGTTTGTATCTTAGGAGTCCAGACACAAAAGTAATAATAAAGACTGAAAACACCAGAGAATATAATACCCCAGTGGAAAGGAGTGGGAATTTCCATGGATACACTCAATACCTTGTACTAAGGGAGGTATTTCAAGGAATTAATGTTGGCTTTGTAGATGCTTGGGATATGACAGTTTCATCAGATGCAGCTACAGTTCACCCACCAGGCTATACATTTGAAAGCATAATGAGTATGACTTTTACATTTGCTTGTTAACAAATCCTTCTGCCATATGGATTAATGGAATACATGTAACTGAGGAAAATTACGCTAATGAATATATCTGTTGTATTCAATTGGACTTGAAATGTAGTTCGCTGAGACCGTCTACAAATCGCTAGCTCATCCTTCCGCTTCTTTTCTTTCTTTCTCAATTCAGATGACTTGGAGAAGAAGTTGAGACAAGCGCAGTGTCGGATGACTGACTCAGAGCGAAGACGGTTCTTTCACCAAGATCGTACATTGCAAGTACCAGGCTGAAGTCTATTGAATACAACAGATATACCATGACCTGGATGAATGAGAACCTTCACAAGCATACGCTAATGAATGTTTATTAAAAGATAAAAACTTTTTAAAATAACTGTATCTGATCCTATAAAAAATGTCTTCTATATAAAAATTAAATAAATCTACATTTGAAAATAATGCACAAGCTTTTAATGTGGCAGTATTTTGTTATTGGTTCCAATTTTAGTTTTTCGTTTAAACTGAAATATTTAAAAAAGTTATTTGGACTAATTTTTCCCTAAATGTGAAATTTACTTATGGTCACCAGTGGTAAACCCTGGTTTTTAAAGGAGAAGTTCAGTGCAAATACATATGCTTTTCAGAAAAAAGTATTTTTTCATCCCAATGATCTGCCAATTCAGCATTGTGTCTGTGTATAAATAAATGCAACCAAAAGTGACTTCCTATTTGCAGGACCCCTAGTTGAGGCCATTATGGTCTTGCCCTTGACCCAGTGCCTGGGTTGATACAGTTGCTCAGTAGTAGAGATGGTAGAACTTTCGAAAGTTTGGTCCATTTTCAAACTTTTTAACTATATGGAAAGTTCGAAAGTTTGAAAGTTCGAAAACGGACCCATTAAAGTCAATGGGAGTCAAATAGTTTGAAAAGTTTGAATGAAATACAATTAAAATATCAATGGTAACTTAATGTAAATGGCTGTGGGAACTGTGAAATGGTCTGGAGAACACGTTCGAATATCCATGACTTTCGAAAATCAATTTTACTCTCACGTGCACATTCGATAATTATCCCATGAACTACTTAATATTTAATAACTTAATATTTACTTGTGTATTGGTATAATAGACATTTTACTTGTGGATTCAATAATTTGATATTTACTCACGTATAGGTATAACAGACATTTTACTTGTGGATTTGATACTCGCATATAGGCATAATAGTCATTTTACTTGCGGATTCGATATTTACTCGCGTATAGGTACAATAGACATTTTACTCGCATATTCGCACGCCTCGAACATTCGATAATTATTAAAAGTCCGGAAAATATCGAAAGTTCTAGAAATCCGGTTCCGGGATAGTTCGAGAAGTCCGAGTCCGTTCGAACTCGAATAGTTCGGCTCGAACTCGGGTTGGAGTTCGAGTTCTAGCCCATCTCTACTCTGAGATGTCTGAGCATGTTTGACCCAACAGCCAATCAGTAGAAATTACTGTTAGGAACATTCCAAGGATGTGGTGCATCCTGGGAAGAAGAAGGACCATCAAAACCTGAAATGTCAGCTCACTAATGTCAACAGCAGTGAACAACAAAGGGTATGAATTCAACTGATTTTTCAAAATGGGAGAGAATATGTAGAATAACTAAGAAGGCATTACACAAACTAACAATTTAACAAATATCGTTAATTTCCACTAAACTGTCCCTTTAAGTTAGAATTTATGGGCCTTTTAATTAACAAACAAATAAGTACCTGCCTCCTGAAGCAAAAACAAAATATGTATAATAAGTATAGCATAATATTTGAGGTGTAACCCATGATTGACTCGAGTATAAGCCGAGGGTAGATAGTTGCCCAATACCTTTCTACTATAGGTGTTTGGAAACTACAACTCCCAGCAATGAAAGCATGCTGGGAGTTGTAGTTTCCAAACATCTACAGTGGAATGGTATTAGGCAACTATCTACCCTCGGCTTATACTCGAGTCAATCATGGGTTACCCATTTTGGAGGCAAAAATGTGTACCTCGGCTTATACTCGAGTCGGCTTATACTCGAGTATATACAGTAAATGTGAATGTAATGTAACCTCACAATGGACAACGTTCGACATTAATCACAAAACAAATTGAATGTCGAACAATATTTATTGTACATCTTGGTACAATTAACATTGTACATCTGTCTATCAAAGTATCGGTCGGTTTAAGACCGATAACATAGTCTACATAGTCTACTGCCTGAGTTTAGTGCTTTTTTTGTTTGTTTCCATGTCTCTAGAAAAATATGAAGTTTCTACATATGTACAAACTTTATATATAGCAGCTCTGTTATTTATGTACCAACCAGCATGAATTGCTAACAGTCTTCCAGTAGCAATACAAAATAGTGAACTGATTTTACTTGCATTTACTTCTATCAATTGAGAGTTCACCTGTGGCGTGTTCTGCTAAAGTGCTGGGTTAGGAAAAAAATCTATTGGGACACAGGTTTGATTCCCCATGTTCCCTTTTTTTTGTTTTTATTATGTGTCAAGCAAAAGATAAAGACTGGTTCATTACATATGTGGCATAGAGGTAGAAAGCTTTCTTTTTAGAAAGACACAGTATAAAAGGTTGCTGGTTCGATTCCCCATACTTACTTTTATTTTTTTCTGAAATGTTAAATGTTCTGTTTCTTTCATCCGTGCTAGCAAAGATATACACTGCAAAGATTAGTTTTCTTTTTTGTATGAAAAGCATAAGAATTTATCATTGTTAGGGACAGGAGCATTTCTAATGTGTTTACACAGCATTGCAGGACTTGGCAAACCTGGGGGAAATGCAGGTACTGGCAGGGGCCAGTAAACTGGTGGGTGGAGATGGGGCAGATAAGGTGGAGAAGGAAGATAGATTTGTAAGGGTCACCAGGGGAAGTAGGGGACGGAAGGATAGGGGGGCTTCTTCCCAGCTGGTCGATCCCAACAGATTTGCCATTTTAGGTGAAGATGTGGAGGACGATGGCTCGGAAGCAGCATGTATGGAGCGGGCCTTTCCCTTGAGCACCCAGGGGACGGCCATCTCCAATACAAGGGAGGGAGAACTGGGGGCTAGGAAGGATAGACAGGTGGTAGTGGTAGGGGATTCTATTATTAGAAGGGTAGATAGGGTAATCTGTCGCCAGGACCCTGCATGCCGAACAGTGTGTTGTCTGCCTGGTGCTAGGGTTCGACATGTGGTGGATCGTGTAGACAGATTATTGGGTGGGGCTGGGAGTGACCCGGCGGTCTTGGTTCACATTGGGGCCAATGACAAAGTTAGAGGTGGAGGTGAGGTCCTTAAAAATGATTTCCGAGAATTAGGGGCCAAGTTAAAAGCAAGGACCTCCAGGGTAGTGATTTCAGAAATACTACCGCAGCCACGTGCTACGCTAGGGAGGCAACGGGAGCTCAGGAGTATAAATGCGTGGCTAAGAGAGTGGTGTAAGGAGATGGGGTTTGGGTTTTTAGAGAACTGGGCTGACTTTTCTGTTGGCTACAGGCTCTTTAGTAGTGACGGATGCACCTCAATGGTGATGGTGCAACTGTTTTGGGGGAGAAGATGGCTAGGGGGTTGGAGGAGATTTTAAACTAGGTATGGGGGGGGAGGGAATGTTTAACTACACAGGGGTAGATAGAGAAGTTAGGGATCTGGGGGCTAGTAACACAACGGAGGGAGGAGAAGGAGGAGGGGGGAGCATAGAGGATAAGGAGGCATGTACGACCATGTATGGAAGTAAATCAATTGATAATCTAAAATGTATGTTTACAAATGCAAGGAGTCTGGCTGGAAAAACCGGCGAACTTGAAATAATAGCTCTAAAGGAAAGGTATGATGTAATTGGTATAGCAGAATCATGGCTTAATGATTCACACGACTGGACAGTAAATATTGAAGGGTACTCCTTATTTAGACATGACCGAGTTAATAAGAAAGGAGGAGGAGTATGTATGTATGTTAAACAGGAATTGAAGCCAAATTTAAAAGATGGAATAGATGGGGGAGCAAACGATGAGGCAGAAACATTATGGGTGGAACTGTGTACAGGAAGCAAGAAGGTAGGTAAATTAATTGTTGGAGTGTGTTATAAGCCGCCAAATGCCGGGGAAGAGGTGGAAATGAATCTCCATATGCAGTTGGCGAAGGCTGCTGGTATGGGGCATGTTCTGGTTATGGGGGATTTTAACTACCCTGAAATAGATTGGAGTAATGGAACTGCCAGCACCTCAAAAGGTATAAAGTTCTTAAATTTCCTATATGAGCATTTTCTTTCACAGATGGTAGAAGTTCCTACTAGAAAGAATGCGTTGTTGGATCTGGTGATATCTAATAACCCAGAGCTCATTTTGGAGATGAAGGTAATGGGAAGCTTAGGGAATAGTGACCATGATATAGTGTCATTTAATATAGGTTGCAGAAAACTAAAGTGCACTGGCTTAACAAAAACTTTTAACTTTAGGAAAGCTAATTTTATGCTTTTAAAGGAATCGCTCCTGCTCATAGACTGGGGGGAACTGTTTCTAGGTAAAGATACTGAGCAGATGTGGACCACTTTTAAAGGGATATTAAACTATAACATTTCCAAATCGGTACCTTTAGGAAACAAGTGTAAAAAAATTAGGTCCACTCCTGCATGGCTTAATGCTCAGGTAAAAAGGGAAATGGAAAAAAAGAAAAGGGCTTTTAAAATTTTGAAAGCAGAAGGCACAGAACAGGCTTACAGGGACTTCAAAAGTTGTAATAAAGAGTGCAAGAAAGCAATTAAACTAGCTAAAATAGAAAATGAAATACGGATTGCCGAACAAAGCAAGTCCAACCCCAAGATGTTTTTTAAGTATATAAATGGTAAAAAAATGAGGACTGAGAATGTGGGACCATTAAATAATGGAGCTGAGGTGGTTGTAGAGGATGCCGAAAAGGCTAATCTGCTAAACCGTTTTTTTACATCGGTTTTTACTGTTGAGAATCCTTACAGTAGGGATTGTAACAATGTGCAGGGAGGAAATGAAGAGTTTTCACATTGGATAACAGAGGATATGGTACGGAATCAATTAGACAAAGTTAATATCAATAAAGCGCCAGGACCAGATGGATTGCATCCTAGGATTTTAAAAGAGCTTAGTTCAGTTCTAGCAAGACCACTGTGTCTCATCTTTTCAGATTCACTTTTGTCTGGGGATGTGCCGCTGGATTGGAAAAAAGCCAATGTAATACCAATATTCAAAAAATGTAGTCGTTCACAGCCTGGTAACTATAGACCTGTAAGCCTAACATCAGTGGTAGGGAAGGTGATGGAAACTTTGTTAAGGGATCATATCCTTGACTTTGTCTCCAGAGATTATCTTATTAGTAGTAGTCAGCATGGATTTATGAGAAATAGATCATGCCAGACAAATTTAATTGGTTTTTATGAAGAAGTGAGTAAGAAGTTAGATTCAGGCACAGCTGTGGATGTGGTATATTTGGATTTTGCAAAAGCCTTTGATACTGTGCCACATAGGCGACTAATGTATAAACTGAGGACTGTTGGCCTTGAAGAAAACATTTGTTCATGGATAGAGAACTGGTTATTGGACCGCAAACAGAGAGTGGTGGTTAATGGAGCTACATCTATGTGGGCTAAAGTTCTAAGCGGAGTTCCTCAGGGTTCTGTACTGGGGCCGCTTCTGTTTAATCTGTTTATAAATGACTTAGAAGGGGGCATTGAGAGCAAGGTCTCTGTGTTTGCTGATGACACTAAATTATGCAGAGCTTTGGAAACTTCCAATGATGTGCAAGTGCTGAAAGCAGACCTAGATAGATTATCAAAATGGGCAGCAGAATGGCAGATGAGATTCAATGTTGATAAATGTAAGGTGATGCATTTGGGATTTAATAATCCCTGTGCCACCTACACCATAAATAACTCTGTGTTAGGTGCATCTGAAATGGAAAGAGATTTGGGGGTTCTGGTAGATAACAGACTTAGCTGTAGCAAACAATGCCAGGTAGCAACAGCTAGAGCTAGCAAGATATTGTCTTGTATAAAGAGGGGAATAGATTCAAGAGAGAAAAATATTATTCTCCCTCTTTACAAGGCACTGGTAAGGCCTCATTTGGAATATGCGGTGCAGTTTTGGAATCCCATATACAAAAGGGACATCTTGGAAATGGAAGCAGTCCAGAGAAGGGCAACTAAATTAATAAGGGGAATGGAGGGGCTTGAATATGCAGGCAGATTAGACAAGTTAGGGCTGTTTACATTGGAGAAGCGGCGGTTGCGTGGGGACATGATAACCTTATACAAATATATTAATGGCCCATACAGTGAACTCTCTGGTGCATTGTTCACTAATAGGTCATATCAGAGGACTCGTGGACATCCTTTAAGGTTGGAAGAAAAGAAGTTTCATCTTCAAGTTAGGAGAGGTTTCTTTACAGTGAGAACGGTGAAACTGTGGAACTGTCTTCCAGCAGAGGTGGTAATGGCAAGTTCATTGAATAACTTTAAAAAAGGCCTGGATAAGTTTCTAAAACTAAAAAATATTGAGAATTACTGGTATTAATGCATATAGATCTGGTTGATCCAGGGATACTTTCCGATTGCCGTTTGGAGTCAGGAAGGAATTTTTTCCCCCCTTTTTTAGCTGGGATTTTTTGCCTTCCTCTGGATCAACTGTTAGGTAGGGTTAAAAAAAAAAAAAAAAAAAAGGGAATAGGTTGGACTTGATGGACGAATGTCTTTATTCAACCTTAATTACTATGTTACTATGTTACTATGTTACACAAAAACTGCACTGATATCTGTGTTCTGTGTCAGAGGGAGGGATCTCTGAGCTGTAACATGATTGGCTGTCAGCTTCCAGGAAGCAAGACTGCAGTTTCCTGTGATGTGTCCAGCGCACACTTAGCTGGGTGTTCCCAGATAAGGTGAACTATGGGAGCTGACCCTTAGTACACACAGGTTATTTCCATAAATCACCCAGCATGCACCGCAAAGGGAGACATGAGACACAGCTTGTTGTGTGTTTGTGAATGTGCTCTGTCTATTGAGACAATGTTGTCTTGGGACTTTAGTTCTCCTTTAAATCTACGTGTTGCAGCTACCATTGCATTAAATACAAACTGTATCAGCCTGCATCATACTAACAACCTTTTGTTGTGTAGATATCAGGCCTATGTAATAAAAGTTCTTTTGCTAACATCTGATTGGTTGGGGCAAAATTTGCACCATTTTTGCACCATTTTTAATGATAAGAACTTTTAATATATAGGCCTGTTTATGTGTCTTAAAGGCAAAGGTGGGAACTCTAGTTTATTTTGTTTATGCAAAACTTCCCAAAGGCAGCGCGCCTGCTGCATTAATTTTATAGAACATGTTTGCATTCCCTCTAATAGTACCCCTTTAATTGACATTCCCTCCAATAATTCCTATTAATATGTACATTTATATAAATAACATGGTTCAGAGCTGCAAGTGGCATGCCCTCCAACATTCCCCTTTAATACATACACTTATAGAACATGGTGCAGTGCTGCAGGTGGAGGATAATATAATGACCCTGATCTTAGCACAGCTCTATGCAATGCATTTCTCTGTGTAATGCATTTCTAAGCTTAGTTTTGTACTACAGTTTATTGGTTTTATACAGACAGCTGAATTAAAAACCCACTCTTCCAACCCTCCAACATTATCATTAATAAGGTACACTGATGAGAAATGCATTGCACAGAGCTGTGCTAAGATAAGGTTCACTTCACTATCCTCCCCCTACAGTTCGGCACCATGTGGTTTCTATAAAAGCACACTCTTCCTACCCTCCAACATTCCCCTTTAAGAAGCTACACTTTCCACTAATATTGCTGCAGCTGACAGGGAGACCTAGAGACCTTCACACTTTGGGCCATATTCATAAAGGTATGGTATTTTGTTTTCTTTAGCGATCGTTAATTTATGATCACTATTGGAAATCTTGTAAATGTAGGATATCAAATGTTAATCTACGACCGCCTGTAGAATTTAATTACAGTAGTTTATTACCACATGGTATACTACTGCCACGGTCGTACAGTAACGAAAACCCGCGGTATTGCAAGTTTTTAAATATGGCCCTCCAACACTTAAACAATACATTGCAGGTGAACACATACAAAGACGCAGGTCTGTAACTGTGAATAGTGCAGGTTTATTGCAAAACATGCGTGCTACATGTTTTTGACCCACTTGTCCTTCCTCAAGTGCTTGAGTGGGTCTGAAGCTTTTAATGGTCGACAAAGTTTTGTGTCGTCAGCAAACACAGAAAACTTGCTGACAATACCCATTTCCAAATCATTAATACACAGTTTAAATAGAAGCGGACACAACACAGAACCCTGTGGCACTCCATTTAGCACTTTAGTCCATATTGATGAAGCCCCATTAACTACTACTCTCAGCATCCTATTCATCAACCAATTTTCTATCCATGTACAAATGTGCCACCCCAGACCAACAGACCTTAGCTTATACATAACACGCCTATGGGGGACTGTATCAAAAGCCTTTGGCATATCAGTAGATGTAGTATACTTGGATTTTGCAGAGTCTAAATTTCTACTCACTTCCTCATAAAAGCTAAGCAAGTTAGTTTTACAAGATCCACACCGCTGAAGTTAAACTTACAGGCCTGTAATTAACCGTCTGTGAACGACTACCCTTTTTGAATATAGGAATAACATCAGCTTTTTTCCAATCCAGAGGCACGCATCCAGACCTGAGGGAATCTGCATAAATAAGAAACAATGGCCTAGGTAAAACTGAACTTAGCTCCCTAAGGACCTGAGGATGTATTTTATCCAGTCCAGGAGATTTATTAATATTAACCTTATTTAGTTGTTTCTGTACCATATCCTCAGTTAACCATAGTGCACTTGCATCTTTTATACCATTATTGCTACTATACCCTATGATATCTGTACTTGGATCTTCTATAGTGTATACAGAGGGGAAAAAATATTCAAAACATTTGCTTTATCTCCATCCTCCGTAACTAACTTATTCCCATTAATTAATGGTGCCACATTTTATATGTGTGGTAGAAATGGGCACAGTCTCTATGTATAATTGCTTTCTTACACTCACAATTACAGTTTTTATAATCCCTAAAAGCCCTTTCAGTTCCCCCTGACTTAAAGGTTTTAAATGCCTTTTTCTTCCTTTCCATTTTCCTCTTTACATCAGAATTCAGCCACATGGGCATGGATTTATTCTTTTTACATTTATTTGCCAAGGGTATAAATTTAGATGTGAAATGGCTTAAAATCCTACATGCTGAAGAGCTACTTTTAGGGCTAGGCCACACTATCACGTTTTTTCAGATCATTGAAAACGCGGCAACACACCAAAAACGCACGTTTTCGGGTGTGTTGTGATTGCGCATGCGACTGAGATTTGCGTTCCGCATTTTTAATCGCAATCGCATGCATTTTCCTATACCTAACAATTAAAATGCATGAGCAAACGCTATGAAATCGCATGCGATTCCGTGTGCAATTGCATTTGCGGTGGAGTGTGGTGTGCCCTTAACCTGGGAAAATTTGTTTTCCTGAAATTAAAAGTTTTGTTAACCCAGAGCACTTTCCCTTTCAATAACATACACTATACGTCACTATTCCGTAAGCCTCCAGTTACCTTTATATCTATAACACTCTCCACGATGTTAGATATTACCAAATCCAACAGAGCTCCTTTTCTAGTAGGAACTTCAACCGCCTATGAGAGAAAATTATCCTGCAGCAAATTCAGGAACTCCTCGCCCTTTTCTGTGTTGGAAGTTACACTACACCTGCCAACACATACTCCTCCCCCTTTCCTTTTTTCTCTGTCATGCCTAAACAAGGCATATCCTTCTATATTTACCGCCTAGTCGTGAAAACTGTTCAACAACGTTTCTGCTATACCTATTACATCATACTTTTTTTCATCGCCATTATCTCCAATTCTCCTAGTATTTTCGTGTATTTGTAAACATACATTTTAGATTATGATCCTGTAATTTATTTATTGTAGTGTATTTAATGTATTGCCTCTCTATTCTGGTTTTCCTCCCTTAGGCTGGCACCGCAAAATATAGTTAATTCGAGAATGGAAATAAGTTGTGGAGAGATTTATTTTTTAGTATAGTCATTTAAGTAATGTAATTAGTATATACAGTGTGTGGATGCATATATATATGTGTGAAAAATCAAGAAAGCACAGCACTCCCAATTGCAATTAAAAATGTCTTTGTTTTTACTAATTCACATTGCTATAATTAACAGCAATGTTCCAATCACGAGGAAGTGACCTCATGATTCATAAACTATACACATATTGCTTACTAATTCCATATATATAGCTTTCTTATATATCAGACCTGGGCAAAGTAAGACCCGAGAGGCTGCCCGTTGGCTGCCCATGACTGACCCCCTGATACTAGACCTGTACCTCAAGCAAAAAAATATTACCTGAATGTCTTAAGGTGGCCATACATCTATGAGATATAACTTACCTGACTGAGGGTTCATACGATGTTCCTTCGATCCTGCCGGAACCACTTCTCCCGATCTTACATTCGACCGGCATGTGATCGCAAAATGAATGGGATTTTGCGATCGCATGTCGGTCAAATATACGATTGGCAGAAGCGGTTCCGGCAGCATCGATTAACATCGCGTGAGCCCTCGGTCGGGTAAGTAATATCTCATTGATGTATGGCCACCTTTAGGTTGGATAATTGATTTATTTTTATTAAAGGGCAACTGTGGTCTCCAAACAAGTTAGAGTTAAATGAAAGCCTGCAGTATTTCCTTTATAATGAGCCGTCAATCACATCTCTGGCTTCACCCTGTGAGAAATGATATTGAGGTGAAAGTTCAAACTTCCTTCTTCCAGTAGGTTGAGTGACATCACCTTACCTCTTTTAGCCCCTCTGCCCCGGGGGAGAAGCATGCTCAGTTAAGACTTAATGCTAGGGAAATCAGGAAGTACCTGTGGAATAAATTGACAGTTGAGAAGGGGAGCCTATTAATGCAAGCAGAGGCTGGTCACATGGCTACAAGCTGGTCACATGGCTGAAAACTGGAAGTGTTCAAGCCAAAAGTAATATTGCTGAACCTTTCCAGAAATAACTTCTCACAAATTTTATCTAGAGATGTGATTTAGGTTTTATTTTAAGGTATGATGAAAGGCTTTCTATATAATTCTTACTAGTTTGGAAGAATTTGAGACCACAGTTACCCTTTAAGTTTATTTTTATATTAAAAATAATAATAATGTGATCAATTGATTCATTGAATTTGGTGAAATGGATCTAAACTATTACACACCTTTTAAAAATGGCAAATAATATATCCAATAAACCAGATATATTAATTTAATCTGTTTATAAAATGCAGTTTTGCAATCTATATAATGTGAATCTATTGGTCCAGCCCTTCACAAGAGTTTTTCATACAACCTGCCATAAAATGTAAATGCCCACCCGTTATACATAGTACCCCATAGCTATTACAATCCCAGTTATTTCAACCCATTTTATCCTAGAGTGTATATCTAATACATAGTATCCCATTCATCATTACATTTCTGCAAAAGGAAAAGTAAACAGTGAGCTTTATATTATAAAAATACATATAAGTCATAATCAACATTTAAACCATGTGGTGTCAATGATTGTAATGAATTTATCCACATCACCTCACGTTTTATTCACACATACACACTGTTATCCACATCACCTCACATTTTATTCACACACACATACACTGGGAGATTTCAAGCTGCATAAGGGTTAATTATGTCTGATTTCGTCTTCTATTCAAAATGAAAATAGTCTATGAAATGAGCTTCATTTCCAGGGAACAGACAAGCAGAGCAGAGTAGGACAGAGGCCTTATGTAAAAACTGTTTATCTAGCCTGCTGTTTAGTCCCCACCACTTCACAGCACAGAACATCTTTTATACCTGGTAGTAAGGCTTACAGTTTAGCAATTGCCATGACTGCCCTAAAAATGGCCAAACAGAGGCTACCTTTGTGATCTCCTCCCAATCCTCCCTGCCAGTGGCTGTTTGATGGCTCTGTTTAAAAAAGTCAGGAACACTCTTGTGTGCCCAGTGTAAATCGCACATTTTCAACAACGCCGCAATTTGTTTAGAAGTTTTCAGTGATTAATTCAGCCACTCGTGACACCTCCAGCCTCAAGAGGCCCTACTAATGAAAACTAAACATACGGTACCTTACATACCTTGTAATACATTTTATTGGTTAGAGGTATATGTTAAGAAGGATCTATCTTTATAGTGCAGAAAGTAGTGTTATCTGCAGTAGGCACTTTCAGACTGTAGGTAGGCGGGTGATGGGCTACACATAGCTCTCTGGCTCTTTCAAATTTTTGTTTACATTTCTGTTAACTTTCCAGCCAATGCTGAACTTCAACTCTCAGCATTTTAAACAACTTTTTACCCTTGTCAAAGTAGTAAAAGCTCCAAATGGTAGCACTTAGACAATATAACTTTTGCTTTACATAAAATCACCCTTCACATACTGGAATGCACACTTCCTTGAAATGTCCCTAACCATACACTTATAATTAGGGGACAAATAATATTGCTATAAAAAATGTTCAGTATGTCTGATAACAAATCGGCTTTGTTTTTGTTGCGGTACACCACATGCAGTACGGTTATGGGACAATACTGCATGAGTGGCATGTTAAGGGGGAATTACCAGTGCAGTGCCCGGAATTCTTTCTTTACTGCTTTGCTCAGTGAAAAGTTGCAGTGTTCTGCTCCCGGTGCTTGTTGCATTGATTGTTCCATTGTATATTGAGCCACAAGTGAAAAGCAGTTTCCCATGTATCCAATCTGCACTGTGATTCATAGCAGCATCGATATTACCTGTCTGAGGTGTTTGCTGAAACTGGGGCTAAGTACAGTACATACTGTATCTATTCCACTGTGACAGAGCTTAATGAGCAGGAAGAGGGGAGTTTGAGAATTTCTGCTGGTGGTTTTATAGCTGATTGGCTGCATTCCGTTATGTCTGTGAGGGCAGATAGTCATGGGGGCACTCTGAGATACATCAGTGTATGCATGTGCGTTTAGCAGTGTATATGTGTGTGTAAAGTGTATGCATTTGTGAGCATTGTAACAGTGATTGTAATAGTGTTTGTAACAGTGTATGTATGTGTGTGTAACAATATATGTATATGAGAGTGTGTAGCTGTGTGTACATGTGTAGTAGTGTAAAATATGTAAGTGTGTTGTAAAATATGTACAGTATGTGTGGAGTGGTAGTGTGTATGTGTGTGAGTAAATGTGTGTTCGCAGAATATGTTTATTTAAGTGTTATAGTGTACATATGTAAGTGAATGTGTGTAGCAGTACATTTGAGTGTGCAGCATGTTTATATATTATTTGTAATAAGTGTATAGCAATGAATGTAAGCTGAAGACTCAACTCAAATTCACAATAAGATTCCTTTGAAATCTGATTGTAAACTTTAAAAATATGCAAATGCACAGAGTGAGCATTCAGTATATTCTTGATACTGATTGTTCCATGCGGCCATAAACTGTCCAATGTTATCAGCTCCCTCAATTGTAGTAAAGGGAGTAGATAATGATCCAGTAGAAATATTCCATCTTACTTGATAGGCCCCAATACCAAATTCATGATCAGTGTCATAGCTCTGACTATGAAAGACACTAATGACAATGAAGCGCAAAGCTACTATATACTGTATTTATGCTGTGAGTTTGCAGTAAAAATCAGCACCACTATATTAATATATTTTTCTGTATACCAACAATAAAAGTAATCTCTAGGTTGAAATATTAAAACCGCTTGAAACATTGTTTTTGTTTTTTTACATCAGAAGTTCAGATTGTGTTCCCGCAAAGAGTTCTGGGATTCTGAGGAATTTCCAGGACAATACAAGACATGTTTCTCTATTATACACTTATCATATACCGTATTTTATTTAGGATGAATATAGTTGGTTAGATTAACTTTCTTAAATTTCCATACACAATATGTTGAGTCACAGAATCCCCTGCACTGTGACCAGATGGAGCCCAACTTATTCTATGTATAAAGGCGTGAGGTGCATATCTCACCCCAGGCTGTACTTCAGGCTACACACTGATGTAAATGGCAGGATGGACATTACGAATACCCCCAGTTGTTACATTTTATGATACCCATCTGTTACATTACTGTTTTTAATTTATTTATGCTTTCTTTTAAGAAGAATCACACAATAAAGTCATTTAGCCCAAGTATTATCCATAATGCAGAATTTGTGCTATATTGCTTTACAACTATACTATACTGATGGCTATCATTGCATTAGTCACCCTGGCCAATTCACTGGTCACCCTTGGTTAAGACTGCAGGATAAAGAAAGGCTGTTAATGTACAAATTGAGGTTAAGGTTGTGTATCTGCCTTTTTTTTTAATCCCCTCTTAATGGAGGAACTTTATTCTTTTGTAGTAGTCATAGAAGTGTACGTGTGTCTGCTTTTTCAAAAGGAAGAAACAAATCACAGGAAACCAGATATTTATAAAAAAAAAAAGAAAACAATGATGAAGTAGGAATGGTACTATGTGTAAAATGTGTGAGCACAAGCATTACGTAATATAGGCAAAATACACATACAACTTTACAGTAAATAACCTGAGAAATCACTTTCTGTGTTTAATGCATTAAATTAAATATTTAATTATTTATGAAAGGATTTTGCAGATCATTGCTTTTAATTTCTGTTCAAATAGATTATTCTGGCAAGAAAGCTGCACTTAACCTGTTTTGCAGCTATTTACAAATCCCTCTGTGCTCCAAAATGTGGAATATTTGCTCAAGGAGGGGAAATCTATGTTCATGAAGTTTCCAGGAAATTCATTCCTGTGCAAGCACAAGAAGGCATTATAACTGTATGAGTGCAGTAAATCTTCTGCTAGCCATTGCAAATAGCATTTAGGCAGATATAGATGCATATTAGGCATATGTCTCATTGACATCAAACAAATAACTTCCTGGCAGATGCACCAATAATTCCCATTTATGGTGGAGTGAGCCCCAAATGCTATTGTAATGTATGCACATTCAAAAGCTTAACAGACCAATAGGCAGAGAGTTTTCAAAGGATTGGGCATGTCCACCATAAAAATAATTTTTTAATATATGGTAGCTCCCCCTGCCCACTCCTATCCGCCCTGTTATTTCTTTAAGAAAGCATTTAGATCGGTACTTACAGCCCTTTGCTCCTGCGTCGCTCTGTTCCGGCAGCCGCGTCTGTCATTGGCTGAAACGCAGCCAATCACAGAAACGGCTGCCATGACTGGAGACGCTATGGGAATGAAGGGCTGTAAGTACCGATCTGAATGTTTTTTTTTTTTTAAGAAATAACATGGCGGTTAGGGGTGGGCAGGGGGAGCTACCGTTTAATAAAATTATTTTACGGTAGGTGGAAGGGCAAGGGAGGATGGATCCGAATCGTGGGAGGGAGGGGGGAAAAGGGCTCCACAGTGCATGCCACTGTCCTCTCAGAGGACAGATCATAGACAAACCTTTTAAAGACAGCTCCTACTCTTCTGAAGACAGCTCCTACTCTTCAGTTTCCTGGACTTTGGACAAGCTCGGCAGGAGAATCATAAGAATCACAGATGTAAGGTAAGGATTATTTATTGACTGTACTCGGGCCAGTAGTGGGTTAAATTTTAGTTGGGGAATTGACATGTTCTTTAAGGATGGATTTCTGAAAGGGTTATTATGGACAGAGTTGAGCTCAATACATTTTAGACACACTCTCTTCTAAAGGCCACTCCCATGTTTAAGTATTCCTTTTTGCTGCTTACATTTTGGGGCCACTGTAATTTCCCCTAAAGTATGCCATCCAAGGTAGTGGTTTTATCTAAAAACAAGTGTCGAGCAGGTAATGCAAACTGCAGAGGTTCAGGAACCAGTCCAGGAAATTGTAGACAGGCCATGGTCACAAGGGTATAGGCAGGTGGTGGAGATTCAGAAATGATAAACATGCAAATATTCACTGTTCAGGTGATATTCAGAGTCCGTATTCAGGTGATAGATAAGGGCAGGCAGCAAAGATCCTAAAGCCCAGATAACATGCTCACTGAGCCCTTTCCCACCTCCTCCCTCCCAATCACTGTTTAGGATACTGGACCCTATCCCATCCCCAACCACCATATTAAAGAATCTGAAATGTACTTACAGAGCCTCGTCCCGCCGTCGTTCTGCACTGCCTCTCAGCCAATCACGGACGCGACTGCCGGTCCGACTCCCTGCTTGCGATTTCCTGCAAGCACAGGGCCAGGTCTGATTGCCAGGGGAACGAAGTTCATTTCTGATTCTTTTATATATATATAAAATTCCTTTTATAATCAAATAGCAGGTACGGCCATGGGGTCTAACGTCTGGCCCTCTTTTGCCAAACTCTATATGGAGAACTTTGAAACAAGATTTATTTTCCCTGAATTTGGACAAAAATTACTCATCTTTCGTCGTTATATTGATGACTTGTTTATCTTATGGGATGGCCCTTGTGAAGACTGTGAAAAATTTCTTGTGGCCTTAAACAATAAGGTTCCCGAGGTTACATTTACTATGGTAGCACGTGAAAGGACGATTGATTATCTGAACTTGAGAATAATAAAAACATCCCAGGGCTTCCAGACTAGCTTGTTTTCAAAAGCCACCAATAGGAATACTCTTCTTCACGCCTCTAGCTATCACCCATTCTATCAAAAAAAGGGAGTGCTTATCTCCCAGTTCATCAGGGTCCTTACCAATAACAACAACGAAATGTCCACTAAACAACAACTGGACGAAATGACCAATAAATTTATAGCACGAGGATATCACCCAGATTTAGTTACTAAGCAGCGTGAAACTGCTATCCAAAAGTTTAAACAACATGGTACCGTAAGGAGTAATAGGGTTGACCGAGCTATTAATTAGATCCCGTATGTCATGCAATATTCCTTGCACAGCAATGACATAAAGCATAGTGTTAGAAAAAATTGGGACCTTCTTAGCACAGATAAAACATTACCTTTTGAACATAGTCAACCTGTCTTTGCATTTAGGCGAGCCCGCAATTTAAGGGATATCTTGGTTTAAGACTAAGCTGTCCCAACCTCAAACTACACAAGGGCTGACATGGCTGGATTATAAAAAAGACGGCTGCTATAAATGTACGGGCTGCCAAGCGTGCAGCTACATGATTACGGGGGCAGATTTCCCACATCCCCACACGGGACATAGGTTTAAAATACGACACAAGTTAACATGTCTTAGCACTGATGCTATATATTTCATAACATGCCCCTGTAGCATGTACTATGTGGGTAAGACTACCACATCCCTTAGGGATAGAATGGCCAACCATCGGGCCTCCATACGGGCGGCATTGGCCTCTAGGAAAGGTGCCAAAAATATTGATCCCCTTAAGGAACAAAGATATGGCGAACAATCGGTCGCTAAACACTTTAAGGAGAGAGGCCACTCTTTAGCAACTTTTAAATGGATGGCTATTGATAAAATAGACAAAGTATCCAACACGGCCGATAGAGGACGCTTGTAACTCCAGCGGGAAGTATTTTGGATAAAAAAATTAGGCACACTTGCACCTAGGGGGCTTAATGAGCAGCTCTTGTTAGCATGCTTTCTATAGGCTTTATAGCACCTTCACAGCAGGGATCACTTCCCTGAGCCCTTAGCAGAATGTGATAGGTCATGTACGTACAAATACTTGCCTTTAATTTAGATAAGAACTACACATGTTGGGCCCGTACTTTGGTTTCCCAGCCTATGTTAATATTAGCTAGCAGCGCTCCCTCTGTTGAATTCTCAGTAATAATGAACTTAATTTATGCTTGTTACATTATGGTTCGTCTGTATATTGTTTGCCTGAATTGTTACAGTTATATCTACACATTCTTATTATCTTCTTTAGAGGGACTAGAAGCCACACTTTGTGGAGTATTAGTAATTATATAGACCGGGTGTTAGATATGTTAGATATGATTGATCACTTGAAGTAAATGCTAAAAATATTTTATGTATTTTGAGTTTTAATGTGTAAGTTTTACAGTAGTACAGTAGCATATGACAGTGTGTTCATGTTATTGCATTAAGATACGTTTTTGGTGTTAATATAGTGTTACATGCAGAAAGGGTTTTAATATCACTATTTTATCTATTGGTATCACAATTTTATTCATTGGTATTTGTATATTTTTATGGGTATTATAATATATTATGCACATATCACTTCACATGTTGGCTAGGTAGAATTTTCATGTACTAGCCCATGGTTGTATGACTGTCACTTTTATTAATACCCCTAAGAGAGGTGTTAAGGAGGCCATTTATGTGAAAATAAAGAAACCAAGCCTAAATAGAGGTGGGGGGGTTCGACACCAACTGTCTGCCATGTACAATGCTGTTTTAACACCTTACTCTGGGCGTTCCTATAACACCTCTTAGCCACTATCTAATCACACCCTTAACACCTGGCTGTGATATGCTAATTGGGATTTTCCAGGGTACATAATTGCCACAGATTCTTGTACAAGTCATTCTGAATTGAGAAAGCCAGTCGGATGACTAGCGAAACGTCTTCAAGAACTACATTTCAAGTCCAGTTGATCTAATTGAATACAACAGATACCCCTAAGGGTAGTTAACCATAAGGGTTAAAAGAGTGAAGGGAATGTCTTAGCACTGGAGGCGGGTGACCAAGGTTTTATTAGCACACTGTTTATTGTTAGTTTGTATCCTGAGGACGGCTAATGTTATAGCTGAAACGTGTCGATACAATTATATATATGGCAGTTGGGGGTGGGACAGGGTCCCCTACACTACAGAAAAAGGTTTTAGCAGAGGTGGAGAGACCCTTTAAAAAGTACATTTGTGGCTGGGTACAAGTGGGCTTGTACACTTGGCTATGCATGCAGGATTTTGCAATGCGTTGCTTTGCTTTATTTTCTGCGTGCTATGTGCTCCAATTCACATGTTAATTACTGGAAAGCATGCAATATGCACAAAAAATTGTGCCTACATGCGAATCAGAGCGCAGAGCACATGGTGGAGCTACTCGGAACTATGTTGTCCTAGTCGTTTTAAACTATGTTGTCTTTTTACAAATGGAAGCTTTGAAAAGATAATATAGTTCAATTATGTCCAGATGTGCCACACACATGAGGCAGGTTGCAAAATCTGGTCAGGGCACTGTAATGTATTTTAATGTTTAGGAGTGCGGGGCCATAGGTAGTGCTTGTGAGGGTGGTTATGCTTGAGGTGGTGGATCACCTGTCAGTGCCACAGATGTTACCTTGCTACCATTGCAAGCATTACCTTTTGTAGCTATAAATGTTGTGAGTACATTTTTAACCCTTTCGCTGCCATCAGAATTCCCCATTTTACGTGCTCTCAGTACCAGAAGAATTTTCAGGATTTTAGACTCATTTGGTTTAGTCAGTTTGCAGTAGGAAACCTTGCAGTAAATAGGGAATATTATAGATAATTTTTGGGGGGCACAAAGTGTACTTTAACATGGTAACAGAATTTTGTAACTTTTTGTAACTGGATATTTTAATGGATTTATGGATAAAACATGTAAAGGAAAAAAAATGTCAAATTTGCACATTTTCATGAGTTTTTCCCATTTTTATTTATAGTTATCTTAAGGTTATGCACAAAATCTTACTGTTTCTAAAAGCTCTGATACTCTCGAGTACAACGATACCAGATATATGTAGGTACCCCACTTTTCCTGTACAGTAGAACCCCCCCCAAACTAAAACAGCACTTTTAAAAATATTACACCAAATTGAAATGTATAACCACTTCTGACGGTTAACATAGAATATCTACCAAATTAACTAAAATATCCACACAAGTGAGATATTTTTAGAAACAACATACCCGCAGGATTTTATGAGAGAGGTAAGTTTTGATCAAAATGCAGATACCCGGGCACAGCTCTACATCCAATTGTAAGTTATTTTCTCATATTTTCCTTTTCATTCATACCATCAATAGTGTGGACGCAGTTCTTCGTACAATTACGCACTTTTCTGAATAAATTAACAAAAGACAACTTCAAAAGGCAGAAATTACGCCAAACCGAATGTAAAAAAAAAAAAGTAACCAAATAACCTGAATCAAACGGTGTGCCATATGCGAGGTTACACACGCAGATGTGGATTCGACTAGCCACAAAGCAGGACAATGCATGATGGCTCATAAACAGCAAAAATATTCAGCCACCTCTGAATTTGAACAGTCTGCAGTTTTTACCAAAAGCAACCCCCCTAACTCAGAGATACCCCACACAAACTATATATTCCTGGAATCTATACACCTTCAGCTACGTTACGTTGTAGTTTGTTCATTCATTCATTCCATCAATGGTGTGGGCACAGTTCTTCACACTTTTTGCAGATTTTCAGAAAAAAAACAAAACAGACGCTATAATCCATAGAACTCCATGCTTTTAAAAATAAAATTAGATGATTCAAAGGTTGAAATCCTACCTAAACCCACTTGACAAGTAAACACACTAAATGTCAATCTTCCACATGTCCAAAACAAACAGGTAAGGATCTGCACACCTTAGGTAATGTAGATGCTGGGTGCGAAGTGATAATTTTCATTTCGGAGTCAGCAAGACCCCTTTCTCTGTCTTGAGAAAGGGGTCTTGCTGGTTCCGAAACGTTGACACAATAAAATAAATGCTATTGCTTAAATCTGGTGTGCAATCTCTCACGTCCTGAATCAAACGGTATCCCATTTGCGTGGATGCACACAGAGACGAGGCCACCAACTAGCTCAAATGGAATGCATGCAAGTGCAATTACAAGAAAAAAAATCAAAGTGCTCTGTAATTTGAGCAACCTATTCTTTGTCAAAGGAAACAGCCCCAAAACTTTGAAATACCCCACAAAATATGTATTTTTGGAATATACATATCTGATATCGTTGAGAAGGGTACAGTGAGTCTAATCACCCACTCTATCAAAGATTACTTCATTACTGTATATGGGATTCATTACTGAATCCCATATACAAAAGGGACATCTTGGAAATTGAGGCAGTTCAGAGAAGGGCAACTAAATTAATAAAGGGAATGGAGGGGCTTGAATATGCAGGCAGATTAGACAAGTTAGGGATGTTTACATTGGAGAAGCGACGTTTGTGTGGGGACATGATAACCTTATACAAATATATTAATGGGCCATACAATGAACTCTCTGGTGCATTGTTTACTAATAGGTCATATCAGAGGACTCGTGGACATCCTTTAAGGTTGGAAAAAAAGAATTTTCATCTTCAGGTTAGGAAAGGTTTCTTTACAGTGAGAACGGTGAAACTGTCTTCCAGCTGATGTGGTAATGGCAAGTTCATTGAATAGCTTTAAAAAGGCCTGGATAAGTTTCTAAAACTAAAAAATATTGAGAATTACTGGTATTAATGCATATAGATCTGGTTGATCCAGGGATACTTTCCGATTGCCGTTTGGAGTCAGGAAGGAATTTCCCCCCCCCCCTTTTTCTTTTTTTTTTTTCTTCCCTTTGATAAACTTTTTTGTGAGGTTGAAAAAAAAAAAAAGAGGGTGAATAGGTTGGACTTGATGGACGTATGTCTTTATTCAACCTTAATTACCATGTTACTATGTTACTTTTTACCTGTTCATCCAGTGATTTTCCATTTTTCATTTTCTACCAAAAATTCACAAGCCTGGGAGCCCATAATATCTGGGATTGGGTCTCTGGGGGAGGGCCTCTCAGAGTTTGTTCATGTCCTTCTTCAACCTCTTGTTTTACGTCTCAAAACTTACCTCAGAGATGCTAAACATTTGTTGCAAATTCTTCATTCATTTAGAATAGATATCACTGGTAACCTTGCTTCTATTGATGTAAGTGCCTTGTACTCATGTATACTCCCATGAAAATGGCATTTTAGCCATTCAATATAATTTAAATAAAGAAATTATTCATATTTGAAGCAGTGTGGGTCCTTCTATCTCACAATTTTTTCATGTTTGATTCAGTATTTTTTATTCAAACTAGAGCTATGGGGGCAAAATTTGCCCCCACTTATGCTAAGTTATATATTGGGTGGTGGGAGGAGACTTTGGTCCTCCCCAAAATACCCCAAGTACCCATTTACAAGCATCTAGGACTTATTAAACGTTACATCGATGACCCGTCCATATTATGGAAGGGTTCTGAGCCTGATTTTAAAAAGTTTATGGGAGTCAATACTAATGAACGTAAGTTACCATATTTAAAGGGTAACTTAAGTCAAAAAAACTAATTTAGATTTATCCTCAATAAAAGATATTTTAATGGTTGTAAACACAAAAAAAAGACATACCCCCTCAACCAGACCCAGGTACACACACCTACTGATCTACTTATCCATTACTGTGGCAGCCATACTTAAAGGGTAACTAAAGTAAAAACAAAAAATTAGATTTATCCTCAATAAAAGATAGTTTTATGGTTATTAACACAAAAAAAGCATACCCCACCTACTGATCTACTTATCCACTGTGGCAGCCATACTTAAAGGGTAACTAAAGTCAAAAATGCAAATTTTTAACAATCATCAAAATAGTTGTTTTTTTTAACCCCCAATGTGATACAGGTATACACACCTACTGATTTACTTATCCATTACTATGGCAGCCATACATAAAGGGTAACTAAAGTTAAAAAAAAATTTTTGATCAATAATCAGTTTTGTTTCAAGTTTGTTTTTTTAACTTCCAACCTGATCTAGGTACACGCACCTACTGAGCCATATTTAAAGGGTAACTAAAAACGGTAGTCAAAAAAACAAATTTTTACCAATCATCAAAAAAGTTAGTATTTTACCCCCCAACCTGATATGAATACACACACACCAACTGACCTACCTTTAATGCATGTGACATATTTAAAGGGTAAGTAAAAAACAACAATGTCCTCTTCATTGGCATTATTGAGTTTTAAAATCTGCAGCACAAACACACAAATTCCCTTCCAAAATGCAGTCTTTCAAGTCAAATTCAAAGTTTATACTTAAACTTTCCCTTTCTAGTTTCTAATATGAATTGTCAGCATTCCACTTTTTTTATTTCTCGTTTGGAGTGTTTCCCTTTTAAAAATTGTATTGGACAGTGGGCGGTACCTTTGTGGTTTTTATTATATAAAGTTCCTCCCCTAATCTCCCTTTACCAAGCTTTACCTATGATTATGAACCGACCCGGTACGAAATGTGTCAGGTGATTGGTCCTGGTGTGTTCCCAATGTTTTTGCCAGATTTTTGAATAAAGGCGTTTTTTAACTTACCTGGAGTCCCGGTTCCATCGATCGGTGTGCATGCCCGCTTCACTATTTTCTTGGATATGTGGAATAGAAGATAACAGACTTAGCTGTAGTAAATATTGTTAGATAGCAAGATATTCGGACAGATTTACCCTGAATGCATTGCAGGTTCATGGAGTTAAAAGTCGCACTAACCGATTTAATATTGGTTATGATTGAAAAAGACATATGCAAGGAATTTGACATCTGTTTCGCACTACTAAAAGTGCAACTCTTTAATGCCAGCTTGCTCTTTTGGGATTTACCTACAGCCACAAAACAGATATTAAAGGGTATATCCATCCCCCTAACGAAAATTTAGTATCTGCTAGGAAAAGGCTGTAAACCTTGATCTTGCGGAGTTTACAGCTGCCAAAGATGCCCCCAAATCTACTTAACAGCCTTTGATCCCCGACTCCTGCTTAACTCCCGTGCCTTTTCTGAGCACGGAAGTCAAGCAGGAGGGGCTCGACAGGCATCCGCTCTTGTGATTGGCTAAGGCATCCTAAGTATTAAATGTACTATTATTTTAGTAAGAGTGCACCATGAAGTGCTTTTATTTTTCTTTGACATTGGCTTCCTACATTGGAAATTCTTTAGGGTATCAGTTTCTTGGGGTTTAATTTTAGTGAAACTCGGTACACCCCCTGCTGTCTGCAGCATAGAAGGGATTTTCCAGGGAGATGTTACAGTGAAACAAAATCGTGTTCCCCCAACACACCTGCTACTGTTTTTTAAAGCAGCCTATCATTCTGGTTACAGGGTAGATTTAACATTTTGAGAAATACTGTTTACTTATATAAACCTTTAGAAAGAAGAAGAGCAGATTTAGAAAAAAGATGCTTTACAGGTACAGAAATTCTATGAATAATAGCTGTATAGAAATATTAAAACTGACACAACTTTCTCCCTAGGCATCAGAGAACACCCCTTTCCATAAAATCCACTGTAACTTCACATGATATTCACTGGCATTATACTACAAATGGATTGGGGTGTCTCAGGAATTAATTTTCGTACAGACGTATGGTTTTAGCCCCCCCAGCCCCCGGCTGTTTTGGCCGATAGTCCCATGTGTGCTGGATTGAAGGAATGCAGCAACATATGCAAATTAGAGTAAGTGCTACTTACATGTATTCAATTATAGATTAAGATGAGGCAAAGTAATCTTTTCAGTATTGTGTCCCTTTAAGTTGCTTCCTCATATAGCCTCAAAACAAACCTCTAAAACTCATACATAGAAATACTACATGTTTTTCACTACAAAGGAGCAATATGACTGAAATTATAGTATTAGCAGCACTACATTCTGAAAATATATTGTATTACATTAAAGCAGGAATTCCCAACCTACATAATGCCAGCTGCTACATAGCTTATGTTCTCATATCTCGTCACTGTCACTGAATATCATGAAATTCAGAAAATAATCTTAGTCAAAAGTACAACATACAAAACATGCTGTCTATCTTGCAGAGTATGCTGGGGATTGTAATACAATAGTAGTCGATGAACTAGAGTTAAAAAAGTTTTGTCCTGCAGTGGATTTACTGTATACTGTATATGTCCTCTAAATATACACATTTTTTTTACTGTTGCATTGGATTTAAATTATTTTCTGTTCGGTTTGTAATAGGGATATGTGTATACTAAAGGTAAAGAAAAGAAAGGGGTGTGCTCATCTTAAAAAAAATACTATGGGGGTTATTCAATAAAAGTTCTTAAAATAAAAAGCTAATTTTGCCCTAACCAATCAGATGTTAGCTTTCAAATGTTACATACGGTAAGTTCTGATTGGTTGGGGCAAAATTAGCACCATTTTAAACGATAAGAACTTTTATTAAATCTCCCTGTATATCTTTCCTATTTTTGATCAAATGTATCTATCTTTGCACCATGTATGTTAAAATCTGGCAAAGATAATGCATTTGCTAATGGTTGAAAGAAATTTTCTGAGCGGTCCGATGAGCTTCTGATTTTTTAGAGCGTTTGAAATCCCTGAGCAGTCTATAGAGCAGGAGGCCCACACAGATTGATTTTTCAGCCAAATCGATCAAGATAATCAATTATTAAAGGGAAACTGTGGTCTCCAATTCTTCCAAACTAGTAAGGATTATATAAAAAGCCTTCCATCTTACCTTCAAAATAAAACCGAAATCACATCTCTAGATAAAATTTGTGAGAAGCTATTGCTGGAAAGGTTCAGCAATATTACTTCCTGCTTGAACTCTTCCTGTTTTCATCCATGTGACCAGATTGAAGTCATGTGACCAGCCTGCCTGCATTAATAGACTCTCCTTCTCAACTATCAATTTCAACCCCAGGTACTTCCTGTTTTCCCCAGCATTAAGTCTTTACTGAGCATGCTTCTCCCCCGGGGCAGAGGGGCTAGCAGAGGTAAGGTGATGTCACTCAACCTACTGGAAGCAGGAAGTTTGAACAGTCACCTCAATATCATTTCGCACAGGGTGAAGCCAGAGATGTGATTGTTGGCTCAATATAAAGAAAACACTGCAGGCTTTCATTTAACCCTAACTTGTTTGGAGACCACAGTTGCCCTTTAATGTATAAAATGTAAATCAGAGAACCCAAGGCCCAAACCTGCGAATTATTGGGCAACATTTCCATAAAGTATTTCAATGCTGAGTAGTATTCATATGACATTTCGTAAAATAATTTTCCTGCATATAGCAGATTGAATAAAAGTTCTTATTGTTAAAAAAGGTGCTAATTTTGCCCCAACCAATACGATCTTATTTAACATTTGAAAGCTAACATCTGATTGGTTGGGACAAAATTAACACCATTTTAAAATGATAACTTTTTTGAATAACCCTGTAAATGTATTGTAACAGTAATATCTGCTGTTTATTATCTTTTCCATTCTCAGAAGGTATATCTGGAACCTCATAGCCTAAACAAAACAGTCCAGTTTTTAGCCAATATGTGTCACAATGGCCACTTGCTTACATTCTAGCTTTTACGGGGAAGTCCTGGTCTCTGCACATGCTCAAGAGAAGTTTCATCTTCAGGTTAGGAAAGGTTTCTTTAAGAACAGTAAAACTGGACTTTCGGTAGATATGGTAATGTCAAGTTCATAGAATTGCTTCAAAACTAAAATTACTTGTATTGATACATATAGTTCTGGTTGGTCCAGGAATCCTTTCCAATTTCCATTTGGAGTTACTGTACAATGCTGTACAAAGCATTGGTAAGGCCTCATTTGGAATATGCAGTGCAATTTTGGAATCCTGTGTACAAAAAGGACATCTTTGAAATTGAAGGGCAACTAAATTAATAAGGGGATTGGGGGAGCTTGAATATGAAGAGAGCCTGGAAAAGTTACAATTATGTACGCTGGAGAAATGATTACTGTGTATAAATACATTAACGGGCCATACAATAAACTATCTGGGGCATTGTTCACCAATAGAGCATGTCAGAGGACACGTGGAGATAACCCCCAACATTTTGGAAAGTCCAAAGAGGGACAAATGAAAGGTGTGCAGACCCACTTTTTGAGGTAACGCCCATTTTAAAGACCACTGCTGCCATTTTACATTGTTGAGCTGACTACACTGGCTTATGAACTGAAAGGCTTGATAACACTGGGAAATGAACTGGAGGTCTTGATAACGCTGGGAAATGAACTGGAGGTCTTGATAACGCTGGAAAATGAACTGGAGGAGGGCTGACTGTGAAAGAAGCCAGAGAACATGCTGTGCCTGTTACTGAAAACCCCAAAAGGTTGTTGCAGTGAGTGTAAAACAGGCACTCCTCACTGACCCCCTGCACCCCTCACTGACCCCCTGCCCCTTACTGTTAAACTAACTGCAATGTCCATCTGGGGTTTATTTGCAGTAACAGGCCATTCAGTGAGGAAAGGGTTAATTACTAGAACAAACCCCAGATGGACATTACAGATCCAAACTCTCTGTACTAACCAAGTGTTCAGTTTGTAGTGAGTCTTCCTCTTCATATATCCCCAGCAGCTCCGTTCTGAATAGCCCTGCCCCCAGCAGGCAGGAACTGAACTTTTAAAGGGTTTCCGAATTTTGCCAAACAGTAGGAAATTGTGGGAACACAGAGGGGCAGCGGGAATGGGCAGCGGAATGGGCAGCGGGAAAGGACCCCAAAAACGGGACAGTCCCGCCGAAAACGGGACGGTTGGGAGCTGTGCCTTAAGACTTAAAGAAAAAAGGTTTAGGCTTCAAGTTCGAAAGGGTTTTTCACTGTGAGAACGGTAAAGCTATGGAACGGTCTTCCAATGGATGTTGTGATGGCAAGTTCATTGGGCCGTTTCAAAAAAAGCTGGATGAGTTTCTGCAAATAAGGAATTTTGCAAGTTACTGGTATTGACACACAAAGTAGATTTGATCCAGGGAAATTTCCAATTGCCACTTGGGTCAGGAAGGATTTTTTTCCCCTTTATAAATTTAGTGTTTTTTTTTGCCTTCCTCTGGATCAACAGGCAGTAAATGAGAATATTGCTGGATGGGTTGGACTGGATGGACGTATGTCTTTATTTAACCTCAAATACTATATTCTCCCCCTTTTCAGTGTGTTTATTTATTTACTTATTTTTTTGACCTTCTGTTAAGAAGGGTTAATAAGTAGGGTATAAAGGTTGGAATAGATGGACATATGTGGATTCAAACTCCATTACTAATTAATTCTTAACTCCCTTTCTGTAAAGTAACTACTGTATATACTCGAGTATAAGCCGACCCGAGTATAAGCCGAGGTACCTAATTTGCCTCCAAAATCAGAAAAAAACAGATTGACTCGAGTATAAGCCGAGGGTAGACATTATGACCATTACTGCTTTCTGATTCTGTATTTTTTTGAGGCTTTAGTTGCCCTTTAAATGGACAGAAGAATTCCCATACAGTAGTCCCATACAGTAATAGCCAAATCCAGTATGGCTATTACTGTATAGGACTACTGTATGGATATTCTGCTATCCATTTAAAGGGCAACTAAAGCCTCAAAACAATACAGAATCAGAAGGCAATATATTTTACAATATATACCATCCTCCTGATTCTATATTGTTTTAGGGCATTAGTTGCCCTTTGAATGTACAGTAATCCCATACAGTAACCCCCAATACCTTTCCACTGTAAATGTTTTAGTCATTGGGAGTTGTAATTTCCACACACTTATAGTGGAAAGGTATTGGGGGTAACTGTATGTCACACTGTCCCCCACACTAGAGCCCCCCACTTCAGTGTTCACTTACCAGTCTTCACTCTTCACCTCTCTGCATGCTGCCGCTACCTCTCTGCATGCTGCCGCTACCTCTGTGCAGAGCCGGCTGTTCCCAGTGCTGCTTCATGGCTGCGCGATGACGTCATCCCGCCAGCGTGAGCAATGACATCATTGCGCACCTGTGAAGCACTACTGGGAACTGCCGGCTTTCCTTCCCGACTCGCAGCTGCTTCTGGAATTAAGGTAAGTTTGCTATTGACTCGAGTATAAGCCGAGGCAAGGATTTTAGGTTGATTTTTAAACCTAAAAACCTCGGCTTATACTCGAGTATATACGGTACTTGGTGACCTTTCCATGATCTCTGTAATAAAGACTGAGCAGACCAATAGTCACTAGTAATGAGGTCTGCAGAAATTAAGAAATGCCAGAAAGTTCCAGAATTACAGAATTTCCCCAGCTATCTGATGGTAAGTAATGATAGTCTACTCAAGCTTATTAATATTTTCACAATAGTTCTACTATAATGAAAGGTATCCACCATGTCGCCATTGGTATCTTTTCAACTCTTTTTCCATTTTCTTCCTTGGCTAGACTTGTTAAAGACTGGAAAAAGGAAAAGATCACCTGTATTTAAATTTTAATGATAATATTTAGGACCCAATATAGTAGTTTATCCTTATCTTAACCAGAGCTGACTTTAGACTTTAATGTTACTATTATTGAGAGGTTTACCATACATACTAGAGTATAAACCGAGGTACCCAATTTTACCTGAAAAAGAAAAAAGTGATTGACTCGAGTATAAACCGAGGGTAGAAAATATGACCACTACTGCCTTCTGATTCAGTTTTGAGGCTTTAGTTGCCCTTTAAATGGACAGCAAAATTCACATACAGTAATAGCCAAATCCAGTATGATTATTACTGTATGGGACTATTGTATGGGAATTCTGCTGTCCATTTAAAGGGCAACTAAAGCCTCAAAACAATACAGAATCACAAGGCAGTATTTAACAATAGATACCATTGTCCTGATTCTGTATTGTTTTTGCTTAGTTTCCCTTTAAAATTCTGGAAACAACTACTCCCAGCATGCATCTGCTGTAGCCAATACTTGCAAATAGGGGTAAATCCTCCTTTATTCCTGCATACAGTATGCACAAATAAAGGAGGTTTTACTCTTATTTGTAAGTATTGTGCACTCCTGTTTTGTGGTATTCTCCTACCTTGTCCGGCAGCCGCATGCTCCTCACCACATCCTCTGCGCTTCTGGATGATATCACTACTCGGCGCCACGAAGTGGGAGGCGCCGAATAGTGACATCAGCCGGAAACACACAGAGGATGCTGAGCGTTAGGCTGCCGGACGAAGTAGGAGAAGGATTAACTCGAGTGATGATTTTTTAAAGCCTGAAAACCTTGTTTTATACTCAAGTATATACGGTAGTTGTTCTTTTCCTGTGTAAGCTATCCAGTGTTTAGTAATAACTTGCTACTTGTATTTCAGCTGTGATGTTTACAGACTTCATGTAAATATGTAGAACAACTTTGAGGCTTAAATAAACCTAAAAATAAAATTAAATTCATAGTTTCCATTTGAAATATCATTGTTAATATTTACAGGGGTATGGTGCAGAACCAGCCATATATTAACATATTTATAAGGTCTATGGAATGTGTCTTAGGAAATCACTGTTGCAATGTAAAGGTAAACAATATTGTCCATCTTGATTTTTTTTAAATGACTTAAAGGGCAAGTCCACCCCCAAAACTAACTTTTTATATTTATTTGGCCCAAATAAGTGCTCCAAAACAAACTTTACAGCATGTAAATCGGTCAAGTGGTTCAAAAGTTACAGACCTTTGTAGCTGGCTTAATCCTGCAGCATGGACCAATACAGCGATGAACAGAGACAGGTTACATTACCTTGCCTCTGTTCTTTTCATGTTCTTGAGCATGTCTGTTAGCATCCAGCAGTGAGAACAGAGGAAGTTGCATCAGTAATGGTCTGACCCCTGGATCCCTGGATTTTCCCTCTCAACCAATCACAGCTGTAAAGTTATGTGTACTGAAGAAATCCAGGATCAACAGCTGCAGCCAGCCAGCCCAGAGAGAGAGATAGAGAGAGAGACACACACAAACACAGGCAAGAATTTTTTTTTTTTTCTAAGCTGCAGCTCGGGGTCATCTAAAATGGAAGTGGAGAGGAAGTGCAGCCTGATATATATCTCATTAAATATCAGGCAAAGCAAATGATTTTGAGAAAAATGAACATGGCGTTTGAGGTTGGTGCTATTATATAAAGAACATATAAAAAGTATATTTTTGGGTGGACATACCCTTTAAGACTTCCAGATTGCGGTGGATAAAAGCTTTTTCAGTTAAGATGCTGTAATATTCAAATTAGCATAATCCAAAGGATTGGGCATTAGAATAGAATGACATCTGCTCATGCTGATATGCTTGTGTTTTTTTTTACACGACCATCAAAATGCAGAATTAGCAAGCATAAAAAACAGTTCAGCACTGTGTTAATGAAAGATGTTTTACTGTCATCAGACGGACAGGATTATGTTTATCCTAGAATCATTAAGGTGTTGAAGACCAAAGCCTCAATTACTAAGGTGTTGCATGGGTTGTTATTTTTTACTTTGAGGGCTTATTTTATAATGTTCTAGCTTCTTAATTGTTTAAAGTTTTATTAACATTAACAGTAATTTATCTGTTAATTAAAAGTATCAACTGTCTGTCATATACAGAAGAAAGGCCTGCAAGTCATCATTCTAGGACAGCAAAACATGGGGAAAGGTCTGGGAGAACTTTCTATGAAATTATTATCTGTTTATTTTCTTACAGTAAGTTTAGGACTGTTAATTCAGCGTAATCAGTCATTAGGCCTGATATCATGGTCGAATTAGGCAGTTGATCTAATGTAAGTTTTGATATGAATGATCATTTCATGGTCATGCAGTCTAAAATAGGCAGCATGATTGGTTGGAATGAAATATTGACTGTCACTTTAATCAGACTACTAATATATATATATATATATATATATATATATATATACCTGCTTTTTTCCTGAAAAGTACATGTATATATATGGCTCCACAGAAGCCATGAACCTGTGTCCAGATTGAAACATAACAGGATAGTCTGGGTTCTTTATAGGACCTCACATTTACCAATAGTGATCTCTAACGGAATCCCTGGTGACAGCTGTGAGTTCATGGGGAGGGTGAATATTGAAAGATAGATTGATAACTTTAATTTTAGAATGATCCAATGGATCTCCTATTGATCTATCATTGGTTGGAAATTTAAGCGGGAAGATTGATTCAAGCTCTGCACAACAGTTGTATTTTACTGTGGTGTATCTACTGAACTATAACACTACAATGTTACAATAAATAGATCAAAATATTAACTTAGGGGATGTGAGACTAATAGAACCGAGATTTCATAGGATTTCTTTTATTTTTAACATCTTGCCTTTATTTATTTTTTGTACAAATCCCTAAATTTTATAGTAGTAGTGTGTATAAAGATTTTATATCATCTGTATCCACATATAGGTAAACATACACCCACATATTTCCCACTGTGCACCAATGGGCACACTTTATATATATATATATATATATGTGTGTGTGTGTGTATATATATATATATATATATATATATATATATATATATATTATATAAAATCTTTATACACACTACTATAAAATTTAGGGATTTGTACAAAAAAAAATAAAGGCAAGAAATTCTATGAAATCTTGGTTCTATTAGTCTCACATCCTCTAAAAGAATATTTTGATCTATTTATTGTAACATTGTATAGAGTGTTATAGTTCAGTAGAAACACCACAGTGAAATACAACTGTTGTGCAGAGCTTGAATCAATCTCCCCCCTTAAATTTCCAACCAATAATAGATCAAAAGCAGATCCATTGGATCATTCTATAATTAAAGTTATCAATCTGTTTTTCAATACTAACCCTCCCCATTAACTCACAGCTGTCACCAGGGATTCTGTTAGAGAGGGTCACTATTGGTTAATGTGTTAGAGAGGGTCACTATTGGTAAATATGTTAGAGATGGATCACTATTGGTAGAGGTGTTAAGGAGGCCATTTATGTGAAAATAAAGAAACCAAGCCTAAATAGAGGTGGGGGGGTTCGACACCAACTGTCTGCCATGTACAATGCTGTTTTAACACCTTACTCTGGGCGTTCCTATAACACCTCTTAGCCACTATCTAATCACACCCTTAACACCTGGCTGTGATATGCTAATTGGGATTTTCCAGGGTACATAATTGCCACTGATTCTTGTACAAGTCATTCTGAATTGAGAAAGCCAGTCGGATGACTAGCGAAACGTCTTCAAGAACTACATTTCAAGTCCAGTTGATCTAATTGAATACAACAGATACCCCTATCTATACCATAAAAGCAAAGATAAGTAATAAGGGGTAGCTAACCAGCAATATTAAATCGGATTATTCCTTTAATAAAACAATCAAGACAATTAATAAAACACATAAAGTATACAATAATACAAATGAAATCCCTTTCTCCTAATTTGCAACACACAAGCAAAAAATCCAGCCAATAATAGGCGTGCTTCCTAAAAAGTCTTTATTAGAGTCCAAGTAGATATATGTAATGTGAAATTACCGTTGGTGGTATATAAAGTTCCACAGAGCCAACATCAGTGTACCGGACCCATCGTTTTACCATTCTTACAGTGAAAAACCCTTTCCGAACTTGAAGACTAAACTTTTTTTCCTCCAGTCTTAATGGATGTCCGAATCTCCTCTGAAATGTTCTACTGTTGAACAATGCACCATTAATGGTCCATTAATATAAATATACATATGTATTTTCCAGCTCTGAAACCATGTTACAATCCCTCTTCCCTCTGTCTCCTCCTCCTTAATTAAAAAAAGACAGAAATGTACACACCTTACACACTTCCTGCTGTGGGCTGTGCTGTTATCCCCCCTCCCCTTCAGTCCTTCCTTCAGTCACTGTAACTCCATCTTTTCCCGGTTTCTTCTGCTTTCTCCAGCACTGAGCATGTGCCAACTGCAGATTAGAAAGAGTAACTAGTATTTGTGACCACAGATTCAGAACTTCCAACCCCCTAACTTCCTGATCTGTGATTTCTTATTATCTTGGGCTGTGCAGCATGTAGATTGGTGGTTGATAGTGTCTCCACTGCTATAATAATTTTTTTCAATTACATTTTATTGAAGAATGGGAAGTAAAGGAGCTGAGTCTTACCTCCTGTTCTTCAATAAAACATTCAGGACCCAGGAACAAAGTTGCAGAACCTGGTCTCTCGCTCCTCCGCCGTGTCCTCTGATAGGTCCCGGTGGACTTAGTGCACCTTTCATTTGAAATCAACTTGCTTGGAGATCACCAGGGGTGTACCTGCGCCCCCCCCCCCCCAAAATGGAGGACCGGCCCCTGACCCCTACCTCCCTCCAAGATGCCTCCCGCTATCAGCCTTTTTAAACAGCTGATCGCGTGATCAACTGTTCAAAAGACCGGACCTGAAATTCCTGTTCAGTTCTGAAAAGTTTAACTGTTTAGAGTTTGCTCTCTGGTTTGCAACAAAATGGATGAGAGTAGCACACCACATTAGTGTCTGATTATTTATTTTGTGAAAAAAAGCTTACAATATTGTGGTGGCTTAAAGGACAACTCCCACCCTCATAAAAACATCTTTAGAAAGAAGCCCTTTAAATAGTTGAGATAATCATACTTGTCCTATGAATTCATTACTGTTGCCTGCTATGCTTCTGGATGCCTCATGATTAACAATTCAGTCATTGGCTTGATGTCAACTGTCAAATCCATAACTGACATTTACTAACTGGAAAACCAGGAGGCAGAAACAGGGGCACCAGACATGTTTCAGATTTTAAGGTTAGACTTTATATATTTCAGATTCTACTATACAGTTTATGGTTTTTGGGGGGTGATTTACCTGTATGTAAGTTTTCATTTTAGGGCTGGACTTGCGCTTTAACCGTACCCTTCCTCAGGTATATCCATATTCGCCTGCAACACACACACACACACATAAATATATATATATATACATATATATATATATATATATATATATATATATCTCACATGAGTTCCTGGAATAGATCATGCTAAATAAAGAGAGAAGCAGGTATGGTCTTGTTGCCCCAGGGAACATATATTTTTTTCACTAGGTTATGACTGATGCTGGGATACTGCCTTGGATTGGCACATCAGCTGACGCATGTTTGTACAAACAATGTAACTAAAGGTATCCATTTGAACTACAGTGCAGGTGATTACCCTTCATTGCTTGCATACATGTCTAATTCTTTTACCCCATTCATTTATAATTGTATGTGTAGTTGAGTGCTGGAGTCTTTTGTGTAATGTATAAATTGCCGGTCCTCCGTTGCACCGTACCTGAAAGTATTTTTGAATAAAGGTTTGAGCAGCATTATCTCTATATTTGTGTGTGTGTGTATATTTATAGATTATATATATTGCCGGCAGAATGGTAGCACTCCAACACTACACCTCCTGGTGGTGCGTACCTCCCATATGAAGGCTCCCTTGAATAGACAATAAGTAATTTGGAGTCGCACACATTTTGTCTTTGCAAATAAAAGCTTATATTGTCACCATATGACTTCACAAAAGACAACGTTTTGGAACGCTTGGTTGCTTTTTAAAGTCAAAAGCATATGTATATCACAATGATACAATCACAGAATTTAAAGGATAAAACAGGAAATGACATCCCCTTTACTGTTACATCATATCCTGATAGGCAAGCATGATGTAACAGTAAAGGAGATGTCATGATGTAATGTGCAAAATGTGCGCCCATGCTAATGTCTTTGCGTCTAGTTAAAGAACGTTTTGTCAAATCTGAAGTAGTTTTTAGTAAGCCATACATTTAACAAGTCCATCAAAAATATACCAGTTTAGTTTTATATTCCCAATCCAGTAGCGCCTCCTCTATTACTTCCATACCCTGTGTGTGTGGGATGGAAGTGTAGAGGGCCTCCATCTCCATAGTTTTAAATCAACTTGTTTGGAGACCACAGTTTCCCTTTAAATTGATGTCTCCACTGTTTAGCGTTTGCTTCTCTGGTTTGCAACAACCCCAAATATAATGAGCTGATTAATCATATTGGTTTCCTGTCTATCGGTCTGATCTATCTATCTTTCTGTCTATCTATCGCTCTGTCTGTCTATTACCTATCTATCTATCTATCTATCTATCTATCTATCTATCTATCTATCTATCTACTGTAATCTATCTACTTGTACTCTATATCCGTCGGTTCTGTCTGTCTGTCTGATATGTGTCTGTCTGTCTGTGTTGTCTGTCTTTCTGTCTATCTCCTGTATATATATATATATCTATATATATATATATATATATGATATGGTCGAGTAGTAGTGAAGGAGCACTCCTAGGGTTTATAGAAATCATTTATTAGTGGCTATCTATGCGTTTCGTCCTAAACCCCGGACCGTTGTCCAGACAATCTTGAGAACGGCCGTATGGGGTAGGACCGAACGCGTAATAGCCACTAATAAATGGAATGTTCTAAAAACCCTTAGGAAGTGCCTACTCACTACTACGTCGACCTATTATCTACTAGGAAAAATCACCTCCTTTGTTCTATATATATATATATATAATATATAGTATATATATGATATCCTCCCCCTACCCACTTTTCGCAGTATGTAACTTGCCTGTTTAAGAAAGTGTCTAACAAAGCAGCATCCCACCACTTCAGCAGGGTCCAGGAAGATATGGTATATGAGCCTTAGGTGGCCATATCATCTCATGAGGATTTCTTACACGACAGTTAGGAGCAGCTACTAAACATTGAAAATTCACTAACAAAGCAGGCACAGACACACATGTAAGTAACATCATTGTACTACCCTATATATTGTACTTTCATATTATACAAAGTTGTTTGAGTGAGTATAGTGACCCTCTAATTGCACACTCATGCTTCCCTATGCTTATTTTTAAAATCAAACAGAATGGTGCTAAAATTTCTTTGTGCCGGAAAATATGGCCTCTTTCATTAGTCTTTGCGTAGATTAAAAAGCCTAATGCAATTAACAATGTGTCAGAAAAGGATGAACTCATCAAATATGATTACTCTGTATGCATCAGGGAGGATATAGGGAACTAGATTGGTAACAACTTATTGCTCAATGAATTTTAAGGATCCCTGTAAAAAGAAAAAACTTTGAAAAAACTTTAAGTGCCCTAGTAGTTGGTCTAGGTCGCTTATGCCTAGAAAAGAACATGCCTAAAATAAAGCACAGTTTTAAAAAATGTAACCAGCAGTTCCCAAACCTTTTAACCCATAGACTACTTCAAAAATCCCTTCCCTTAACACAATGGTGTTAGAGAATGACAGGTAATGAATTATTCTTTGTATTGTAACTGTACAGCGCTGCATCCCCAAGTGTTGCTTCATAAATAAACTATACATACATACATACATACATACATATTTCTCTGGGGTTAAATCTGCTAATTAAACACTACAAGTCTTCCATTTTAATGCTATTCAGTGAATAATAAACAATGGGGGAGATTCAATACTAAGAATCACGTTACTTACCTTAGCCCGATCCCGCGATACAATACCTGACGTAAACGAGATTATCGCGGTTATCGGGCTAAGGTATGTAATGCGACTTTTACACCAGCCCACACAGCCCCATTAAGTTTTGTGCTACGAAGTAGTGCAAAACTTAACAAAAGATCGCTAGCAGAGTGCTATTTCCAAAAACATTTGGAAATTACTCTGTGCTCTAAAATCTATCTAAAACCCACGTTAACCCGAAATTTCTTCGGGTTAGCGAGGGTTTTACACGGATTTGGGCCATATTGAATCTCCCTGTTTGTTTACTTTCACAATGTCCCTTGGGACATACATGCTGCTTGGAGACTCCCATTTACTGTGCATCACTATTCATGCTTTTATTTAAAATAAAAAATAAAAAGTGCTATTTACAAAGATGAATACAAGAATGGTAACCTGGAATACATTTTGGAAATCTTAAAAAAAAAAATCCTTCCTGGAAAAACTTATAATGGGTGAAAATGGGTACCAGGTCAGTCCAAAAACAATACGTGGGATGGGTGCATCAACCGGACAAGAACACGTGTTGTAGGGAAAACTTAGCTATTATTGATACGAGTACATAGACATATCTATGGTACCTCAACACCGCCTGATATGTCTATGTACTTGTATCAATAAAAGTAAAGTTTTCCCTACAACAGTGTTCTTGTCCGGTTGATGCACCCATCCCACGTATTGTTTTTGGACTGACTTGCAGTGAACAAGCCATGCGAAGGGCTCTGGGCATGAACGCACCCGGGCCAGCTGAGGTGTAAGGTGAGCATCTATTGTATTTTTGAAACAGAATGCTATCAGGATGGATACTGATTGTACACATTGAAATTAACCAGCTATATTACTTGCGAGGGAGCCGGGGGCTGAGTCCACCCGTCCCAACTCCACTTAGGAGTAAGATTTACTGAATCCCGCATCTTAGTGCATTCTTTAGTTTACTTGTACTTACCTATAGTTGCTCTAATGAGCTGCCCCCACAGCTGGTTGATTAAAGGGCTTACGCTGTGTGTGTAATACATTACTTGGGTAAGAGGTCAGGAGTACTTAATAGTATTTAACCTCAGTACTTATTAGGCCAGTGTCCAGATCACAAATTTTATGATTTGTGAAATTCTGGTCCTTTGTCAAACTATTTTCATGAGCATTTTTTTTTTATTGTTTCATCAATGGTGACTGCTCAGGAAAGGAAACATTGGGTAAGGTAGGATATTGCAGTAGCAAAAATATTCTGCTTGTGTGAAACTACCCTTACCGAGATTGTAAAGTTTACGACACAGCACGTTTAATTAACTGAAAATCTCAAAGAGGAACTGTGGTCTCTGAACAAGTTGGTTTTAAATGAAAGGCCATGGTCCTACCTTTAAATGAGCCTCCTCTCTATGTACTACACAGCCCAAGATATGAAGAAATCAGTGATCTGAGAGTTAGGGGGTGGGAAATTCTGAATCTGTTGTCACAAATAGTTCCTCCTTTTATTTCACTGCTTTTCTTCAGGAATTACAGTTCAGCTCTCAGCACTAAACCTTCTGGCTGTTTGGAACACAGTGTGCTGTATAAGCAGCGCTGTGACTGACTGATGGAGGAGAGGGGGAGAGCCCAGGGGTGTCTCTAGGTTTTTTGCCACCTAAGCCAAACTCCCATTGCCGCCTATATGTGGCTGCCGGTAAAACGGAGTAAGTGTGGCTTGTGTGTGGGCGTGGCTTTGTGGGTGAGAGTGTGGCTAGCCATTTTGAACTTGGCAAGATTTATTTGTACAGTTTCTTTAAATAGACATTTATCCACACCATAATTCCATAAGAAAATATAAAAAAAATAACATCTGTAGCAAAGTATATGTTTGGTTGAGCAATCTGCCACTCATACAGTGAGAGCAGACAGTAAAGGTCCCATATACTGAGAAAAGACAGTAAAGGTTCCATACGAGAACAGACAGTAAAGGTCCCATACAGTAAGAACAGACAGTAAAGGTTCCATACAGTGAGAACAGACAGTAAATGTCCCATACAGCGAAAACAAACAATAAAGGTCTCAAACAGTGAAAACAGACAGTAAAGGTCTCAAACAGTGAGAACAGACAATAAAGGTACCATACAGTGAGAACAGATAGTAAAGTTCCGACACTGTGAGAACAAACAATAAAGGTCTTAAACAGTGAGAACAGACAGTAAAGGTCCCATACAGTAAAAAAAGACAGTAAAGGTGTCACGGACTTACCTGCCGCTCCGGTCCCGCACCGCTCAGCACTTCCGGGTGGGCGGCGTCGTGGACGTCATGATGTCACGGCGCCGACCCGCCGGGCGGCGCAAGATTTGAAAAGCCAGCGTCCTCCTGGACCCGGCGCCCGATAGTAGCGTTAGCTACCCTGGCCATTTCTCACCTGCCTGGATCCTGCTCCTGCCTGTGTACTTACTTGCCTGTCACCTCAGTACCTACTTGCCGTATCAGCATTCATTACTTACTACCTGTCTCCAGTACTAACCCTTTGCCTGGACCCAGATTCAGTTTACTCACTACATTGCCTGTCTCCAGACCTACCTTGCCTGTATCCAGCATTCAGTACTTACCTTGCCTGTCTCCAGTACCTACCTTGCCTGTATCCAGCATTCAGTACTTACCTTGCCGGTCTCCAGTGACTCCTTACCTATATCCGGTATCCAGCCTCCAGTTCCCAGCAAGCACCTTGTTCCTGTTCCCAGCCTACAGTTCCCAGCAGTACCTTGTTCCTGGTTCCAGCCTACAGTTCCCAGCAGCACCTTGTGCCAGAATTCAGCCGACAGTTCCCAGCAGCACATAGTCCTGGTTCCGCCTAAAGTTCCCAGCAGCCTCTGTGTCCCGCACATTCCGGGAATATCAGCCTCCTCCTAAGTGTAGTAGTACCCTCGGCGGCCGCCATTTGTATCAGTAGCGGGCCATGGCAAACGCCTGAGGGGGCTTGGCCGAGTTGAATAAAACCTCTCCCAGCTTGTCCAACGCTGGCTGTTCGAACTAATCAGGGCCATTGGCCTCGTTCAGGTTTCCCTAGCGGTCTGCGGCTACCCCCAAGCTGCTGCCTATGCTCTCAGGTTCTCGCCACCCATCCTTACGACGGCCGGATTGGTGTATCCTTCTTCTGTCGGGGAGGAGAGCCAGCCATACCTCCACCTCCGGTTGTGATGGTGATCCAAGCCCTGCCGTGTGGTCATTAATCAGTGCAGAATCCAATTTGAACTTCAACCATCTCATTTTTGCATGATCTGCAAAGGTGGGTACATCATCTGCCTTTTGGAGGGTAATGCACTGGCCTTGGCGTTCCCGTTTTGGAAGAGACGATCCTCTGAGTCATATGTTACTGAACTTCCCTAGTTGTTTCGCAAGGTCTTCGATGCTCCAGGAAGAAACCTCTGCTGCCTCCTCCCGTTTGATGCAGCTCCACCAAGGTCACGCTCCGTGGGTTCAATATTGCTATCGAATTTGTACCCTTGCTGCGGGACTTCTTGGTAACAATGAGGCACTTACGTGCAGCCTTTTGGCAGGGACTCTCTGACCGCTCTCAAGGAGGAATTAGTATCTCAGGATTACCGTCCCGTGAAGTACTTGATTACACTATGCATACAAATTGATACCCTGCTTCCGTGAACGGCAGCAGGAAAGGTCTGCAAGTCGTTACAACCTCCCTACGACCTTTCCTAGCCTGCCATCCCTTCCGCAACCATATCTTCGTGTGAGAGGAGCCGATGCAAATTGGGCGGCACCTCATCTATCCCCAGAGGAAAAATCCACCCGGGGCCGCGTACCAATGGAACTTTGTCTCTATTGTGCTGGGCAAGGACACTTTGTAAGAAAATTGTCCCCAGAAGTCGGAGGGACAACTCCCGGACATAGAAGTTAAGGAGGGGTTAGTTCCTTCTAGGTAACGGTTAAGTCTCTGCAACAATCTGAAACACAACGATGAAACGTTTCTACAAGCTCCTATCACTCGGAATGGTAAAAACTTTTTCCTCACAGGACTTTGTCGATTCTGGTGCCGCTGAAATTTCATCGATTATCTACCTATGAGACACAATTGGGCTTCCTCTCTTCCTGTGCAGCAGACCCTTCATTCTGGCTATACAATTAACACCTTGTTGCCTTCAGATTACTCTTCACATCTACACGGAGGTCCATGCCGCACTGCATATATTCACCCAGAAACACTTTAGCTTTTCTGTCCATCCAAAAGCCTTCTGCTCCCCTAATTCTCGGACTTCCATGGCTCAGGACTACACAACCTGGTTTATAGATTGGTCTAACAATGAAACCTCAGTCCTTGGAGCCCTTTCTGTTTCAAAAATGTGTCCTTTCTACTATTGCACTACCCTTACCTGTGAAAATAAATCAGAGAAACTACCTGACATGTTATCATGATTTTTCTCTGTGTTCTGTAATAAAAAAAGCGTAGCTGACAAGCTGAGAGTGGAAGCTACCACCCGCACCGTTTTCCTACGATTTGCCCATAGACCTTCTTTCTGGTACTATGGCCTCCTCGGGGAGGGGGATGATTGCACATACAACACTGTCTCCCCTCAGCTTACTATAGCCATGAAAGAGGTACATCAAGGAACATTGTTTAGGGGGGTGTTTCATTACGGCCCTTCCACTTCCCCTGCTGGAGCGGGTTTCTTTTTTGTGAAAAAAAAACAGACGGAGGTTTAAGGACCACTGCAATCGACTACCTGGGTTAAATAAAATCACAATAAAAGGAATCAGTATCCTCTCCCGAGCTACGGCAGGGCAGGGCAGGGAAAAGGGGGAGTAGGGGAGGGACCAGCGGGGAGGGCAGAGAGTAGAGGCGGAGAGGCCCCAAAAGGCGACAGCCAAGTTTGTCCCTTTCGAAAATTTTAATGGATAATAATATATTGAATTTTTAACCAAGTTCCTACGCCTCTTGGTGGCAGTGGAAATGCAAGTGACCATAATTACAGGTGATCATGCGAATTTATCCAGGAAGCTTATGTGGTAAAACTGATTTGGAAAAATCGAAAAAGACTATAGCATCTGTGGTGATTTCTTTCTTTTTCTTTCTTTCTAAGTGCTCCGACGCACCATTTTTAAATCAGGTGAGTGGTCCATTGGTGGTTAAAGGCGTTCGTGTTTTATATCAACAACAAATTCTTTAGAGGCCTACCTCTGTGGACTCGCAACATATTCGGGGGGTTGAGTTGGATGAAGGGCCCAATCCATCGTGGGATACCATATGGCTTCCAGGTTAAAGACGAAACGATTTGTGATTGGAATGACAGAGGAACAAAACCAGATGACCAGTAAGGGGAAGTACAAACCCAGATGAATTAAGAGAATGAAACAACACACCCACCCTCGAGGAGGAAGATTAAGATAAGCCCAGTTCCCAAGCCAGTGGGGAATTGTGAAATCCAGATGAAATACATTTTCCTGATCTGTTCATTTTTCATCTTATTCTGTGGTTTTTCTATTTTGAATTTATTAGAATGAACAGAGCTTCCCGCTCTATTGCTCCCTGTGTTCCATTGCCCCCAGATAACACTTGGGAGTATATTTTAACCCTTTCCCTGCTACAGATCGTATATTCACGATCTGTGCAGTGTATGCCCAAACTGCCACAGATCGTGAATATACGATCTGTGGCTGTACCTGAAAAAAAAAACCAAAAAACAGTGCTAGGTGCGATCGGGGGGCAGTATTCAACTGCCCCCCTAGCCCCCTCGATCCCTCCTCGGTTTCGTCCAAATCCGAGGGGGGGATCGGGAGATTTACCTACTTTTAGCCGGGTCCGCGAGGAGAAAGCCGGTCCCACGTGGAGGAAAGGGTTGTTCCGGAAAGGGAGACCCCGGTGATGTCACTGAGCTTCCTCCTTCACTGGGGTCTTCCCTTGAAGTGGTAAGAGACCCCCTGGTGGTCTAGTTGAGGTACTGCAGCCTGATCTCCATTCAGATCATGCTGCAGTACCTGGTATAGCACAAGCTGTCAAGCTGACAGCTGTACTATACATTTTGTGAATGGAACTCAAAGTTCCACTCACAAATAGGATTCTTCTGGCAGTTAACGCAAAAAAAAAAATGAAAATCTCCTGGCAGTGAAAGGGTTAAAGAAGCTCCTAAACACAACTGACTTTTGTTTAGGAAATGTTAAAGTGTTCAGGACATTATAAGTACTTGTTTAATCGCTATTCCAGCTTCAGTTCCAACATACTATCTGACTGATCAGCACTATAAGATATTGGATCCCAATTATCAGGGAAGGTGGTGTAACCCGCTTAAATTTTCCAGAATACCTCAACAGACCTCCCGTGAACGAACTGTAGATATAGTTATGATTCGGACTCAAAATGTTACTGCTGCTGAATTTTGTTTTATTTTTATTTGTTCCCCTAATTTAAAATGTGTTTCTGTGAACAATGACATGAAGTGTAATCTCACCTACCAAACAATATCAGATCAGTAATTTGCAACAACTTAGCAATCACATCAAAGTAGATGAATATGTTTTCTCTGAATACTATTTCCACTGATAATTTTGCTATAAATTACACATAATTTCTGTTTAGTTATCCCTTCGGGATAAAAGGGTGGAACTGTTAGGTTTTTATATATTCTCTATAATCACTTAGCCTAATAGCAGCCATTTTGTTCTCTGACTCCATTTTGTTTTATATTATTGTCGTGTTATTGCAGATATTTTGTTTCCAAATGTTCTCTCTCATTTCATAACACTTGAGCTTCCTAGTGAGCTCAAGGTCTTTCCCCTCCTACATTGTGTGTCAGCCTGACTCTATCTTCATATTCCAAGGTTTTATTACGTCATCTGCAGACACTGTGTCTGGCCATGCCCCCTTTTTCTCTTTGTGAAAATCCAATTTAACATCTGAATAAAGCGAGTTAGATTTTTACTACAGAAATATGTGGTTCAACTCTATCTCCCGGCGCTGTAAAGGTCTCTTAGTGGGTCTGACAGGCATCAATCAAAGTCCGGCGAGGCTAGATTAGGATATTTATTCTTTCAATAGGAAAATTCAAAATGGAGACCCTGAGATTGGTAACAATGCAACTCCTTCAGGGAGAGTGGATGTCCAAAGTGGATATTCAAGATGCCTATCTCCATGTTTCCATTCACAAGAATCACAGGAAGTACCTCCTGTTCTGTGTGTGGAATTTGCACTTCCAATACAAAGCCCTTTAATTTGGGCTGGCCACGGCCCCCAGGGTGTTTTCCAAAGTCCCCAGCCCCATGATTGCCCATCTCAGGCTTCAGGGCATCCAGATTTAGTCATATCTGGACTATATTTTGATCAAGGCAAAAGACCGTCAAACTCTCAACACTCACACTCTGAGGACCCTTCAGTGTCTGAGAGATCTGGGTTGGATCCCAAACCTAAAGATATCTTGCCTTTTTCCATCCCAGAACCTCGTGTTTCTGGGGAACAACATAGACACACGGAGCATGATAGTGTCCCTTCCACAATCCAAGAGGGACAACCTCATCAGAGAGATGCAAAAGTGACGGGCCCCTGGATGCTATGAAATGTCTCATATCAGATCACTACATATGACCTTCCTAGCACAGTTCACTCCTCAAGGGAGTCCAAACCAGCCGATCTTTCTTCCATCTTCGATCAGAACAGAACTAGGATGGTGGACAACAGCCAACCACTTCAGGCCAGTCCATCTCATCCCACCTCAGTGGGAATCAATCACGACGGATGCCAGCCCCTCAGGCTGGGGAGCCACTTACCAAAACAAAATAGCCCAGGGACTCTGGAGTCAGTCAAACCCACCAGCATCCCAGAACCAGAGGGAACTGATGGCTGTCCTCTATACTTTTTCACTTCCAACCGTTCATAGAAGGAAAAACAATTCTAATCCAATCAGACAACTCGACGACCGTGGCATATATCAACAACAGAGGGGGGACCCGGAGCCCCAAGTTGTGGGAAATTGCGAGGAAAATCTTATCTTGGGCAGGAATGTGCTGTTACAGGGAGAATGGAAACTAAATCCTCGGATCTTCAACCAGATCATCCAGACCTGGGAAACTCCATACATAGACCTGATGGCCACCAGGCACAACACTCAGCTGGAGAGATTCTGCTCTCGATACCCAGATGACAAGGCGTTCAAAACAGACGCCTTCTCGATCAAATGGTAATTTCCTCTGATGTATGTATTCCCTCCAATAGCCATCATCCCGAAGGTTCTAAAGAGAATCAGAGGACAGAGCAAAGGTAATAGCCATCCTCCCCTGGTGGCTGAGGAGGGCATGGTTCTCTTGGGCTCTTCAGCTTTGCCTAGCCCCTCCTATCAAGCTTCCGCTAACGAGGGACCTTCTACTTCAGGGACCAGTGGCCCTTCAACATCCTGAACATCTCCACTTGATGGCCTGGTTATTGAGACCCCCAACATGAAAAACAGAGGCCTCTCCAACTCTACAATATCTACCCTGATGGCAGCTAGGAAAACCTCCACCTATAGAACCTGGGAAACATTCTGCAAATGGTATAAAACAGCAAGATGAAATCATATGTCCCCGTTTGTGGATTCAGTCACGGAGTTTCTTCAAGCAGGCCTGGAGATGAAACTTAGCATGGCCACCTTGAAGTCACAAGTATCAGCCATCTCGGCCATCACCAATACTCCTCTCACATCAGATCCTCTAATCCGGTTTTTCAGGGGGGTATCCCACATCTTCCCAAAGATTAGACCCAGGGTCCCTCCTTGGGATCTCTCCAAGTTACTGGATTATCTACAAGGTCCTTCATTCGAGCCTCTACACGAATGTGACATTAAACCTCTAACCTTCAAAGCCACTTTCCTAGTAGCCATTACCTCGGCCAGAATGGTAGCTGAAATGAGAGCTTTGAGGGCTTCTGAACCTTTTACTCTATTCCTTCCAGATCGAGTAATACTAAGACCAGATGACTCCTGGTCTTCGGATTTTCACATGAACCAGGATATTTTCCTTCCAACGTTGGAAGATACTGCAGATGGAACACAACCATTTCCACACTCATTAGATGTGGGTAGAGTTCTCAAAGTGTACCTTGCAAAGTCAAAAAGTTTCCGCAAGGAGGATGGCCTGTTCATTCTATTTTAAGGCAGCAGAAGGGGTTCCAGACCAGCTAAAACCACCATATCTTCTTGGCACAAATCCGTTATCGAGCAGGCATATTTAAGCAAAGCAGAACCCTACCCGATAGGGTCATAGCTCACTCTACTAGGTCAATGGCAGCTTCCTGGGCCTTCACAATAGTGTTTTCGAAACACCTGTTTAACTGATGTGTCCTTAAAAGGCAAATGGAAGTCCATGGAGACTGTGCCAATTCCTGTCTATACTTTGTTGTACCAATTTATTTCTCGGGGTGAAGTTTGTAAGAAAGTTGACTCTCCTCTTCACAGACATATGACTTTTCGGCCTATCACTAGTCTCTTGAGACTAGATTCGATCTTTGATCACATTTAGCTCCTTCTCTGAATAACCCCTTTGGAGGAACCTCTAAACCATGTCTCCCATTTGTACCTCCCTCTGTACCGGGTCAGTGTTGTTTCTTAACAGTTGTGAATAGGGGATCCCCCTCTTCAGGGCCTCTGGATGGCAGCTCTTCCTATGGAACAAGGTGTTCTTCTCTGTTGGCTTGCGGAAGAGGCTAGAGCCAACTTTGTTCCCATCCTTATAAATGCGGAGATCCAGGAAATCAACTCTTTTTGAATCAATTGTAGCTGTCAATTTAATCAGTATGTCTAGACTGTTGATCTCGTCTATAAAACTGGAGGCCTGTTCCATAGTTCCAAACCAGATAAACAACATATCGTCTGTGTATCTCACATATAGACGAATCTGTGACTGGAACCGAGCAGTAATATGTAACTTCTCAAACCGCTCCATAAATAAATTTGCAAAAGATATTATATATAACGATATAGGCATGGTAAGTAAAGATCGGGGCACTTTCTGGGAATAATAGTAATGCGGTTGGGGCTGGGGGAAGGAGCAGTACATTATATAAAAAGTTTATTAGAAGGGTAGACGTGCCCTTTAAGGGTGGTTTCTGTGAACTTAAAGGGCATGTCCACGCCCAAAACTATAACCCCCCCCCCCAAAGTTGTGGGAAATAGCGAGGAAAATCTTATCTTGGGCAGAGAATCACCTATCAGATTTAAGCTCATCTCATATTCCTGGCGTAACCAACAGACAGGCAGACTTCCTCAGCAGAAATGTGCTGTTGCAGGGAGAATGGAAACTAAATCCTCGGAATCCTTAACCAGATCACCCAGACCTGGGGAACTCCATGCATAGACCTGATGGCCACCAGGCACAACACTCAGCTGGAGAGATTCTGCTCTCGATACCCAGACGTCAAGGCGTTCAAAATAGACACCTTCTCGATCAAATGGTCATTTCCACTGATATATGTATTCCAATAGCCATCATCCCGAAGGTTCTAAAGAAAATCAGAGAGGACAGAGCAAAGGTAATAGCCATCCTCCCCTGGTGGCCGAGGAGGGCATGGTTCTCTTGGGCTCTTCAACTTTGCCTAGCCCTTTCTATCAAGCTTCCGCTAGCCAGGGACCTTCTACTTCAGGGACCAGTGGCCCTTCATCATCCAGAACTTCTCAACTTGACAGCCTGGTTATTGAGACCTCCAACATGAAAAACAGAGGCCTCTCCAACTCAACAATATCTACCCTGATGGTGGCTAGGAAAACCTCCACCTCCAAAAACTACTATAGAACCTGTGAAACATTCTGCAAATGGTGTAAAACAGCAAGTTGAAATCCTATGCCCCTGTCCGTGGAGTCAGTCACGAAGTTTCTTCAAGCAGGCCTGGAGATGAAACTTAGCATGGCCACCTTGTAGTTACAGGTGTCAGCCATCTCGGCCATCACCAATACTCCTCTCGCATCAGATCCTCTAATCATCCGGTTTTTCAGGGGGGTATCCCACATATGCCCAAAGATTAGACCCAGGGTCCCTCCTTGGGATCTCTCCAAGGTCCTGGATTATCTACAAGGTCCTCCATTCATGCCTCTAGATGAATGTGACATTAAACATCTAACCTTCAAAGCTACTTTCCTAGTAGCCATTACTTCGGCCAGAAGGGTATCTGAAATCAGAGCTTTGAGGGCTTCTGAACCTTTTACTCTATTCCTTCCAGATCGAGTAATACTAAGAGCAGATGACGCCTTCCTACCCAAGGTAGTGTTGGATTTTCACATGAACCAGGATATTATTCTTCCAACATTGGAAGATACTGCAGATGGAACACAACCACTCATTAGATGTGGGTAGAGTTCTCAAAGTGTACCTTGCAAAGTCAGAAAGTTTCCGCAAGGAGGATGGCCTGTTCATTCTATTTCAAGGCAGCAGAAGGGGTTCCAGACCAGCTAAAACCACCATAGCTTCTTGGCTCAAATCAGTTATTGAGCAGGCATATTTAAGCAAAGAAGAACCCCTACCCGATAGGGTCACAGCTCACTCTACAAGGTCAGTGGTGGCTTCCTGGGCCTTCAGTGCCAGAGTTTCCCCAGATGAGATCTGTAGAGCAGCTACCTGGTCTTCTCTGGCTACTTTTATCAGGCACTACAAAATAGGCAAATATTTGTCAGAACAATCTGCTTTTGGCACAAAAGTCCTTTTGGCTGCCACACAGAAATAAACTAATTTCTTTTTTGCATCTAACTTTGTCTCCCTCCCTTCATTAAGCTTTTCATATCCCATTAGTGTTCACTGCCATGCAGGACCAGGCAAAAGCGAAAATACTATCTATTCTTACCGGAATTTGGAGACTTCAACCATTGAATCATCTTATTTTATTTTTCCATGAATCTCCAAAAAGCACGTTGTTCTACAGATTATTGCATCTGGAATTTTTCATGTATACGTTATATTAAAGCATGGTACCATTATGTAGTTGAATGTGTGTAGATTCCAAAAATATATAGTTTGTGGGGGTATTTCCAAGTTTCGGGACTGTTTCCTTTGAAAAAGAGTAGGCTGTTCAAATTACAGAGAACTTTGACTTTTTTCTTGTAATTGCACTTGTGCATGTGTCCCATTTGAGCTAGTTGGTAGTAACGTTTCTCTGTACATCCATGCATAAAGCATACCGTTTTCTTCAGGAAATGTGGGAGATTGACATTTAGTGGGTTATTTTTACTTGTCAAGTGAGTTTAGATAGTATTTCAAACAAAGTGTAGGCTGTTCAAATTACAGAGCACTTTGATTCTTTTTTGGTAATTACATTTATTCATATGTCCAAATTTAAGCTAGTTGGTGTCTCTTTGTGAACCTGTAGGAATATTACTGAGGAACTTGTTTACTGAACTAGTTCTGTTGGCAAACCACGAACAATATGTTTTTTCAGCAAGGACCCTTACCTATTGTTTCTTATTTATAGTGGGTTTAGTTTACAGTATATTGACTTAACCTTCATTTAACAACACACTTGGCAATAACGAGGGGCATATTTATAAACGCGCGAAAAGTCGTGAAAACTTTTCGCTTTCACCAAAAAGCCAGTTAACGCGATTTAAAAAGGTGGCTTTAACAAGTGGCGAAAACGTTTCCGCGACCTATCGCTAAAACCCTTTTTGCCATACTTCGCCATACATCGCAATGGTAATTTTAACATGTTTTTTTGGACACATCTATTAAGGTATAGATTTTTATTTTTCGCTTAATTTTAGTATACTTTCCACAATGACTTTATGTGACGTAACATTTCTTTTGCCTTTTTCATCACATTTTTAGATTGGACTTTAAATGATGTCTGCTATTTTGTCTTTCACGTGAAAGCACCCGCACCCCTTTTTTCTTGGGTTGTTTTAGCGGTCGCAATGTAGGCTCATTTTTGCATTTACAATGCGAGGCCAATTGTTAGCATTCAGGGTGTGTGCTTTATGCTCTGCTTTTTGGTAGTGTTAAAACAACTCATTCTGTCCGTTCGCCTTTCATATGCGCATTTACGTTGTTAATAGGCGTGTTGTCAACTTTATTATTTTTCTTTCTCTGTATTCTATTTTGCTAAATTGAAATATTGTAGCAATGATTGGATGTGGTTTTCACTTCTTTTGCTACAAATTTCACATAATTAAAAAACAGGAATAATCAAGTTTGATTGATAACAAACACTATTTAAACAAGCAACTTAAGCTTATCATCGTGGCTAGAGAAAATGAGTGGGGAGGAGCTACTTTTGTTTGGCTATGTCTAATGGTTTTCGCAATGCAGTCATCTTGTAGTTTTCACTGCAATACTTTTCGCTCTTTATCGCACCTGTTCACGTTTTTCAGACGCCAAGTCTTTTTTTCCCGCTTTTTTATAAATACCATGAAAAGAAGTCCCAAAAAGCATTGTTTTCACTGCGATGTTCGCCATTATTTACTAGCCAAAAAATTTAGACTTTTATAAATATGCCCCCAAGTGATCAAGAGGAGAGCAGTGACTGTATCACATCACATGTATGATATTCTCCAATCACAAGTGTACACCTGTATCTATTATCCCATCCCTTCAATTCTGTACATCCCTAAAAGTCTGAATAAAAGGACCTCTCAGAGAGATCTGAGGAGAGAAGGACACAGAACGATGATCTAAACACTCAGTGTGTGTGTGTAATTATTTCATGCACCCACACATATGGCATACCATTTTAATTTAGGACATGTGGGAGATTGACATTTAGTGGGTATTTTACTTGCCAAGTGGGTTTAGGTAGGTATTCCACCTTTGAATCATCTCATTTTTTCGCAAAATCTTCTAAAAGCACAGAGTTCTATGAATTACTGTGTCTGGAATTCTTCATGTATGTATAAGCATAGCAACATTACGTAGCTTAAGGTGTTTTCCTTTGAAAAAGTGTAGGCTGCTCAAATTACAGAGGACTTTGATTTTTTCCTTGTGCATGCATCCATTTTTTTGTTGGTGGCCATGTCTCTGTGTGCACCCATTCATATGGCATACTGTTTGATTCAGGTCATGTGGGAAATTAACATTTAGTGTTTTTTTTTATTTGTGGGCAGTATTTCCAAATTTCAGGGCTGTTTCCTTTGAAAAAGAGCAGGCTGTTATATTAGAGCACTTCGATTATAGAGCACTTCGATCTTTTCTTTTAACTGCATTTGTGCATACATCCTATTAAAATTAGTTGGTAGCCATGTCTCTGGGTGCACCCATGCAAATGGCATACCGTTTGATTCAGGACATGTGTGAGATTGACATTTAGTGGGCTATTTTACTTGCCCAGTTGGTTTAGGTAGGATTTCTACCTTTGAATCATCCTTGTTTGTTTTCACAAAATCTTGGATTTTGGAAAAGTTCTATGGATTACTGTATTTTTGAGTTAGAGGGATATTTAGATTGAAAAATCTGGAAAGTTGCTGTTATTGGGCCACTGTGCATTGGCTCACTTTATGACTAGTGGTTTCCACATCCGTGTGTTTAACCTTGCATATGGCATACTGCATAGCGCCGGTCCGTATAGGTCGATACAGTGGCTGGTGACATCTGCATCATGGGAAGGAACCACAAGAGGGAGCACTTTGTTTGTGAATCAGTTTAAGTAATAAAATGGTATGTAATTATGTAATGTATTATACATTGCACCCAGTTGGCTCTGTAACACTGGAGAAAGGCCATTGGCCGAAAAGTCATGTTGGTTGTGTTTGCACTTATAAAAAGAGTCATTACTCCTATTTTGCATTGATTGGAGACTGGACAGCCCTTCCTTATTTTGCTTAACTTTGTGGAGAAGGTAAGGGAGAGGATCAACGAAAGGGGTCCGGATGGCTGGAGAAGTTATTGGGGCCTGGGCCCAATTAGGTGAGGCCTATGGTCTCAGGCCCACAGTCAGGGCCGTGGGGAGGGCCACACGGTCAGCGAGCCAGGGTGCCATTCTATAACCCCCCCTTAAATGTCCAAACAGCAGGCTCCCTTCAGAGGACACAGGGGGTAGGTATTGCAAGAAGCTTTGCTGCACTTCACACCCAATTACAGACCAGAGCACCTTTTGTATCAAGCCCTCACAGACAAGAAGTAAGGGAGGTAGCAGGGCCATCACCATCAGGAGAGGCAAATTTGGCAAGTAGGGGGCGGGATAACCCTAGTGGAGCGGGCCCCATGTTAGGACAAGTGGGGAGACAAGCAATGGTGGCTGCATCCCCAAGAGAGGTAGCACAGAATGTGATGGTAGCAGTAGCTGTCCCTAGGGGAGAATCAGTAGAAGAGAACCCCCTATTCCAGCATGCCAGATCAACCTTTTAAGAAGTCACTTCTTTGTTTGTCTACTTTAACCTTTAAGTTTGACAGATTAAATTGACTAAGTGCTTCTTTTAGTTACTAAACAATTTATTAACAATTTATTAAGGCTGATATTTACAACATATAAACAGAATCTGATCTAAACAGGATAACACATCTGACTTATATTGGTTAATGTTAACTTACACATTATCTTTAGATGTTCTTTTCAGGCATCCTCTCTTCCTTCTCCACTGTAGAAATTGGTGTTTGCCCTATTATATCACACTACACTTTTACATCATACTACGTGAGCATTAAAGCACACCCATGAGGTATTCCTACTGCCAACTCATAAGTCCTAAACCAGTTTTGACCAAAAAAAACTGCATCACAAGTTATCCACCCCTTCTGCTGGTTTCTTTTCAACCAAGCTTTCATCTCCTTATAAGCACATATCTTTGTATAAGCAATGTACGCATGTCCTATTAATGCAGCCTCAGATTATACCATCTGGTTTACATTTGTTCTCTGTAAAGGCTTGGGGCCCATGTATGAAGAGGTGGTATAAGATTTCTTATCTGGTCATTTTGGCTGGACCCAGGAGAGGAAAACCAAGTAAAAGTGAACATTCTTAAATAACTAGTCTAACTAAGACAATATTAACCCCTTCTTACAAACCTTTAGAGCGGAGAACCCAGGGTTGGTACCTCCCTTAGCAAGGGGCCCAATTGAGCAGGTCATGAAACAGGGACAGGTCACGGCATAGTCACAGGTGGCACTGGAGTTCCTCTTCTGATTCCAGTAGTGACAAGTCCAGTAGATATAGGAAGCACAGGAGCACAGCTCATTGTAGGGACCACGGGTCTAGGCATAGGGATGATGCACGATACAGGGTTTCCAGGAGGGCCCCCTCAAGACCGCCAATGCCAAACAGATCCAGAAGCACTGGGTTACGGTCGGCTTCGGTAAGGCCCCTGAGCTAGGGACTCCGACAGAAGCAGGAAAAAACTACAAGGACATCGGCAACCCCTCAACCTAATATAACAGCAGCGGCAACCGCATCCCAAGTGCAGGGTGAGTTATGTTGTGTGGGTGCATGGGGCAGTGATGGGGCTTGGGAAAAAGGGAAGTTGGTCACAGTATTGCGAGCATTATTGGTTAAAATCGAGAGAGGGCCTGGAAAAGACTCTGCAGGGAGTTCTTCTCCAGGAAGGAGGGTTTCCATGCCTCAGCCTGTGTCGGACGACTCAATGGCAGAGGTGTTGAAGGAGACCTATTGTTCTGCCCCTTGTATTTGAAAGTAAGCAATGTAAGTTCCAATTCTTTATTGCCACAGAATGTAAGAAATGTAATCCAAAGACAAAATTTTAAGGTAAAAAAGACTAGCTCCACAATCCTTGAGCACAGCAAGCTAAGTAAAAGAAGATAAACCTCCTCTCCTGGAGCCTGGGTCACATATCCGGAGTCAGCTGCTAATAAAAAAAAAAAAGAAAATCAACTTAAAATGCCCAATAGGGCAGAACACCTATTTTTGTGGTGTATGCCCTTTAGGGGTTCATTTGGCAGACGAGGTAAAGGAGAAAATATGGGGGAATGAATATATCAATATCTGGTCCCTGTTGTCAACGGATATGGTGACAGCCGACAAAGAAATGGTAAGGTCTGTAAAAGGTGAGGAAAAGAAGCCGAAGGTGGCAAAGACTTTTGGAAATTGGAAAAGGGGAGTTCAGTGTTCAGTGTATATATTTGTGGTTGGCCACAAATATTCTGAGCTGTTTGGCTATCTGGAAATGATTTATGGGGCTAACAAAACACCCAGGTCTAGCCTGGGCTCAATACGATGAGAAATTTAGGTACAGGTTGGCGGTTTGGCCTGGGACAGGATGATTCGTGGCTTTGGCGCATGATGCATCATGCAGGGGCCTGTTCCATCATCTCCTGGATCAATCAGTCAAGGTTTCTCTAGCAGCAGGGGAGCAGGTGTGATGAAAAAGATTGGGCCATGTTGGCTTTTTAACACAGGCCACTGTAAGTTCGGAGTGGCCTGTCATTTTCAACAGGAACGTTCATTTGGGGGGGGGGGGCATTCCGCAGGCAAGTGTTTTAAGAAGGGTAAAACAGTAAGCAGGCAAAAACAGCCAGCAGGCAAGAGGACCCCAGTGACTGTGGCCGCGATGGGGCCGTGGCTAGATGGGTACCCTCATATAGCTAGGCTCATATACTCCAGTTTTGTTTCAGGTTTTTACATCCTCTTCCAATATTCAGAGGTCCCAGTTTCTGCTAACTTAAAATCGATTAAGGAAGCACCTAAGGTGTCGAAGGCTAAGATTCAGGAGGAAGTATGTTTAGGTCGTATGGCCGGCCCTTTTAGAGAGCTCCCAGTTTCCAATTTAGGAGTTTCCCCCTGGGTTTGGTGCCTAAGAAAGAAGGGGGCAAATTTAGGTTAATTCACCACCTATCCCACCCTAAAATAGAACAGATATGGAGGTCGGCCGCTCCGGAACACGGGACACCAGTCTCAATCATGTGAACACATCAAACTTTATTGGAACAACGTAAATCATATAATTTGCGATTTACGTTCAGCCAGTCTGACGCATTTCACGGTGGACACTCCTCTTCATCAGAGACCAGAGATGTCTCTCCCTCATTTTGGTTGCTGTTTCTGTACCTTTGTGGTATCATGCAAGTTATGCGATTTACGTTGTTCCAATTAAGTTTGATGTGATCACATGATTGAGACTAGTGTCCCGTGTTCTGGAGCGGCCGACCTCCATATCTGTTCTATTTTGGAGTTATCATGGGACTGACTGGATCTCGCTTGGGAGGAAGAGCACATCACTCCAGGACATCGGTCGGAAAGACGGAGGCACATGATAGTGCTTCTGCATCGCAACTTTGGTATGTTAACTTTTGCCTTATCCCACCCTAAAGGTAGTTCTGTAAATGATGGAATTAGCAAGGAATTGTCCATGGTATCATATGTTCCTTTTGATTGAGCCGTGGATTTAGTGCAAAAGGCAGGAAATGGGGCTTTGTTAGCTAAATTGGATATTGAGTCAGCTTTACGGTTACTGCCGGTTCATAGGGATTGTTTTCACCTCCTGGGCTGTTTCATTTCTTGTTCGTTGTTTGAGAAGTTCAGTTCTTTTTGGAATGGGCAGTCTGGTTTGAGACCAGATCGGAGTCAGTTATACATTACCTCGATGATTTTTTATTCATAGGTCCAGCGGGATCAGAACACTGTCGTTTCCCGTTAAAAACTTTCTTCTTTCTCGTTGCCAAGTTAGGAGAAGATAAGACAGTGGGACCAGTTACAGTTGAAATAGATACTGTAGAAATGGTGTTTAGGCTTCCCTTGGATAAGAAATCCACTGTGCTGTAGAAGTTTTTCTGCTGGCTAAGAAAGTGAAGCTGAGATCGCTTCAGTCGTTGCTAGGCTTTTTAAACTTTGCCTGTCGAATAATGCCTATGGGTAGGGGTTTTGTAGGAGCTTATGCCTTGCCACAAAGGTTGCTCTGCATTCAATTCATCACGTCAGGTTAACAATGGAGTTAAAACAGGATTTGAAAGTTTGGCAAGTTTTTCTGCAAAAATACAATGGGAGGACATAGATACAGGAGGGTGAGGCATCCAATTCTGAGCTACATCTTTATACGGACGTGGCAGGTTTGCTTGGCTTCGGAGCCATCCTATGCAGGTCGCGGTGCACAGGGTCATGGCCAAAGACTTGGGTGGAACAAGGACTTTGTAAAAATGTATCCTTATTAGAATTATTCCCTATAGTAGTAGCAGTCTAGCTATGGGGATATAGACAGTAGTAGCAGTCTAGCTATGGGGAGATAGACAGTAGTAGCAGTCTAGCTATGGGGAGAGATAGACAGTAGTAGCAGTCTAGCTATGGGGAGATAGACCAGTAATAGCAGTCTAGCTATGGGGAGATAGACAGTAGTAGCAGTCTAGCTATGGGGATAAGACAGTAGTAGCAGTAGCTATGGGAGATAGACAGTAGTAGCGTCTAGCTATGGGGGATAGCAGTAGTAGCAGTCTAGCTATGGGGAGATTAGACAGTAGTAGCAGTCTTAGCTATGGGGATATAGACAGTAGTAGCAGTCTAGCTATGGGGAGATAGACAGTGGCAGAGTAGCTATGGGGAGATAGACAGTAGTAGCAGTCTAGCTATGGGGAGAAGACAGTAGTAGCAGTCTAGCTATGGGAGATAGACAGTAGTAGCAGTCTAGCTATGGGGATATAGACAGTAGTAGCAGTCTAGCTATGGGGAGATAGACAGTAGTAGCAGTCTAGCTATGGGGAGATAGACAGTAGTAGCAGTCTAGCTATGGGGAGATAGACAGTAGTAGCAGTCTAGCTATGGGGAGATAGACAGTAGCAGCAGTCTAGCTATGGGGAGATAGACAGTAGTAGCAGTCTAGCTATGGGGAGATAGACAGTAGTAGCAGTCTAGCTATGGGGAGATAGACAGTAGTAGCAGTCTAGCTATAGGGGATATGACAGTAGTAGCAGTATAGCTATGGGGAGATAGACAGTAGTAGCAGTCTAGCTATGGGGAGATAGGACAGTAGTAGCAGTCTAGCTATGGGGGAGATAGACCGTAGTAGCAGTCTAGCTATGGGGATATAGACAGTAGTAGCAGTCTAGCTATGGGGAGATAGACAGTAGTAGCAGTCTAGCTATGGGGAGATAGACAGTAGTAGCAGTCTAGTATGGGGAGATAGAAAGTAGTAGCAGTCTAGCTATGGGGAGTAGACAGTAGTAGCAGTCTAGCTATGGGGAGATAGACAGTAGTAGCAGTCTAGCTATGGGGAGATAGACAGTAGTAGCAGTCTAGCTATGGGGAGATAGACAGTAGTAGCAGTCTAGCTATGGGGAGATAGACAGTAGTAGCAGTCTAGCTATGGGGAGATAGACAGTAGTAGCAGTTTAGCTTGGGGAGATAGACAGTAGTAGCAGTCAGCTATGGGGAGATAGACAGTAGTAGGAAGTCTAGCTATGGGGAGATAGACAGTAGTAGCAGTCTAGCTATGGGGAGATAGACTCAGGAATAAGCACATCTGTTTTGGTCTGATAATCTCAGCGTTGTATTTGCAATCAACAAACTGTCTTGCTCTTCCCTCCTGGTTCTTGCCTTGCTCAAGCATTTGGTACTTAAATGCCTGGAACTCAATATCAGGGCTAGGCATGTCCCAGGAGTAGAGAACGGTGTTGCTGATGCCTTGTCTCGCTTTCAATGGCAGGAATTCAGGCGAGAGAGGGTATGGCCTAAACCATGGACAGCAGCTTTTGAACGTAGTACAGGCCTCCGTCACCCCACCCACTTGGTCCACTCATGGTGGCGTTTTTATCCTAATGTTTGGTTGGTGGGGCACTGCTATCTGTTCTGGGCTGCGCAGGGAGCCAAATGTCGCCCTGGTGGGCGCACTCTGCGTTTTTCATCAGCAACGCTGTTTTGGAGAGGCATCGGAGGTTTGAATTGGGGCCAAATTCTCACGGAAGTGGTTCATATCAGTCAGTCTGACCCAGGTCTATTGATTTTGGTTATACACGCTGCAGGGAACGACCTCTGCCAGTCACGATTATCAGATTTATTAACGCTTATGACAGCTGATCTGGCTCGTATGAAGAGTTTTTTCAAAGAAGTGATACTGGTCTGGTTGGAGGTTGTCCCTCGTATGTTGTGGCAAGGCACTAGAGACCCAGCTGCTATTGAAAGAGCGAGAAGACTGCTTAACACCAGGGTGTCTAGGTTTGTCAGGTCCCTCGGAGGGGTTGTAGACACTGGCAGCTGGAAAGAGACAATCGGTGTTTGATGAGACCAGACGGTGTCCATTTAAACAATATCGATTTGGATATTTTCCTTTCTGGACTACAGAATGGCGTGGAGCAGGCACTCTTTTTACTGGGTGGCGGTCGGAGTCCTGTGTAGGGGTACAAGTACTCCTGGTGGCAGTGGGGGCATCCTTGCAGGAAGTGGGAGCCGTTACATGCCCTCTGGTAACACAGAGGTTGGCATCCAATATTTGATCTACGGCTGGCTTAATAACATCAAGCAATGATGGAGGTCGAAGGGTGCCCAATAAAATTTAAGTTGGCCAGAAAGGCCTTGGTGAATATTGTTAAAATGGAAAATAAACTGTGGCCAATGGTTTCCCCCCTAAATCAAATTGTCTGTGTGTTCTTTCAAGTTATGTATAAGTTTAGGTGTTAAAGGTAATTCAGGAGTGTTTTTGTAAGCGCTGGGTATTATCCCCCGGGGTATGTTAGATTTAGGGCATTTAATATTGAGAGATTGATATCTGATAGGGTTTTGGGTTTTTTTACATGAGAATTTGCCATGATTTTTTTACTTATTTTTACTTTTGAAACTTATTTTTGTAGGAAAATCTGGTAAAAGTGCAGAACTGCTCCCACACCATTGGTGGTATGCATGAAAGAATAGCACCATAGCTGAAGCTGTGTATATTCCAAGAATATATTGTTTTGCAGGGTATTTCTAATATAAAGGGGTGTTTAGTATGACAAATCTGAAAAGTTGCTGTAATTGGGCCACTGTGCATTGGCTAACTTTATGGCTAGTCGATTCTACATCCGAGTGTGTAACCATGCATATGGCATACCGTTTGATTAAGGACATTTGGGGGATGGATATTTGGTAACTTTGTTTTACATTACATGAGGTTTTGGCATGATTTCTACCTTTTGAATGTTGGTTTTTGTTATTTTTTTTTTCAGAAAATGTGCTAAAAGTGCAAATTTAATGAAGAACTGCACCCACACCGTTGATGGTATGAATTAATGAACTACAGCATTATGTCGCTCAGTGTTCATAATTGAGTGCAATCGAACTAGCTAAAATTAATAATGAAGTTAGGATAGCTGAACAAAGCATCACTAAGCCTAAAAATCTTTTAAAGTATATTAATAATAACAAGATGAGGACTGAAAATGTGGCACTATGAATTAATGGGGATAAGATAGTTATGGAGGATGGCAATAAAGCAAATTTCTTAAATTTTTTTCCCCTCTGTATACACTATAGAAGATCCAAGTACAGATAGTATTTTCTAAGACTTTCGAATGTTCGAGGCTATTTTCGGAAATTATCGAAAATAGCCCTGTACTTTGTGGGGGGTGTTTCTGAGTTAGGGGCTGTTTTGTGGTAAAAACTGCAGACTGTTCAAATCTGGAGTTGACTGAATATTTTCGCTGTTTTTGAGTCATCGTGCATTGTCTTACTTTGTGGCTAGTAACCATGCACGTGGCATACCGTTTGATTCGGGACACTTAGGGGAAATTAGATTAGATTAGAATCTTTTATTGTCGCTGAACACATCAATACAATGATGTCAGTGAAATTCAATAAATAAAGTCCAGATAGGTTATAGTACAATTTATTTTACAAAACAGCATTTAAAATATTTATAGCCGACGGATAAAAGCTTAGCCTAAAACTTTCTGTCTGAAATGTCTCCCAGAGGGGAGCATAATAAACAAATCTGAATTTGGATGAGAGTAATCCAGATGAATATTCTTTATCCTTTTTAAACAAGGATTCTTGTATAATTCATGAGAAGCTGGTACCTAAAGTGCGTTGTGCCTGATTAACCACACTCTGAAATAATTATTTTTTGTTACAATTACCATATCAGGCAAGAAAAATGTTAAAAAGTATACTCTCAACTGTACTATGATAATAAGTTACTAAAATTTTATTTGAAAGTTGTTCCATTTTAACATTCTTACAAAGTAAAGTCTAGATTATGCCCCCACACCGTTGATAGTATGAATAAATGAACAACAATGTTTAGTAGCTTAAAGGAGAACTAAACTTCAGTTTTTCAGATCCTAATGTGAAAGTTTTTCTCCCCAGAACACCTACACGTTGAAAGATTCTTCTCTAGTTATTTGCATTTAGTAGATATGAGTAATAGATTCTGTAACAAAGGAGGCTTCCATCTTGTTGCCATTACAACTTATAGCCCATGTTGGCTTCAAAGAGCCACGCCCCCTGACCCCAGCATTCACTGTCTCTATGTGCAGAGTTTCTAGCATCTCTTTCTAGTGAAAGATAAAGCCTCTAAATGTACCTGGAATCACAGGTGATTTGCTGGTGGCGCACCATGTAAATGCTGTGTGTTTAGAAACAATCAGACCAAGAAGTCGCAAGTTCAAATCCCCTAGCTTACTTATGAAACAATATAACATGGTCTACTGCCTGAGCTTAGTGCTTTTTTTGTTTGTTTGTTTCCATGTTTCTAGAAAAATATGAAGTTTCTACATATGTACAATCTTTATATATAGCAGCTCTGTTATTTATTTACCAACCAGTGTGAATTGCTGACAGTCTTCCAGTAGCAATACAAAACAGTGTACTGATTTTACTGACATTTACTTCTATTGCTTGAGAGTTCACCTGTGGCGTGCACTGCTAAAGTGCTGGGTTAGGAAAAAAATCAGACTATTGGGACACAGGTTTGATTCCCCATGTTCCCTTTTTTTGTTCATTACTTATTAGCCCTTGTGGCCTAGTGGTAGAAAACTTGCTTTTTAGAAAAACACAGAATAGAAGGTTGCTGGTTCGATTCCCCATACTTACTTTTATTTTTTGCTGAAATGTTAAATGTTCTGTTTCTTTCATCCATGCTAGCAAAGACATACACTGCAAAGATTACTTTTCTTTTTTGTATGTAAAGCATAGATATTTATCATTGTTAGGGACAGGAGCATTTCTAATGTGTTTACACAAAAACTGCACTGGTATCTGTGTTCTGTGTCAGAGGGAGGGAACTCTGAGCTGTAACATGATTGGCTGTCAGCTTCCAGGAAGCAAGACTGCAGTTTCCTGTGAAGTGTCCGGCGGACACTTAGATGGGTGTTCCCAGATAAGGTGAATTATGGGAGCTGACCCTTAGTACACACAGGTTATTTTCATAAATCACCCAGCATCCACAGCAAAGGGAGACATGAGACACAGCTTGTTGTTCGTTTGTGAATGTGCTCTCTCTATTGGGACAATGTTGTCTTGGGACTTTAGTTCTCCTTTAAGGTGAGTAAATTCAGTGATTACAAAGTTTTTTGGGGGTGTCTGAGTTATGGGGGTATTTTGTGGTAAAAACTGCAGACTGTTTAAATTCAGAATTGGGCAAATATTTTTGCTGTTTTTGAGCCATCGTGCATTGTCTCACTTCGTGTCTAGTCGCTTCCACATCCATGTGTAAAACCATGCATATGGCATACCGTTTGATTCAGAACCTTTGGGAGATTGATATTTGGTAACTTTTTTACATTACATGTGGTTTTTGGGCATGAATTCTACCTTTGAATGTGTTTTTTTGCTAATATTTTCAGAAAATCTGCTAAATGTTCAAATGTTTACGAAGAACTGCACCCACTATTATTGGTATGAATGAACAAATTACAGCATTACGTAGCTGAAGGAATGTACATTCCAAGAATATATATTTTGTGGGGGGAATTTCTGAGTAATCAGGGTGTTTTGTGGTAAAAATTGCAGACTGTTTATATTCAGAATTGGCCAAATAATTTTTGCTGTTTTTGAGCCATCGTGCATTGTCTCACTTCGTGGCTAGTTGCATGTCTGCATGTGTAACCATACATATGGCATACAGTTTGATATTTATTAACTTTATTTTACATTCTAAGTGGGTTTGGCATGATTTCTACCTTTGAAAGTATTTTTTTGGTAATTTTCTCAGAAAATGTACTAAAAGTGCAAACTTCTACGAAGAATTGCGCCCACACCACTGATGGTATGAATGAGAGAACTATGGCATTATGTTACGTTAGTTAAAGGTGTGTGGATTCCAGGAATACACAGTTTGTGGGGGTTATTTCTGAGTTAGGGGGTTGTTTTGTGGTAAAAACTGCAGCCTGTTGAATTTTGGATTTGACTGAATATTTTTGCAGTTTCTGAGCCAATGTGCATTGTCTCACTTCAGGGCTAGTCGCTTCCATGTCCGCGTGTGTAACTACACAAATGGCATACTGTTTGATTCAGGGCTATTGGGAGATTATTTCGTAACTTTTTTTTACATTCCATGGGGTCTTGGCATGATTTACTGTAAAAAAAACTGCAGACTGTTTTAATACAGAGCTGTTCCCAGATCATTTTGTAAGAAAAAAAACACACTTCGTGACCAAAAGAAATTCAATGGTAACAAAACACATTTAGTGAACAAAAACCAACACTTTGGGGACAAAACTTTATTTAGTCGACCAAAAGAAGTTCTGTGGTAACAAAACACATTTAGTCAACAAAAAAAACAGCATTTTGGTGACAAAACTATAATTATGTGATTGCATAGTGGCTAAGAGGTGTTATAGGAACGCCCAGGATTAGGTGTCAAAACAGCATTGTACATGGCAGACAGTTGAACCCCCCCACCTCTATTTAGGCTTGGTTTCTTTATTTTCACATAAATTGCCTCTCTTGAACCAATCACGTTCCTTTGCCAATATGTTAACATTACAGTCTTCAAAGGCATGTCCTTTATCCTTAAGATGCAGGTACACGGCCGAGTCCTGACCTGAGGAATTGGCTCTTCTGTGCTGGGCCATACATTGATGCAGTTGCTGTTTGGTCTCCCCCACATACAAATCAGAGCATTCTTCACTGCACTGCACTGCATATATGATGTCGCTTATCCTGTGTTTTGGTATTGGGTCTTTCGGATGTACCAATTGCTGCCTCAGTGTGTTGTTTGGTTTAAAGCAGACAGGGATACGGTGTTTTTTAAAAATTCTTCTTAATTTCTCTGAGACCCCTGCTACATATGAGATGACCATGTTCTTTCTCCTGTCTTGCTTTAGCCCTTCATTGTTGGTATTCGTGTTCTTTTCTTTCCTTCTACTTCATTTGACAAAGGTCCAGTCTGGATATCCACAAGTTTTAAGGGCTCCTCTGAGATGTTTCATTTCTTTAGCCTTAGCTTCTGTGCTAGTGGGGATGTTCTCAGCTCTGTGTTGCAGGGTTCTGATGACACCCAGCTTGTGATCTGAAGGGTGGTGGGAGTCAAACATCAAATACTGATCTGTGTGTGTTGGTTTTCTGTAAACCTCTACTTCCAGTTTACCATTCTCCCTGACTTCTACCAAGCAGAAGTAGAAAGCTAGTTTGTTGTTTTGTACCTCTTCCCTTGTAAATTTGATGTTTTGGTCTACCGCATTAATGTGTTCTGTGAATGCTTGTAATTCCTTCTGGTGGATTTTAACCCAGGTGTCATCCACATATCTGAACCAGTGGCTGGGTGCTATGCCTTTAAAGGTTTTAAGTGCCTGTTTTTCTACCTCCTCCATGTAAAGGTTGGCCACAGTGGTGAAACTGGAGATCCCATAGCACATCTATGTTTTTGCTTATAAAACGTTTCCCGGTATTTGAAATAGGTGGTGTTCAGGCACAAGTCCAGTAAGGAACACACCTGTTCTGGGTTGAGATCAGTACTGCTGGTAAGAGTGCTGTCTCGGCCTAGCCATTTTCTCACCATGTCAACAGCCTCCTTGGTGGGTATACAGGTGAAGAGAAATGTCACATCATAGGACACCATAGTATCTTCATCTTCAGGTGGGGGGGTTCGACACCAACTGTCTGCCATGTACAATGCTGTTTTGACACCTTACCCTGGGCATTCCTATAACACCTCTTAGCCACTATCCAATCACGCCCTTAACACCTGGCTGTGATATGCTAATTGGGATTTTCCAGGGTACATAATTGCCACAGATTTTTATACAAGTCATTCTGAATTGAGAAAGCCAGTCGGATGACTAGCAAAACATCTTCAAGAATTAAGTCCAGTTGATCTAATGAATACAACAGATATACCATTACCTGGATGAATGAGAACCTTCACAAGCATAACCAAAACATTGTTTTTTGTTGACTAAATAGCTCAATAAAGCCGAAACCGCTCTGTAGTTGGCACTACACTGTAGTTGGTTTTGTATTTAGCTTGTGGAATGTTCTAAAAGTCTTTTTAAAGATATACAGGGAGATGTCATAAAAGTTCATATAATTTAAAATGGTGCTAATTTTGCCCCAACCAACCAACTTAACATTTGAAAGCTAACATCTGATTGGCTGGGGCAAAATTAGCAGCATTTTAAGAACTTTAATTGAATAACCCTGATAGCATCCTAAAAGCTTCCATGGAAACATGGTAAATTCCCAGAAATCTTTGTTCCTTGTTTGCATATTGCTGAAAGGGGAGTTTCAAAGCCTTTATTCTCTCCCTATCCTATTTAATTTATTGGTGACGTAGGTCTATAGGCGCTTCACACTGAAAAACCAGAGTCCTGCACTACACTGATGATGGCTCAATAAAGCCAAAACTGGTCTGTAGTTGACGCTCTGGTTTTGCATTTAGCTTGTGGAATGCTGTAAAACTATTTTTAAAGCTATAGCTTCCCAAAGGCTTTCATGGAAACAAGGTAAATTCCCAGAAATCTTTTTTTCTTATTTGCACATTGCAGAAAGGGGAATTTTTTAAAATTTTCGAAATTACGAGGATCTCCGTATTTTCGAAATACGGGAAAACGGAGATCCTCAGAATTTCTAAAATTCTCGTATTTTCGAAAATACAGGAAAATACAAGAAATTCTTGTAAATTCGCGGAATTTCTGCATTTTGGGGATTATTTTCAAGACAGAGCAAGCCACATGTCCCAAATTATCCAATGGCAGCTAACATGATTATTGCCAGCCCCCTGGGTATAAAAGGCTGCTTCACAGGCGCCATTTTGTCAGTGTGTTGGAGTGTGTTTAGTGGAGACCTGCCTGGCCTGGCCCGAGAGCAGTACTCCATATTTGTTCTTCCTTCTCTCTCCACGAGGCCCCTTTGTGGTATCACCTACACTGACCATCTCATACAGTCGCAACAGCTACTCTGTGGCTAATGTTTTCAGCTCTGGGTCAATCCTGCCTGGCCCGAGAGCAGTACTCCATATTATAAAGTGTGGGCCTGCTGTAACTCAATGGTGCTGTTCCTACTAAGCCTTACCCATTCACCCGCTTTCCCTTGCATGGAGCATAATCTGAGGGAGAGAAGCCAATGGTGTGAGGGGTATGTCCAGTGGGGCTAAGCCTGCCTGGCCCCAAAACAATGGTGGCAAACCGCAGTGGATATTATGTAACCCAGTACCCCATCGCCTTCTTTCCCTTGTTGTGTGCAAACTACTATATAGGGGAATGTGGCCAATGTGGTGTGTGTAATGGCATTAATGGTAAGGTATATACAATTATAAGTACCAAACATATAGCTAGCTAAATAGATATGTGTATTGTAATTTATCAAATAAAAATTGATCATGAATCTATCTGAATAATTTACTTTATCGAAAAATAAAAACAGTTTTTATATATAATAATATATTAATTTTCTTTTTTTTTAAAAAAAAAACTATTTTTGCTCCAGCCTGGATACCCACCTCTCCAGTCTGGTCAGGCAGCGGTCCATTTGCTGCCTCATGTGGCGAATCTCCTGCCGTATGGTCCCGCGGATTTCACGGCGTATGCTCTGGAAATCTGTGGAGGAAGATATTGAGAGAATTGTGTTGAAGATGTTTGAGCACATTTCCTAAAGCACCATGTGGGTGATGCAATTTTGCACCTGACAGCTAGTTACAGATACATGGTACTGCAATGCAATAATGTTGCGGTATGACATAAAAAGGAAAGCTCAGTATAAAATATCATTATTTCTAAAATTCTTAGTTTATATTATGCATACCTAGTTACCTATGGTAACAGTGATTTCTACTGATTGGCTGTTGGATGGGTTACACATGCTCAGATCTCTACTGAGCAACTGAATCAACCCAGGGACTGGGTCAAGGGCAAGACCATAACGATCTCTATTAGGGGTCCTGCAAACAGGAAGTCAGTATTTTGGTTGCATTAAATGCTGAATGGGCAGATTAGTCATTGGGATCGATAAATACTGCTCTTTTTTTTTTCTTTTTTTTTTCTTAAAAGTATATATATTATCACTGAACTTCCACTTAAAGCGATATTACTGCACCATGGGGATCACTGATAAACAGCAGTAGGTAATGCTGGCATAAAACATTACGTTTATTGCTAAATTGTATCAGAACATTCTTGGTTTTGTATCACTAGGACTGTGCTACATACAAAAATTTTTGGAAGTGGTGCAGCCCCCATAAAAGCATTGTCAAACCCACAGTACCCAATGTTGTATCATGTAGTGTGGATTTTACACTGGGAAAATACAGATATTAATAGTCTTGTATATAACATTTTATTAACGTTGCATATGATTTACTTACGGTTTTCAATCATGGCCGCCAGAGGAACTGGAGAGGCTGGAGGTGCTGGAGGTGTTGGAGGGGATGGAGAGGGTGGAGGGGCTGGAGGGGCTGGAGAGGGTGGAGGGCCTGGAGAGGGTGGAGGGCATGGAGAGGGTGGAGGGCCTGTCGAGGCTGGTCCTGCTTCTAGAAAAAAAAATGTTTTATTTCAACAATCACTGTCCAATCCATTAGTAATATTACATGTATAAGAACATTTCTTATAGGCTACGTAGTGAACATTTCTTGGATAATTTTGGACATTTGGACCGAATTTCGTGACTTAAGCTCAAAAACTGAGGGACAGCCCAAACAATGGGGAGTCGGGGACAATAAATGGGAATGAGAAATGAGAAGAACTGTGATCTGTCTCTCAAGCCAAATTAATAGATTTGTTGCTTTTTTTTTTACAAAGATTTTTATCAGTAAAATAATAAAATTCAATTAATTAATTAAATAAAATCAATAAAAAGATAAAAAATTGCATAGGATGCACTTACGTGTCTGGCTGATGCCAGATGCCTCCAGGGGCAATGAACTGCCCGGAGGGGGCTATGGAGTGCCCGGAGGGGTAATTGGTGGTAGTGCTAAAAAAAAAGGAAATTTATTTTAACTCTCACTGTTATTAAATGTTCGAATACATTTACTAAAACATTTCTCGGAGAAGTTGTCAAAAATATGCAAACATTTGGATAAAGGGCTTGGACACACACAGTTAAAAAGCATACAATAGTGTGACACAATTATTGTGATCCTCAATTTTTGCACGATTGCGCAATCGTACTGCACTCGCACGGCAATATACATGAGCGCACCGGAAGCACGCGCTTGTATGCTTGTTTCTGGAGTATGCGCTGTAATGTGACCTTGGTCAAATGAAAAATGTAGAATTTTTTTTTTTTCAATAGGCTGCACTTACATTCTTGACTGACACCAGGAGCCTCCCCTGGTGCTTCCTCTGGCGGGGACGGTGGTGGTAGTGGGGTGTCTGAGGATGAATCAGCTGCAAATTAAAATAAAAAAATACATAATGAATGATATATCTAAAGGGTATATTTAATTATATATTTTAAATTCTGCTTGAAAATACAGATGAAATATTGCAATATGTTATAGTTGCTTTAAAAGTCAATCATATTTCTATGGCAATGATTTCATACCTTATTCTGGCTAAGTACTTATATTTTTATTGTGTGTATTGTAGCCATGGAAAGGGAAAAGTTGGTTGGGTGTAGGGGAGCATCAGTAGCTGTGTGTACTTGTATCTGTATAGATTTTGTGGGTAACACAACATTTTTAATTTTGGAGTGTAAAAATCAGCTTTTAATAATTGATCAAAATTTCATTTTTTACTTTATTTTCCCTTTAAATAGGGCTGCCATGTAACTAAAAGGGTGGGTCAGTAAAGTGTGTTTAACTGTGTCTATGTGTGGGTATCAGTGTGCATTTATAAGGTAAAAAGAAATCAATTTTTAATGATCAATTTCATTTTTAACTTTACTTAGCCTTTAAATAAGGCTGCCATGGAAATGGAAGGGTGGGCCACCAAGTGTGTTTACCTGTGTCTATGTGTGGGTATCATTTTGAATTTATAGGTGTTATGTTAAATAAAGTCACTTTTCAGTGATTTATTTTTTGACTTTGCTTACCCTTTAAATAGGGCTGATATTGAATAATATAAGAATAATAATAATGTAATTATAACCAGTGAATGAGAAATACAAAGAACTTGGATCTCTCTCTCTCTCTCTCTCTCAAGCCAAATTTATGGATTATTGATGTTTTTAAAAATATATATATAAATATGTTTTTGTCAGAAGTGAATTAAAATATTTTACTACTTATTACAATACAGTAATATAATAAAAAGTATACTTGCCTTCCATAATTTGCCGCATGGCTTCAACATAATAAGGCCTTTGCCTCTAAAGATCAGACCACTGTCGCCGCACATGCCGGGTTCCTGGGGGGAAATCATCATACCCCCTAGCCAGGAGGTATTGGGTGGCATAGAGCTGCCTTGCAGAGCTTGCCATTGTGCAGGCACAGGCAGGGTGTAGTAAAAAGCAATGGATCATCAAAGTTCCGGTTCGGGTCCATATTTCCGAAGAATCCGCGTATTTACGGAAACCCTCGTTTTTACTGAAATCCTCGTTTTTATGGAAATCCTCGTTTTTACAGGAATCCTCGTATTTACGGAAATCCTCATTTTTTTAAATTCGCGCTAGCGGACTGTAATTTTTAGGTATTGTAGGCATTGATACGTGTTTCCAAGGTCATTACCCAGGTCCCTGAGTGATTTAGTGTACGTTACCAAGGCTATTTAGACCATTTAGACCGAACTTTCACCGCAGATCCTCAAGCGGACCGGATTTTTCGAAGTTCGGACATCTCTACTGGTGTGTTTACAAACATGGTGAAGTCAAGAGAATGGTCCAGGAAGACAAGAAAAGTGGTGATTTCTCTTCACAGGAAGGGCAATGGCTATAAGAAGATTGCAAAGATGTTAAACATACCAAGAGACACCATAGGAAGCATAATTCACAAATTTAAGGCAAAGGGCACTGTTGAAACGCTACCTGGTCATGGCAGAAAGAAGATGCTGACTTTGACTGCTGTGCGCTACCTGAAGCGCAAAGTGGAGAAAAGTTCCCGTGTGACTGCTGAGGAACTGAAAAAAGATTTGTCAGATGCGGGTACTGAAGTTTCAGCTGAGACAATAAGGCGCACACTGCGTAATGAAGGCCTCCATGCCAGAACTCCCAGGCACACCCCCTTGCTGTCTCCAAAGGATAAGAAGAGTCGACTGCAGTATGCCAAAAGTCATGTGGACAAACCACAAAAGTTTTGGGATAGTGTTCTGTGGACTGATGAAACAAAATCCCAAGCCCATGGATCAACGCTATGTTTGGAGGAGGAAGAACAAGGCCTATGAAGAAAAGAACACCTTGCCTACTGTGAAGCATGGCGGGGGTTCAATCATGCTTTGGGGCTCTTTTGCTTCTGCAGGTACAGGGAACCTGAGGCTTGGGAGACATTGGACCTTTCAACAGGACAATGATCCCAAGCATACCTCCAAGTCCACTAGAGCATGGTTGCAGATTATAGGCTGGAACATTTTGGAGTGGACATCGCAGTCACCAGACTTTAATCCGATTGAGAACCTCTGGTGGGACTTAAAGAAAGTAGTTGCAGTGCGCAAGCCTAAGAATGTGACTGAACTGGAGGCTTTTGCCCATGAAGAAAGGGCTAAGATACCCGTAGATCACTGCAAGACACTTGTGTCAAGCTATGCTTCACGCTTAAAAGCTATTATAACTGGAAAAGGATGTTGTACTAAGTACTAAGAATGAATGTCACTTGGGGGTTGAATAAAACTGATAATGATGTGAGCACAGAAAAGACATTTGTGGTTATTTCATTATAAATGTTATGTTATATTTGTCTGACTTACAAGTGTCTCTTTGATTTAATTGTAAACAAGATGACTGAAATTATCAAAATCAATGTCAAACTGGCCAAAACACTCAATTTCAGTGGGGGTTGAATAATTTTGAACACAACTGTAGCATCAGTTACCACTTGCTTTTATTTCTAAAAGGGCATTAACTGCATTCTGGGGTTAACCATGGCTGTTTCAATTCACCAACTTTGAATTGGTGCAAAAACGGCGGTGGTCGCACCCACCACTAGAGGGGAGCGGCTGGGTGTACGCCCACCCTGCCCTCGCATTACGCTAAGTACATTATCGTGGTGAAGAGAGCGTACATCGCATCAGTATTGCTTTTAGCCGCGATGATGGCTGCCTTTATAAATATGGTGATAATAATTTTTTTCCACAGTGATGTGCGGCGGTAATTTAAATGCGATAATAACGATTTTTTTTAAATATGCCCCTAAATGTAGGTTTTGTTATTACAGAATTTATTTTGGTTGACTAAATATAGTTCTGTCACCAAAATTTTGGTTTCATAGACTAAATATAAGTTTTCCAAGCATAGAATATCTTTTGGTTGACTAAATATAGTTTTGTCACTAAAGTGTATTTTTTTGTTTACTAAATGTATGTTTAGTTCCCACAGAATTTCTTTTGTTCGACTAAAAATAGTTTTGTTTTTTGTTGACTAAATGGTCTGGGAACAAATTCACCCCATAGGTACTGCCATTTGACATTGGTCTCCCTTTAGGTTAGTTGGTAGCAGGGTTTCCATACATCCCTATTTGGGCACGATTGTCCTAAAATCCAGAGTCCTGCAGTCAGGGCTAAAATCCAGTCCAAATACCAGCCCTTGAAGCACTGCCCTGTTTCACCCACTCCCCACCCCATTATGCCTACTCTCTACCCATAACCCCGCCTCCGATCATAGGACCCCCTCTAGCCTTGCCGTGACATCATCCACCTCAGGGGTGGACAGAATCTGGCAACCCTGGTTGGTAGCCTTGTCTCTCTGTACACCCATGAATTTGGCATACCGTTTTATTAAGGAGGGGTTAGACTTCAATTTAAGATGATTTTGAAATTTCAACTAAAGTTTTTTTAGCTGAAATTCGCATTTGATTTTGTATCTGGTTTTACGGAAAAAAAGAAAACTATGAGAAAATAACATACAATTGGATGAAGAGCTGTGCCCAGGTATCTGCATTGTGATCAACACTTACCTCACTAATAAAATCCTGCGGGTGTGTAGTTTCTAAAAATATCTCACTTGTGGGGATATTTTAGTCAATTTGGTGTAATATTCTTAAAAGTGCTGTTTAAGCTTGGGGGGTCTCCTGTACATGGAAAGTGGGGTACCTACATATATCTGGAAACATTGTACTTGAGTGTATCAGAGCTTTTAGAAATAGTAAGATTTTGTGTGTATCCTAAAGATAACTATAAATAAAAATGGGGAAAATGCATGAAAATTTGCAAATTTTTTTTTACATTTTTTACCCATAAATCCAGTAAAATCTCCAGATAAGTTACACAGTTTTGTTACCAAGTTAAAGTACACTTTGTGCTGAAAAAAACAATGTATAATATTCCTGATTTACTGGGGGGTTTCCTAATCTAAACAGATTGAGGGTAAAATTCTGTTGGCACTGAACAAATTTTTTTCTAATTCTGCTGGCACTTAAAGGGTTAAATACCCTATTCAAGTGTTCATGAGCATTATTAAAAAAAAGTTACTAATGACATGGTAGGACTCGCCATCTTTCATAAAATATAAGCAGGCATATGTAATAAAAGTTCTTATCATTAAAAATAGGCCTAATTTTCCCCATCCAATCAGATGTTAGCTTTCAAATGATAAATACAATCTGATAGGTTGTGGCAAAATTAGCCCCATTTTTAACTATAAGAACTTTTATTGAATCTCCCTGAAGGTTCCTGAAAAGGAAGGTTACATTTATATTATTATTTAAGGGTGGAATCAGGGCCCCATCTACCATTAGGCAGAGTGAGACATTTGTCTCTGGTGGCACCCCTGCACTAAAGAAGATAGGCGTCAGACAGGCAGTGGTGGGGAAAAAAAATTTTCCTTGACCAGTCAAGAAAAAAAATAATTTTCCCTAGTAACAGATATGATGTTGTTAAAATCATTTTATGTGGTTAGGTTAACTTTAGTTAGTTTGTTAGGCTAGATTAAACTAGTTAGGTTAGTTAGGGCCCTGATAAAAGAGTCTACCTTGACAGGCTTACAAATCTTTTGGCTAAAATCTTTTTTACTACAGAAAGTATGGCATTTCTAATTTATTGTAACAGTTGAACCAACATGTATAGCACAGGCTATAAAATAAATTATTTTGATTTGAGCAGCAACCTGCTAAGGAGAGTGGAAGAGTCGGAGGCGGCTCTGTCAGCGCTGGAACGATCTCGGTAAGTTCTCCTGCAAGATTCACTGAAGAACAGGAGGTAAGAAATAGTGCATTTACCTCCTGTTCTTCAGTTAAACAGTTAGAAAGAAAGTAAATTTTTTGATGGACATACCCTTTAATGTTAAAAAAGTTTTGTCTTACCTGACCGGAATCCCGCAATGCAGTATGTATCGCAGGAGACTTTAAAACATCGCAGGATCTTGGTCTTATTTAGTATTTCATTGGCTTGGTGATATGTTTTCTCATGTGGCTTTTTAGAGCTTGTTTGCCCTGCCCACATGCTGGATCTTACACTAGAGATAAAAAAAAAAAAAACTCCTTCAGTCCTTTGTAAAGCCGCCTGCTGTAATGATCTTGCTCTGTTCACAGCAACCACATGCAGAAGAAAGAGGAAAAAAGATCCTTACTTGACAAAGAACCCTTGAGGTTTGAAACATGTAGTGTGGCTAGTTTGGCAATTTTCAATAAACAACAGCTTTATTTGGGTTTTACTAAGTCCTGCTTTCGTGAGGATTATTATTATTATGGATTTATATCGTGCCAACATCTTCCATGGCACTTTACAATTACATAGTCATACATTACATACAGGGTAATACATGTTATACAAAGTCATACATATTACATACACAGGTAATACATAATATAAGTAAACAGAGTGAAAAGTTTCTTAAAGCAATACCGTGATACAATAGGAGAGAGGACCCTGTCCTAAGAGCTTACAGTCTAGAGGATATGGGGGTGAGACATTAGGTTGCAGTCGGTAGGCTGTAAATAGATTGGCAGTGGAGTGTGAAAGGCGGGTTGGATCTTTTTTCTTTCTTTCATCTTACACGTGATTCGTGATGCACCAAGAACCGCTATCAGCAACACGGTGCAAACAGCCTGGCGATGTTATATCCCGATAGTGGCTCTCGGAGCATCGCTATCTGACATTTTTCTATTACGGCACTTTTAAAGTGCCGCAACAGAATGCAGCTTTCAGCATATAACATCGATTGCGGCAGCTGCACAGTTAACTTATGCGTTAGCCATGCAGCCACTACAACAAAGGAGTTTAAGTCACGCTAACCGATATACTCCTTCCATTGGCGCCTCAAGGGGGCAGCATTTGGATTTTTTTTTCAGGTGCCGAAAAGTCTAGAGACGGCTCTGCCTGCGTTGTTTCACTTGTTTATACTGTGGACTTAAATCTAGTTACAAAGCAGCAAGCACAACACTGTGAAGGGTTTATTCACGCATGCGTGAGTATCTTATCACAGTACTAGCACCAGGTATCCCATTCCTCCCGGTAGTCCCCCGGAGTCTTACATCACTGATGTCACATGCCCTTCACCATGCCCCACGATGACGTCAAATGTCACGTCTGCCCCCTCCTTACGCCAATCGTCATGCCACCTTCCCCCACCCTGTCGGAAACCTCATATGGCAGGGTGGAATGTCTGTAGCACACAATTTCCACTGGGGGGAGAAATATCTTAAAAAATCTTCAAAATTTGGAGTCTGCACAAACACAGAGAATACAAAAGACCATCCACTGTGCGCTTATAAATAAAAAGCCTTTATTGTCTGGATGCCTTACGCGTTTCAGACACACCAGTCCTTAATCATAGGCATAACAGTTCCCTCTGCAAACAACCCCTACATAAAAATTTTATCCCCACGTGTCTTCCGTGCGTTGCACGTCAATGCGTCTCTCCAATGCATTAACTCTTTCTAACCTTAATCTGTTTCATTAGTTAAAAAACTTTTAACCATCTAATTTTCATATCCCTAGGCAAAACAGACACGGTACAAAAAAAAAATATATAACATATTCCTATGCATATCAAACCTATGTTATAAGTATATCATTTCCCATTTATATAACCTCACTTCGAGCTCTATGTACATTTATTTATTTATGTTTGCAGAGGGACTACCCCAGACTCCGGCGACTGAGCGGAGACTCTAGTCTCCCCCTCAGTCACGCCCCCTTTACAGGTCCCACCCTGGGAATGCCCATAACCCCAACCTAACCCCACCTTCCTCCACTCCTATGAAAAGGCCCCGTCCCCATGTGATGTCACACACACCCCCACCATGCCCCACCACGTCCCACCCGGAAGCCTGAAATGGCAGGGTGGGATGTCTGAATATATAAGGCTAGGCAGTGGGAAGGTGCAGTGGCAAGAATCTATATTACAGTCACTGAGCTGTGTCACTAAGTGAATACCTGTCTCCAACAGCACCTCCCCATTTCTCTCCCTCCTTATATAAGTCATGTAAAGCCTGTTTTTCTGAATATAAATTGTTAACTTCCGATTCAACTTCAAAGTAAAAAAAAGGGACTGACCATTGCCTCAGATAAGAATGCACAGGGAACTCCAAGGTGAAGTAATATCCCCATATCTTTAGGAAGTGTATTATTCCATATAATACCTAAGGTCAGCCTAACAAGAAAACCAGCACAGACACACTGTCTCTCCCCGTATCCCCCCTCCCCCTGTCTCTCTCCCTCCCTGTATAAGTCATGTAGCTATGAAGCATGTTTTTCTGACTATAAATAGCTTACTGCCGTTTGTACTTCAACGTAAAAGAGGACTGACCATCGGCTCTCACCCTGTCCCCGTCAGGTTCCAGTTTGTTTCACTGAATGAATTATGGTCAGGGAATTAAAAATTAAGAGTACTGTGATACTTTTTCTAAGGACTAAAGCTAGGTACACACAGTACAGATTTCTGAAAGATGACAGACAGGATCTGCAAGATCCTGTCTGCCATCTTTCAAAGATCTGCATACACACAGTCCTGAGCGTTCTCCCTATAGGGAGAACGCTCTGGACTGTGTGTTTCCATCGGCCGCGCTAGACTCCTATAGGGAGTCTTGCGTGGCCGATGGAAATTTTCGGCCTTTCCCGAACGAGCGTACGGCCGACCCGATCGTTCGGCGGCCGCGCGCTCGTTCGGGAAACGAACGTACACACAGTAACGATAAAGCCCCGAACGTACACACAGTAACGATAAAGCCCCGATACCGTCGGATCCGATGGTATCGGGGCTTTATCGTTACTGTGTGTACCAAGCTTAACAGTTTATTTAGTTGACAAGCTTTCTAGGGCTAAACCCTCTTCATTTTATGCAAGCAGAAAGCTGTGACGTAGCACTGTGTATAGATAACACTGCATATGTATACTGTAAAAGCATTTTAATAAATATGCATTTTTATTGCAGTTTATTAGTATACTATAGTATTTGAGGTTAAATAAAGACATAAGTCCATCTAGTCCAACCTACTCAGCAAGCTTGTAGGCATGGGTATCCAGATACACTGGAGCAAGATAGTGGGTTATGCCTCGCCTGATGGTTTTCACTATAGCGGATACTGTATGTAATAAAAAATATATAGGTTGGCATAGAAGACACAGACTTAAAGCTGTGATCTAAGTGTTGGTTTTACTCAGCGGGCATTAACGAACATGGAATATCAAATGTTTTCTGTAATATGTTCTGTGATACTCTAGATACTCTTACTGATTCATCAATTTTTTACTATGTTTTAAATTCTCTTAACAGATATAAATAGAACACCTGCACACAGAATATAGAAAACCTCTGAAGTAGTAACTATACATGCAGGTTGCTGATAATCCACATGTTGGCTGTATCATCTTTGAATCATTGTATATTTTAAATGGTAACAAGGTACTTAGCTATACCTTAACTTAGGAATTGATATGAAATCTAATATCTTTTTCTGGTATGCGTAGTGCTGATATTTAACCTCTTTAACCCTAATCCAGCTGGGACTTTTATTTGGACTTTCCTTTGGATATTACGCACATTGTCTTTACTTAACTTTGGACACTCTGAGTTTGTCTTTCACATATGGATTGGACATTGTGGACATTAATTGCCCTGTATACAATATACGGTACCAGGATGGACACCATTCCAGTTTTTTAAGAAAATGACTTTTTGGTTACACAGAATGTGTGTTTGTTATATTGTTTATACCTTACACCAATGTGTTAATGTCACGCTAACACATTTGCACCAATTTATCAAGGGTAATTATATTATAATAGGCATCGACTAATTATAGATCTATGTATGGTGTCTGCCAACAGCATCAGGGGGATCATATTACAACGGATGTGCAAAAGTGCTCAAACATGAACCACAATTTACAGGAAAAATCGCCTGTATGAATTTTCCATAAAATTAAATGACAGAATTAAAGATAAAAAAAGATTAATATGTATATATTAATTACAAAATTATTGAGTTAAAATATTTTAGATAGAAAGGGAGAAAAAAAAGAAAATAATAACAAAATTAAAATGCTCTACTGTTTCTAACCTTTCTAGTATCCTTCCTGTTATCACTGTTGAACTTTGAATTACTGTAGATTCTTCAAAAGTGGAATAGCAACCTAAACAAGCAGAGCTACTCAAACAGGTTGTGTTGCCATTGTTTTAATTGCAAGGAGTTGCCGGCACAAACTGATCTCATCACTGAAACACAGAAACACTAAAACTTGCGGTATATAGGAGCAATGCTTTGTTAAGGACCCACAGCAAGGTAAGAATATAACTTTGTAAATACGGGGTTTGGCTGTTTGAGAGAATATTTGCAAATACAAAAAGGAATAACCTAAGATTCATATAAAACTGTAGCAAATACAAACACCATGTAGACAAGTCACTTACTATAAATCCTCAATTCAACGGCTTGATTAGCACAGTTTTAGGATTTTAGATTTTAAATGAACTTTATATAATTAATGATAACATTGGTCTTTTTAAATACATTGGGAACATTAAAATAATTTCTATTTCACAATCAACGAATTGAAATGTAAATGACCATAACAATGAATGGAAACTCTAATGTACTGTTTGTGCTTGTCTATTGAATCCGTACATGTTTATAAAGCTAGATGAAGTAAAGTCTCCTTATATTATGTGGTACCTGTGGTACCTAACAACTTAGCAGATACTGTGTATGACATTTATTATATTTAGGAGGTTGTTTTTATTTCCTGTGCATAATAACTCTCTAATCTGAATTTTCAAATACCAATGTTTTTAGCAAAGAACTGTGGGGTAGTTATTTTGAACAGAAAGATTTTTAAAGGGGAAGTTAGCAGCACTGTTATTCCTGTCACGCTTATGCTTACCCGTTTACAAAAGATTAGTTACACTTAAAAAAAAGGAATTGCAGTAGCTACACAGCTATCTTATTTAATATTGAGCTTGCAGCTTTTGTAGTGTGACAGCTATATCCTCGCAGATGGTAAGACCCTATCAAAATTTACTATTGAGCCTCTCTTTAAATTTTCATGAGAGTATTTACCAAAACCATATGATATACCAGGGCAAGTATTTTTATGGGCAAAGTAATCATTGTATAAATGTGCTCTTTATATGAAGGGTAATGTTTGGAGAGATCTCCCATATGAGATTCACCAGTGCCCATGCGGGTCTGGGTACATTTACATCGACATTGGTTTTTAACACCAGCTATCAGCAGATGTAAAATACTTACGGACGCACAACTGCTGCTAAAACGTTTGCGGTGGCTGCACGAGTGTCTCTTGCGAGCAAGGGATTAAGGTCACTCTAACCAACTGAGAATCGGTCAGCGTGACTTTAAAGGGCATGTCCACCCTTCTACATAACTTTTGACATAATGTACTGCTCCCTCCCCCAGCCCCAACCGCATTAGTATTATTCATAGAAAATCCCCTGATCATTACTTACCATGCCTCTCTCCTTCGCCGCACTGCTCCGGCCCTCTGCTTGCACAGAACTGCAAGCAGGGGGCGGGACCGGCAGCCACGTCTGTGATTGGCTGAGAGGCAGCCAATCACGGACACGGCTGCCGGAAGTTCAGAATGGCGGAGGAAAGAGGCATGGTAAGTAACTATGGGGGCACTTTCTGTAAATAATACTAATGCTGTTGGGGCTGGGGGACGAAGCAGTACATTATATCAAAAGGATTTGTAGCTAGGGGGAGGGAGATGAACTGCGCATGACATTTTTCCCCCGGAGGGGAGATAGGAGGCAGAGTCCTATATGGACTCTGCAGTATTCCTGCTGGGCAGTTTTGGGGACTTTGGGGGGGGGGGAGAACCATTTGGAGCTGGGATGTAAGGTAAGGATTTTTACACACTACATAGTGGAGCCAGTAGTGGGTTAAATTATAGTTTGGGGGGTGGACATGCCCTTTAAGCCACCAAAGTAGCCGCTGTGGGTGAATGTCTTTAAATGTATTTAGTAAGATAAATTGCAAAGTTTGTGGGCTTAGGGCACGGCCACAATGCAACGCAAACGCAATTGCATGCGATTTCATGTGCGATTTTGTTGCGTTTGCGCATGCATTTTTTCATTAACTATTGAAAAACGCATGCGATTGCGATCGCAACGCACGCACCCAAAAACACGCGTTTTCGGTGCGTTGCCATGTTTTCAATGATAGGAAAAAAATGCAAACGCAAGCACAAAGCAAAAAAATTTAAGGAATAGCCAGAAATCTTAATAAACCTTTTATATTTGACATTGATGTGTTGGGAAGTTTCATAATGAGAATGATTTTCCTTAATGAAATACAATTGGGGGGATGTTCAAACAGCTGCAAATGCTGGTTTCATCCTAATGTTCCGCACTCATTAGCTACAATGCACAGAGGGTTACAGACTGTAAGAATACGACTTGTGCCAATATATTGCATATTCATGCCACAATCCATGTACCAACGACATAGCAGCATATTTGTGTTTACTGTCTACCTTTAAAGACATGTAACAGCTACCTTTAAAGACATGTATGTATGTCTAACTTTATTTATAAGGCACCAGGTACGCAGCACTGTACATTATAAAATACAGGGGATTAGTGCAAGCAGTCATACAAAAAAGAAAAATTAATCACATAGGTTAAGAATACATATATATAAATTATGGATAAATTGATATTTAAATATGATACATTAGGAATGAGGTCCCTGCCCAGAAGAGCTTACAAAAGTGGTTGGGACAACATACAGACACAAGTGGGGGGATGGGTACAAAGTGCTTGAGATGGCTAACAATCATTTGTTGTGCTGGTGTTTAGAAAGGTAGGATAACAGTATAGATTTGACTATTTAAAGTATTAATGGATGTCCCCTAGCGAAGTGAGAGAGAGAGTTCCAAAGGTAGGGAGCAGCAAGAGAGATTGGATTAAGGTGGGAGTAGGCAGTGTTCGTTGGGGGTTCATGGAGAAGATTTACTTACTCCTGGCCGGACTAGTACTCCTGTGCTAATAAGGAAGTCTTAAGGTTCGTACACACGTGCGATCGAGGGTGCCAACCCGCGACGCACAATGTGTATGAACAGCCGTTTTGGCCCATGTTTTGGCACTGTATCGGCCGAAACTGCCGCTTGCTTGGAGATCTGCCCAGCACTACACGAAGGCAGTGAGTAAGGGAGGGTGGGGGCAATTAGGAGCACTCACTAAACATTAATAATTTAAGCATTGAGTAACACCATTTTACTTCACTCAAATTGTAGTTTCAGATAATATAAAGTTGTTTGAGTGAGTATAGATGTGATATAGAGCAGGAGAAAGTATTTTAAAGCAGTGTTTGAGTATGAAGGAGGGCATGGGATCAAGGGTACGTGTTGTAAGGGGTGAGGACAAATGAAGGTCTGAGACTTCGGAATGGGGCATGGCCACCCCCACACTCAATCAAGGACCCTCGAAATCCTCAAGACCAAAATACTTGCCTGATTCACTGGCATCCCTTAAAAAGAGCAATTCATCTTCTACAGCACCAATCCTGAAGTTTTAAGCCTGGTCTGATGTTTTTTTTAAAGAGGAACTGTGGTCCAAAAATGACCACAGGGATAGGAATTGCTCTCCTGAGAATTTTTGCAATTTATTTTTTTTGTTTATTTTGCACAGTTTTGTAGATATTTACATTTTTGTGTGTGATATGGCAGCAGCATCACTAGGTCCCCTGCACTTCCTGCACTGAAACCATGTCAGTGGATGACAGTCAATCTGCCCTGTGTCTCCTCCTCCCCTTGCAGCCCCCATTCTCTTGCAAGCCCTCCTGGTCCCTCCCACTCATGGACCCCATGGCCCCTCCATTTGCAGGTCCCCCTTGGACCCTTCCCTTACAGACCCATGTGGCAGCCCCCACTTGTGGGTGCCTTAACCTCGCCCACTCATGGATACCTTAGCCCCACCCACCCATAGGTCCTGTGGCCTCACACACTTATGGGTGCCGTGGGCCATTCAGACCAGGGAAGCAATTCCTTTCAATTTACCTCAATTTTTGGACCACAGTTCCCCTTTACAGACAAATTATGACATTTACATTCTGAATCTGCAGATTTGGGTCTCTGGTGTGGAATTTTGAATTTCTATTCAATATGGTTTTTTTTATTCTTTTTCAATAAATGAGAGCGTTGGAAGGGATGATTTAGCCAGCAGCTTGAAGCTACTCTACCTCCCGAAACAATGGAGTCATTGCATCTATACAACCAGCACAAAACAATAATTTGGTCCAGCCTAGAGACATGTCCAGCAGCAGAGGAACATGATCCTTTTCTTTTTTTGTTTTGTGATAAAGTGACAGCTCTGTTTATAAGATGAAACCTAACGCTGAATACGGTGTAAGGTTTACCTTTTTTGATCTGTCATACAGTACGGTTTCAGTATCATGTCTCTAAAAGGATTACCTAGAAAACATAAATATCACCTCTCATTTGTAAATAGCCATTAGGTTCTCAGCAGCAGAGAAAGATGATTCTCTTTGTGTGGAAACTTAAAACGAAATATCTTTGAACTGAATATGTAGAAGACACAAAACATTGCCTTTAAAATAAGATATACCTTAAAAATCGGATTGCTGTGTTACCCTCGGGTTGATCTTACAGCCTTCTTTGAAATAGATATGCGTCTTCTTTCTTCCAGTCCCAGCGACACCAGCTCCGCTGAGGCCGCCGACCCCCGAGAGGTACCCCTGCGTCCGTCAGCGGGCACTTCCCTTCCCCTCCCTGCCAGCAGCAGGGCAGGGGGCTTGGAGGGGCTGCTGGGGAGGGGTGGAGGCACCGTCCATCGGGGCCCTGAGAAGGGCCTTTTGGGGACCCCCCCTCCCCGGCCCTTATAAGGGCCCTTGCGGCACTTACAAGTGCCCTTTGGGGCTTAGGGGTCTCGCAGCGCAAACCGGGACCCCCTCCCCGACCCTTATAAGGGCCCTTGTGGCACTGACAAGTGCCCTTTGGGGCTTAGGGGTCCCGCAGCGCGAACCGGGACACCCTCACCGGCTCTTGTAAGGGCCCTTGCGGCACTGACAAGTGCCCTTTGGGGCTTAGGGGGGCCCTTATAAGCCCCTCCTAGCATTCTGTTCCGAGATTGCCACGAGCGGGGAAGGGGTTGGGAGTGGCTGCTGGGAAGTGGTGGTGGGTGGTCGCCACCGCCGCGGGGGGTTGAGGGCGGGGTGGGCGTGCCTCCCGGGGCGGGTGCGACCACCCGCCGCGGGTTGCCTGCCTATCCCTGCCGCAGGAAGGCTAGTATCGGCTGCTTTCGCCACCTTCAAGGTGGCGAAGCAAATCAGCCAATACTAGCAGTGCGAAACAGATACCGCCGCTTTATAAATAGAAGCGGCGGTAACAGGTAAGTATCGGCGAGAAGGGTTAACGCCTCGTTAACTTTTCGTGGCCGTTTTCAGACATAAACGCGATTTATGCAGAAATGTCAGGGAAAACGTCCGCGAGAACTTAACGAAGCTTTATAAATATGCCCCTAAGTCACGCTAATCTATATTATATCGGTTAGCGTGAATTAAATGTGTGGCTAACGTGGAAGTTAACTGTGCAGTTGCCACAATCGATGCCATATGCCAAAAGCTCCATTCTATTGTGACAATTTAAATGCCAGCTAATAGCTGGCTTTAAAAGTGGCATAATAGAAAAACAGCAGTTAGCGATGCACCGAGTACCGATAGAGGCTCTCGGTGCATCAGGCTGATAGACTTCTCTTTGGTTAGGTTGTATGTAACCAAGATAATAATCAAGTCATGCTTTTGTATTGGCTGCCAGTATCCAGCTTAGAATGGGAATTAGAAAATAGTTCTGCTGTCCACTGCATTAAAAATACTTAGTAGCTTATATTAAAGTTAATGTTTAGTTTTAAAAAATTATCTACTATTTAGCTTTTTAACATAGATGTTTTAATGACGTGTTTGGCATTTGACAACACCTTTATATTTTCAGGGAGAGACCTATTTGAATACATTTAAAATGCAGGTCCTTGAGAATATAAAGCACTGGGGTGGGGGGGTGCAGGTAGACATGGGATCCGGGTCCGACTCTGACCCGGATTCGACATTTCGTCCATTTCAGGACTTCAGGACTGTTTTCTATAATCATTCTCGAAAATACGACCGGAAACTCAAAAGTAGTCTCCGATTGTATTTTCGAGTGTTATCGAATGTTCGAGGCTATTTTCGAAAATCCTCGAACGTTCCATAATTATAGAAAATTTGTTCCGTTTTTTGGATTTTCGGATCTTCGGGACTTTGCCGAGATCCGGGAATCTGAAAACAGAACAAAACTAGTGAGTTTCGGCCATCTGTAGATGCAGGGTGGCCGCAGAGATAACATAGTTTCTATGTTTCAATGCAGTAAGCTTGTTCCATCTTGCACTGCACTGCGGGAACATGGAAAATCAGTAACAATCCTTTGCACAGGATATTTTGAACATTAAAATTGGTGCTATATTTTTGGGCAAATCAGTGTAAAAACAATACATTACACTTTTACGGGGCACTAATCCGAAAAAATCTTTGTCTGGACACACCCAGGGGCACCTTGTCCATGAGGAATTTTGAAGGAAAATAAATGCTGAGGCATTGGATAATCCTGCAATAAAATTCAATGACCATGCGCTTCATTCTGTAGGTATTTTTCCCTGTGCATCTTTACACTTTACAGCACAGCAACCCATACTAACCCTATATAACATCAGCACAAATGGGTTAGTGTAGTTTTTTTACACTGAAAATGTGCATAGTGCCCATTAGCACTTCTCCCTTAAAGGTTATAAAATAGATTTGACTGATACTGTTTTGCTTTCTAATCTGCTTAGTTTTGCTTATTTTACCTTTAGCAAACCAAAGCAGGGCTTTAGTTTTCAAAAATTATACTCTTATTTTAGGTGGGTTCCCTCACTCTTTTGTGTTTGGATTGTATAATGGATAATCCTAATGTATTTGGATAGTTCCATATTAAAAAAATATATTTTACCGCGTATAGTACAATTTCAAATGTTGGATGATGTCAGTATCACTAGTTAATCTTACTATTCTTTGGAAAGATTAAATTATGGAATAAATTAACAGTGAAAGACAAAAAAATAAATAAACTGATAGACAGTTTGGGAATGTTTTCCCTTGGCACTGGGAGGCTGGAGAATAGAAGAATTAGGAAAGTTTAGTTGGTTATTAAGGAAGGCTTTAAAGGGCATGTCCACCCCCAAAACTATAATGTAACCCACTACTGGCCCCATTTTCTAGTGTAACAAAATCCTTACTTTACATCCCTGCTCCAAATGGTTCTCCTGTAATGTTCCCACAAAGTCCAAAAAACTGGCCACCAGGAGCCTAGCAGAGTCCATACAGGACTCTGCCTCCTGTCTCCCCCTGGGAGAATTTTGCCATGCGCACTGCAGCCCCTCCCCTCCCTCTCCCACCCGTTTTGTTCTCCCTCCCCCTAGTGTAAATCCCCTTGTACATATAATAGTGCTTCCTCCCCAGCCCCAACCGCTATAATAGAATTATCAGAAAGTCCCCCGAACTCTACTTACCTTCCCTCTCTCCCCCGGCGTTCTAAGCAGCCGGCAGCTGTGTCTGTGATTAGCTGCCTCTTATCCAATCAGGGACGCAGCTGCCGGTCTGGCCCCCTGCTTGTAGTTTCATGCAATCAGAATTCCGGGCATTGTGGTGGAGGAGAGAGGGAAGTTAAAGGACAACTCCACCCTCATAATAACATCTTTTAGAAAGAATGGCCCCTTTAAAATATGTTGATATATCATAATTTGTCCTATGAATTCATTACTGTATGCCTGCTATGCTTCTGGATGCCTCATTGAAACTGAGCAATTTAGAAATCTGTACTGAGGCTGTACTGAGCCTGGGCATGCTCAGAAGAGGCAGACAGGGGATTAACATTCAGTCATTGGCTGTGATGTCAACTGTCAAATCCATAACTGACAGTTGCTAACTGGAAGAACCTGGAAGCAGAAACAGGGGCAACAGGACATTGTGCAGGATTTCAGGTTAGAATTATATATTTCACATTTCAAACTATTACCATTTAGGGTTTGGGGGGATGATTTACCTGTATGTAAGTTTTCATTTTGGGGCTGGACTTGCCCTTTAAGTAAAGATCGGGGGACTTTCTGATAATTCTATTATGGCGGTTGGAGCTAGGGGAGTAAGCACTACAATATATCAAAAAAAAATTTAAAGGGTGGACATGCCCTTTAAGGAATAGAGATGAGTCCCATTTTTAATTTAGAACTGCCTGTTTCGAACATCCGTAGACCCTGCAGAATTTTCGGAATTTCAAACGTTGCAACTTCACGGTCCAAAACTCAAAAATCGCAGTCAAAAATAATGTTGAAAGTAGAGAAACTTGAGAAATTCCATAGTTTTTAAAACAGCTATTTTAAATGCAACATTGTTGATTACTTATATGCCAAATTCTGTAAGCACTAGCTAACCTTCTTAAAGTGTTATATCTAATGTAAAGACCCATTTGCTGCTCTGGCCAACCCCTTTAAAATCCATTCATCCAATTTTAAGATATGTAAGTTTTTACTATCTTCTTTATGCATCTCAGTGTAAATCCAAGCTCTCTTATCTCACCTCATGTCCATGCCATATCCATTCCTGTGCAGCCTTCATAGGAATTCCATAGTGGTGACATTCCTATCCCCTCCCACCATCCAGATCCATCCTTGCTTATCCTTCCACCTACCGTTACCCCCTGCCCACCCCCAACCACCAAGCTATTTTTAAAAAAAAACTATTTAAACTGTACTTACAGCCCTTCGTTCTTGCGGGGCTTTCCATTGACGTCAGCCACTTCTGTGATTGCCAGCACCTCAGCCAATCACAGACACAGCTGCCAATCTGGCTCCCTGCTTGCAATTCCCAGCAAGCGGGAGCTGGGTCAATGCACCAGAGGATCGAGGGGCTGTAAGTAACGTTCTGAAAGTTTTTTTTTTAATTCTGACAAGGGATGGGCTGGTGGTATCTATCATATATTAAAATATGATTTTTAGGGTGGACATACCCTTTAACTTGAGAATATGACCCCTTTATACAATAATTTCATGTCTGGAAGATTAGTAGCATATTTTACTTTTTTTGATTGAAGCCAAGAACTTGCTTGCTTAATTTAAATTTCTGCAATCCATTGAATACAAAGCACAAAATGTTTCATGCGGTTTGTAATTTTGTTTTTTTGCAATGACTTAACAGTAACACAATGTTCAAATCTAATCTTATACAGTAGCTTAAAAAAATATCAAAAAGATGCAAACAGTAGGGTTCTAACTGTGTGAAAAGATAACAGCTTTATGTTTTTAAAATATTTTACTTTTGCATTGTTAAATTATATTATTTTAAATGTGGAGGGCCCACTAGATTCTGTGATCCTTTTAAAACACTTATTATGGAACTACGAATTGTGGGAACCTTAGGGAATAGTGATTATGATATTTTATCATGTAAAATATGTTGCAAAAAAGTGCACTGGGTTAATAAAAATCCATTCAGCTCATAGACTGGGGTGGTATGTTCTTGGGTAAAGATACTGAACTGCTTTTAAAGGGGTATTCAATTATTACACTTCTAAAAGTATACATTTAGGGAACTTAATTTTCAGGTAAAATTGGGAAAAGGGCATTTAAAATCTTAAAATCATAGGGAACAATCATTCATGAATGTACTTAGGTTTGTAAGGAAACAATTAAGCTAGCTAGCTAAAATAAAAAATGAGGTTCAGATAGTTGAACAAAGCAAGACCAACCCTAAAATTGTTAGTATATTTTAGTAAAGTATAGTAATAGGACAGGGAATGTTATACCATTTAACTATGGAGCTAAGCTGGTTATAGGGGATTCTGGAAAGGCAAATGTGCTAAATATATTTTTTTTCTCTGTATACACTATAGGACAACCTTGACCTTATAGCATTGGCTGTAGTAATAAGAATGGTATAAAAGAAGAATATTAACTCTGGCTCAGAGAGGATATGGTACAGAATCAGTGAAACGGCATGTCCACCCACAAAACTAAAATTTAACCCACTACTTGCCCCACTGCAGGCCACATTGCAACACGCTCCCGCACGTTGCAGGGAGCACGGAAGCACGCACGTTAATGCTCTCAATTGCATTCCCTGTGTGCGAGAGCACATTGCAGTGCGCACAATTGCAATCTCCTGATGTTTTATATTCAGAGCGCATGGGATTACGCTAAAATATGCGTATCGAATGTGATCCAATTAACAGATCGCACGCACAGTCGCACACTGGTGTTGCCACAGTAAATGGGCCACACTAGTGTGCTCTTTTAAAAGCGATTGGATCACGCTTAAAAGCGACTCAGTGTGGTCTAGCCCTTACTCCCCTGCTCCAAATGGTTCTCCTTCAGTGCTTATTAGAATTTCCAGAAAGAGAAGAATAGGAGCTCTCTGTGAGTTGTTTGCTTTTTGCTTGTCCTTGTTGAGTTTTCTGGCATGAGCAGGGGAGCCCACCCCTACACCTCCCACCCTCCGGATCCCTTCATGGCTGCCTCTTCCACCTATACTTGTGGACGTTCTCATTCATCCAGGTCATGGTATATCTGTTGTATTCAGTTAGATCAACTGGACTTAAAGTCCTCCTGTCTTGCTTTTCCCCTTTACTGTTGGTATTTGTGTTCTTTTCTTTCCTTCTACTTCTTTTGACAAAGGCCCAGTGTGGATATCCACAAGTTTTAGGGCTCTTCTGAGATGTTTCATTCCTTTGGCCTTTGCCTCTGTGCTAGTGGGGATGCTCTCTGCAGGGTTCTGATGACACCCAGCTTGTGATCTAAAGTGTGGTGGGAGTAAAACATCAAAAACTGATCTGTGTGGGTTGGTTTTCTGTAAACCTCTACTTCCAGTTTACCATTCTCACTGACTTCTACCAAGCAGTCTAAGAAAGCCAGTTTATTGAAAACAGAACATAGGGTTAAGGTAGGTACATACTCACAGGCGCTCTACCCCTGCACTGTCTGGCGGCACTCTCACGCTTCCAACACCTCACGACCGCAGAGGTGTGTGTGTCCTTCCGGAAAATACAGCAGAATGTAGGAAGCAGGCTGCACGCTCTCAGTTGTTTAAAACCATTCCTTTATTTAAGAAAATCCATCAAGACACATGGCACTGGATACAAACAAAGTAGGCAAACTCGAGGAGCACAGGTGTGCCTGACGCGTTTCGTGACGTAAGTCACTTCATCAGAGGCAAAACACCAGTGAATATGAGTTCCTATTTAAGGAACTACAAAAGGGAGGGGTTACAGATATAAAACACATGCACGTAATTAACAATGATAAAACTATCATAGACGAATGGGAAAGAGACACATGGGAAAGCGATAAGAGAATAAAGTCCTGGACATGTCATTATTAATTAATTATTAAGCATATATCAAGTATTAAGTATATTAAATATTAAATATTACATCTCCTATGGATCGAATTAATCGGATTGATCGGAACATAAAAGAGCACATGACTCAAAAAATTCCAATGTTGGAGAAATGGATATAATAGTAAGTGGGACTAGTGGATCAAAGTACGGAACCATATAAGAAACTGATCTATATATACATTGTATGTATCTCTAAATAAAAGAAATGCACATACTCTCCACAAGGAGGTGAATAGATACACTGACACCAAAAATGTATCTAAAGCTATCAGAAGACACAACGGCATAGCTTAAAAGGCAAACAATGTTACCAGAATGGTGAGTGTATAGGTAAAATAATAAATGTATATCACAATGGTGCTATAATAGACATCTCTAAACTAGAAACGTCCCCAGTATTATGAGAAAGTGATGTATACAAAATTACAATGACATGTACATGGTGGTATATACATATTGAAAAACACGCTATATATGTATACACAATACATAGTCAATTTAGGTGGAACAATTATATATATGTAGAGTTAATCCAAAAAGGCTGATAACTCAAAGTCCCTATTGAGACCCTGAGAAGATATTGTTTTCATTATATAGATCCATTTGGCCTCTTTCTTCAGAAGTTTCCTATCTATATCACCCTGCCTGACATCTCTCTTACAGATGTCAATAGCTTGAAAAAAGATTCTCTGTCTTGCCAAAATGGTCTAAAACTACATGTTTAGTTATGGCCGACCGCAGATCACATTTGGGTATGGCATTCATATGTTCAGTGATACGTCGACCAAAAGGTCTGATCGTCTTCCCGATATATTGAAGGCTACAAAAACATGTGGCCAAATATACTATTCCCTTAGTTTTGCAATTAGCAAAGAAATTAATGGTGTGTTCTACATTGGTGGTAATGCTTTTGAATGCCTTAGATTGTTTGACAAATTTACATGCATTACATCGAGACATGTTACACCTAAAACATCCTTTTGTGGACAACCACATGTTAGTGGAAGGTGTGGACCTAAATAAGCTGGGTGATACTATGGAGCCAATGCTCCGCGCTTTCCGAAATGAAAACTTAGGCCTCTCAGAAAGAAGACGACCTAGAACGGGATCATCCAAGAGAATGCCCCAATATTTGGACACAATATTTTTCACTTTGTGGCTTTGTGTAGTAAAAGTAAGTGTCATATACCGCGTGGAAGCCGATGGATTCTGTTTAGAGGTCTTATATTTTTTAGATTTCGTAGTACAAAGCAAATCATCCCTATTCAGGAGGACCGCTTGATCATATGCTTTTTTGATATCCTGGAGTCTATAACCTCTAGATATAAGTCTATCCCATAGATCCATAGCCTCTAAATGAAAATTCTCCCATGTAGAAATTATGCGTCGAAGTCTTATAAACTGACTATACAGGATGCCCCTAATAGTAGTATGGGGATGGCAGGAGGTGGCATGGAGCAGGGTGTTATGGGAAATGGGTTTGCGATACAATTTTGTATCTATATGATTATTTCTGATAAGGAACTTTACATCTATAAACTCTATTTTACCACTGTTTTGACTATGTGTAAAACTAATATCAGAATCCATACTGTTACAGTATTGTACAAACATCTCTATACTCGATTCATCAAGATCTTCCCAAATAATGATAATGTCATCAATATAGCGAAAATATTTCACTATATTGTGAACAAACGGATTATCATCGTGATAGATATACTTCAACTCCCAAAAACCCATGTACAGGTTAGCATACGAGGGGGCGAATTACGCCCCCATCTCAGCCCCTTTACGTTGTAAATAATACTGGGTATCAAACATAAAGAAATTTGTAGTTAGTAAATAATTCAAACAAGATAAAATTAATTCATTTTGTATATGAGGGTAATCCATGTGGTGGTATAACCAGAATTTGACAGCCTCAATGCCCTTATGATGTTGTATGGACGAATACAGGGAGGTCACATCCATTGTTAACCATTTGTAAGTTGGTTTCCATGTTACATCACTAAGTTTATTTATAATATCTGTCGTATCCCTGAGGTAACTGGGTAATCTGAACACAAAGGGTATCAATAGCTTGTCAACATATTCGCTCAGATGTTCATTCAGGGAGCCTATGCCTGACACAATAGGTCTGCCTCTGACATCATCAATGCTTTTATGTACTTTGGGAAACCAGTGGAAAATAGGTGTAACTGGTTTGTTCACATACAGGTACTCAAATTCATCAGAGGTGATGACTGTAACTCGTTTACCATTTTCTAAGATTTCCAATAATTGTTCAGAGTATATGGGAGTGGGATCACCCTTTAAAGATAAATATGTGGATTTATCCTCCAATTGACGTTCTGCTTCTAAAATGTAATATGAGGAGTCTAAAATAACTATAGAACCCCCCTTATCAGATGGACGTATAACTATGTCCTTATTGTCAGCCAGACCTTTCATGGCTCCACGTTCTGAGACACTCATGTTACCTTGGGTTTTATGACACAAATTCAAAGAATCTAGCTCTCTCACAACCAGTCTATAGAAGTTATCAATAGATGTACTTTTACTATGAAAGGGATAGAAGTTAGATTTCTTCTTTAAACCTGAATGCGTTACCATAGGGGTTAAGTAGAACCATTATAAAATCACATAGGTCTCGATATTCATATAATAAATTGGATCCAGATGTTCTTGATCATCTCAATAGGATTAATCTGGAAATCTGGATGCAACATTCCTGACAAACATGTCTCATCACCACTGGTACCTGAAAAAGAAAAATTTATATCAGAATCATTCATTAAATAGCTAGACTCATCATAAACTACAGTGGGCTGTGTATCAAAATGTCGCATTAATGTTAATTTTCTAATAAATTTATTGATATCCACTAGAGTCTCAAATTTGTCCATAGATGGGTTACAGGATCAGTATATAGAATCTGAAACACAACGAACACGACCTAGACACATACGGAAAAGGCTATGTTTTGGAGATTACAATGGAGACTCATCAGATGGGAATCAGTCTTCGTCTACTTTTTTATACTCAGAGACATCTCAGAGTGAAACAGAGGAAACATACAACACCAGGAGTCTGAGAAGGACTTCGGATCCTCCAGAACGTCCGCGCACGAGAAGCGCCCTAAGAGAGGCAGAAGGAGAAGTTCCGAGATCCAAGAAGGAATTGATCCACCTACATCGCAGGAACAGATAGAGTATAACCAATCGTTGTCCCGAGACACTCTTGAGTACAGGAGAGTACAGGAGAGTCACGCTAGTAATGTCATTAATCTATCTTCTACGACTTTATCCACATTAGAATTGAAAGTGTTGAATAGAGGCCTGACTTTTGTCCCCTCCATCTCTATGGACAAATTTGAGACTCTAGTGGATATCAATAATTTTAATAAATAACATTAATGCGACATTTTGATACACAGCCCACTGTAGTGTATGATGAGTCTAACTATTTAATGAATGATTCTGAATAAATTTTTCTTTTTCAGGTACCAGTGGTATGAACATGTTTGTCAGGAATGTTGCATCCAGATTTCCAGATTAATCCTATTGAGTGATCAATGAACATCTGGATCCAATTTATTATTGAAATCGAGACCTTATGTGATTTATATAATGGTTCTACTAACACTATGGTAACGCATTCAGGTTTAAAGAAGAAATCTAACTTCTATCCTTTTTCATAGTAAAAGTACATCTATTGATAACTTCTATAGACTGGTTGTGAGAGAACTAGATTCTTTGAATTTGTGTCATAAAACCCAAGGTAACATGAGTGTCTCAGAACGTAGAGCCATGAAAGGTCTGGCTGACAATAAGGACATAGTTATACGTCCATCTGATAAGGGGGGTTCTATAGTTATTTTAGACTCCTCATATTACATTTTAGAAGCAGAACGTCAATTGGAGGATAAATCCACATATTTATCTTTAAAGGGTGATCCCACTCCCATATACTCTGAACAATTTTGGAAATCTTGAAAATGGTAAACGAGTTACAGTCATCACCTCTGATGAATTTGAGTACCGTATGTGAACAAACCAGTTACACCTATTTTCACTGGTTTCCGAAAGTACATAATAGCATTGATGAAGTCAGAGGCAGACCTATTGTGTCAGGCATAGGCTCCCTGAATGAACATCTGAGCGAATATGTTGACAAGCTATTGATACCCTTTGTGTTCAGATTACCCAGTTTCATCAGGGATACGACAGATATTATAAATAAACTTAGTGATGTAACATGGAAACCAACTTACAAATGGTTAACAATGGACGTGACCTCCCTGTATTCGTCCATAAGGGCATTGAGGCCGTCAAATTCTGGTTATACCACCACATGGATTACCCTCACATACAAAATGAATTCATTTTGTCTTGTTTGAATTAAATTTACTAACTACAAATTTCTTTATGTTTGATACCCAGTATTATTTACAACGTAAAGGGGCTGCGATGGGGGCGAAATTCGCCCCCTCGTATACTAAACTGTACATGGGTCTTTGGGAGTTGAAGTATATCTATCACACTGATAATCCGTTTGTTCACAATATAGTGAAATATTTTCGCTATATTGATGACATTATCATTATTTGGGAAGATCTTGATGAATCGAGTATAGATATGTTTGTACAATACTGTAACAATATGGGTTCTGATATTAGTTTCACACATAGTCAAAACAGTGGTGAAATAGAGTTTATAGATGTAAAGTTCCTTATCAGAAATAATCATATAGTTACAAAATTATATCACAAACCCATTTCCCGTAACACCCTGCTCCATGCCACCTCCTGCCATCCCCATACTACTATTAGGGGCATCCCGTATAGTCAGTTTATCAGACTTTGACGCATAAGTTCTACATGGGAGAATTTTCATTTAGAGGCTATGGACCTATGGGATAGACTTATATCTAGAGGTTATAGACTCCAGGATATCAAAAAAGCATATGATCAAGCGGTCCTCCTGAACAGGGATGATTTGCTTTGTACTACGAAATCTAAAAAACCCAAAAAATATAAGACCTCTAAACAGAATCCATCGGCTTCTACGCCATATATGACACTTACTTTTACTACACAAGCCACAAAGTGAAAAATATTGTGTCCAAATATTGGGGCATTCTCTTGGATGATCCCGTTCTAGGTCGTCTTCTTTCTGAGAGGCCTAAGTTTTCATTTCGGAAAGTGCGGAGCATTGGCTCCATAGTATCACCCAGCTTATTTAGGGCCACACCTTCCACTAACATGTGGTTGTCCACGAAAGGATGTTTTAAGTGTACACTGTCTCGATGTATGCATGTAAATTTGTAAAACAATCTAAGGCATTCAAAAGCATTACCACCAATGTAGAACACACACCATTAATTTCTTTGCTAATTGCAAAACTAAGGGAATAGTATATTTGGCCACATGTTTTTGTAGCCTTCAATATATCGGGAACGATCAGACCTTTTGGTCGACGTATCACTGAACATATGAATGCCATACCCAAATGTGATCTGCGGTCGGCCATAACTAAACATGTAGTTTTAGACCATTTTGGCAAGACAGAGATCTTTTTTCAAGCTATTGACATCTGTAGAGAGATGTCAGGCAGGGTGATATAGATAGGAAACTTCTGAAGAAAGAGGCCAAATGGATCTATATAATGAAAACAATATCTCTCTCAGGGTCTCAATAGGGACTTTGAGTTATCAGCCTTTTTGGATTAACTCTACATATAATAATTGTTCCACCTAAATTGACTATGTATTGTGTATACATATATAGCGTTTTTTTTCAATATGTATATACCACCATGTACGTGTCATTGTAATTTTGTATACATCACTTTCTCATAATACTGGGGACGTTTCTAGTTTAGAGATGTCTATTATAGCACCATTGTGATATACATTTATTATTTTACCTATACACTCACCATTCTGGTAACATTGTTTGCCTTTTAAGCTATGCCGTTGTGTCTTCTGATAGCTTTAGATACATTTTTGGTGTCAGTGTATCTATTCACCTCCTTGTGGAGAGTATGTGCATTTCTTCTATTTAGAGTACATACAATGTATATATATCAGTTTCTTATATGGTTCCGTACTTTGATCCACTAGTCCCACTTACTATTAATCCATTTCTCAACATGGAATTTTTGAGTCATGTGCTCTTTTATGTTCCGATCAATCCGATTAATTCGATCCATAGGAGATGTAATATTTAATATTTAATATACTTAATACTTGATATATGCTTAATAATTAATTAATAATGACATGTCCAGGACTTTATTCTCTTATCGCTTTCCCATGTTCCTCTTTCCCATTCGTCTATGATGTTTTATCATTGTTAATTCTGTGCATGTGTTTTTATCTGTAACCCCCCCTTTTGTAGTTCCTTAAATAGGAACTCATATTCACTGGTGTTTTTGCCTCTGATGAAGTGACTTACGTCACGAAACGCGTCAGGCACACCTGTGCTCCTCGAGTTTGCCTACTTTGTTTGTATCCATGTGCCATGTGTCTTGATGGATTTTCTTAATAAAGGAATGGTTTTAAACAACTGAGTGCGTGCAGCCTGCTTCCTACATTCTGCTGTATTTTCCGGAAGGACACACCCACCTCTGCGGTCGTGAGTGTTTTGGAAGCGTGGAGTGCCGCCAGACAGTGCAGGGGTAGAGCGCCTGTGAGTATGTACCTACCTTAACCCTATGTTCTGTTTCAATAAACTGGCTTTCTTAGACTGCTTGGTAGAAGTCAGTGAGAATGGTAAACTGGAAGTAGAGGTTTACAGAAAACCAACCCACACAATCAGTTTTTGATGTTTTACTCCCACCACACTTTAGATCACAAGCTGGGGTGTCATCAGAACCCTGCAGAGAGCATCCCCACTAGCACAGAGGCAAAGGCCAAAGGAATGAAACATCTCAGAAGAGCCCTAAAACTTGTGGATATCCACACTGGGCCTTTGTCAAAGAAGTAAGAAGGAAAGAAAAGAACACAAATACCAACAGTAAAGGGAAAAGCAGACAGGAGGACTTTAAGTCCAGTTGATCTAACTGAATACAACAGATATACCATGACCTGGATGAATAGAACGTCCACAAGTATAGGTGGAAGAGGCAGCCATGAAGGGATCCGGAGGGTGGGAGGTGGTAGGGTGGGCTCCCCTGCTCATGCCAGAAAACTCAACAAGGACAAGCAAAAAGCAAACAACTCACAGAGAGCTCCTATTCTTCTCTTTTCTGGAAATTCTAATAAGCACTGAAGGAGAACCATTTGGAGCAGGGAGTAAGGGCTAGACCACACTGAGTCGCTTTTAAGCGTGATCCAATCGCTTTTAAAAGGCACACTAGGGTGGCCCATTTACTGTGGCAACACCAGTGTGCGACTGTGCGTGCGATCTGTTAATTGGATCACATTCGATACGCATATTTTAGCGTAATCCCATGCGCTCTGAATATAAAACATCAGGAGATTGCAATTGTGCGCACTGCATTGCTCTCTCCACACAGGGAATGCAATTGAGAGCATTACGTGCGTGCTTCCGTGCTCCTGCAACGTGCGGGACGTGTTGCAATGTGGCCTGCAGTGGGGCAAGTAGTGGGTTAAATTTTAGTTTTGTGGGTGGACATGCCGTTTCACTGATTCTGCCATATCCTCTCTGAGCCAGAGTTAATATTCTTCTTTTATACCATTCTTATTACTACAAGCCAATGCTATAAGGTCAAGGTTGTCCTATAGTGTATACAGAGAAAAAAAATATATTTAGCACATTTGCCTTTCCAGAATCCCCTATAACCAGCTTAGCTCCATAGTTAAATGGTATAACATTCCCTGTCCTATTACTATACTTTACTAAATATACTAACAATTTTAGGGTTGGTCTTGCTTTGTTCAACTATCTGAACCTCATTTTTTATTTAGCTAGCTAGCTTAATTGTTTCCTTACAAACCTAAGTACATTCATGAATGATTGTTCCCTATGATTTTAAGATTTTAAATGCCCTTTTCCCAATTTTACCTGAAAATTAGTTCCCTAAATGTATACTTTTAGAAGTGTATAATTGAATACCCCTTTAAAAGCAGTTCAGTATCTTTACCCAAGAACATACCACCCCAGTCTATGAGCTGAATGGATTTATTAACCCAGTGCACTTTTTTGCAACATATTTTACATGATAAAATCATATCACTATTTCCCTAAGGTTCCCACAATTCGTATTTCCATAATAAGTGTTTTAAAAGGATCACAGAATCTAGTGGGCCCTCCACATTAAAATAATAATTTACAATGCAAAATAAAATATTTTAAAAACATAAAGCTGTTATCTTTTCACACAGTTAGAACCCTACTGTTTGCATCTTTTTGATATTTTTTTAAGCTACGTAGATTAGATTTGAACATTGTGTTACTGTTAAGTCATTGCAAAAAAACAAAATTACAAACCGCATAAACATTTTGTGCTTTGTATTCAATGGATTGCAGAAATTTAAATTAAGCAAGCAATGTTCTTTGGCTTCAATCAAAAAAAGTAAAATTGCTACTAATCTTCCAGACATGAATTATTGTATAAAGGGGTCATATTCTCAAGTTAAGGTATTTCCACCCTAAAATCATATTTAATATATGATAGATACCACCAGCCCATCCCTTGTCAGAATTAAAAAAAAACTTTCAGAACGTTACTTACAGCCCCTCGATCCTCTGGTGCATTGACCCAGCTCCCGCTTGCTGGGAATTGCAAGCAGGGCCAGATTGGCAGCTGTGTCTGTGATTGGCTGAGGTGCTGGCAATCACAGAAGTGGCTGACGTCAATGGAAACCCCGCAAGAACGAAGGGCTGTAAGTACAGTTTAAATAGTTTTTTTTAAAAATAGCTTGGTGGTTGGGGTGGGCAGGGGGTAACGGTAGGTGGAAGGATAGCAAGGATGGATCTGGATGGTGGGAGGGGATGGAATGTCACCACTATGGAATCTATCTATGAAGGCTGCACAGGAATGGATATGCAGTGACATGAGGTGAGATAAGGAGCTTGATTTACACTGAGATGCATAAAGAGATAGTAAAAACTTACATATCTTAAAATTGGATGAATGGATTTTAAAGGGGTTGGCCAGAGCAGCAAATGGTCTTTACATTAGATATACACTTTAAGAAGGTTACTAGTGCTTACAGAATTTGGCATATAAGTAATCAACAATGTTGCATTTAAAATAGCTGTTTTAAAAACTATGGAATTTCTCAAGTTTTCTCTACTTTCACACATTATTTTTGACTGCGATTTTTGAGTTTTGGACCGTGAAGTTGCAACGTTTGAAATTCCGAAAATTCTGCAGGGTCTACCGGATGTTCGAAACAGGCGTTCTAAATTAAAAATGGGACTCATCTCTATTCCTTAAAGGGCATGTCCACCCTTTAAATTTTTTTTTGATATATTGTAGTGCTTACTCCCCTAGCTCCAACCGCCATAATAGAATTATCAGAAAGTCCCCCGATCTTTACTTAAAGGGCAAGTCCAGCCCCAAAATGAAAACTACATACAGGTAAATCATCCCCCCAAACCCTAAATGGTAATAGTTTGAAATGTGAAATAATAATTCTAACCTGAAATCCTGCACAATGTCCTGTTGCCCTGTTTCTGCTTCCTGGTTCTTCCAGTTAGCAACTGTCAGTTTTGGATTTGACAGTTGACATCACAGCCAATGACTGAATGTTAATCCCCTGTCTGCCTCTTCTGAGCATGCCCAGGCTCAGTACAGCCTCAGTACAGATTTCTAAATTGCTCAGTTTCAATGAGGCTCCAGAAATAGCAGCATACAGTAATGAATTCATAGCAAATTATGATATATCAAATATTTTAAGGGGGCCATTCTTTCTAAAAGATGTTATTATGAGGGTGGAGTTGTCCTTTAACTTCCCTCTCTCCTCCACCACAATGCCCGGAATTCTGATTGCATGAAACTACAAGCAGGGGGCCAGACCGGCAGCTGCGTCCCTGATTGGATAAGAGGCAGCTATCACAAGCACACTGCCGGCTGCTTAGAACCCGGGGGAGAGAGGGAAGGTAAGTAGAGTTCGGGGGACTTTTGATATTCTATATATGCGGTTGGGGCTGGGGAGGAAGCACTATTATATGTACAAGGGGATTTACACTAGGGGGAGGAGAACAAAACGGGTGGGAGAGGGAGGGGAGGGCTGCAGTGCGCATGGCAAAATTCTCCCAGGGGAGACAGGAGGCAGAGTCCTGTTGGACTCTGCTAGGCCCTGGTGGCCAGTTTTTTGGACTTTGTGGGAACATTACAGGAAACCATTTGGAGCAGGGATGTAAAGTAAGGATTTTGTTACACTAGAAATGGGGCCGTAGTGGGTTACATTATAGTTTTGGGGGTGACATGCCCTTTAAAAGCCTTCCTTAATAACCAACTAAACTTTCCTAATTCTTCTATTCTCCAGCCTCCCAGTGCCAAGGAAAACATTCCCAAACTGTCTATCAGTTTATTTATTTTTTTGGTCTTCACTGTTAATTTATTCCATAATTTATCTTTCCAAAGAATAGTAAGATTAACTAGTGATACTGACATCATCCAACATTTGAAATTGTACTATACGCGTAATATATTTTTTTAATATGGAACTATCCAAATACATTAGGATTATCCATTATACAATCCAAACACAAAAGAGTGAGGGACCCCACCTAAAATAAGAGTATAATTTTTGAAAACTAAAGCCCTGCTTTGGTTTGCTAAAGGTAAAATAAGCAAAACTAGCAGATTAGAAGCAAAACAGTATCAGTCAAATCTATTTTATAACCTTAAGGGAGAAGTGCTAATGGGCACTATGCACATTTTCAGTGTAAAAAAACTACACTAACCCATTTGTGTGCTGATGTTATATAGGGTTAGTATGGGTTGCTGGCTGTAAAGTTTAAAGATGCACAGGGAAAAATACCTACAGAATGAAGCGCATGGTCATTGAATTTTATTGCAGGATTATCACAATGCCTCAGCATTTATTTTCCTTCAAAATTCCTCATGGACAAGGTGCCCCTGGGTGTGTCCAGACAAAGATTTTTTCGGATTAGTGCCCCGTAAAAGTGTAATGTATTGTTTTTACACTGATTTCGCAAATATAGCACCAATTTTAATGTTCAAAATATCCTGTGCAAAGGATTGTTACTGATTTTCCATGTTCCCGCAGTGCAGTGCAAGATGGAACAAGCTTACTGCATTGAAACATAGAAACTATGTTATTGTATTGCTTTTAGCGCGATGATGGAGCCTTTAAATATGGTGATAATATTTTTTCCACAGTGATGTGCGGCGGTATTATTTAACTAGACGAATAACGATTTTTTTTTAAATATGCCATAATGTAGGTTTTGTTATTACAGAATTATTTTGGTTGACTAATATAGTTCTGTCACCAAAATTTGGTTTCATAGACTAAATATAAGTTTTCCAAGCATAGAATAGAAATCTTTTGGTTGACTAAATATAGTTTTGTCCTAAAGTGTATTTTTTGTTTACTAAATGTATGTTTAGTTCCCACAAGAATTCTTGTGTTCGACTAAAATAGTTTTGTTTTTTGTTGACTAAATGGTCTGGGAACAAATTCACCCCATAGGTACTGCCATTGACATTGGTCTCCCTTTGTTAGTTGGTAGCAGGGTTCCATACATCCCTATTTGGGCACGATTGTTCCTAAAACCAGAGTCCTGCACGTCAGGGCTAAAATCCAGTCCAAATACCAGCCCTTGAAGCACTGCCCTGTTTTCCCCACTCCCCACCCCATTATGCCTACTCTCACCCATAACCCCGCCCTCCGATCATAGGCCCTCTAGCCTTGCCGTGACATCATACCTCGGGGGGGACAGAATCTGGCACCCTGGTTGGTAGCCTTGTCTTCTGTCACCCATGAATTTGGCCATACCGTTATTAAGGAGGGGTTAGACTTCATATTTAAGATGATTTGAAAATTTCAATAAAGTTTTTTAGTGAAATTCGCATTTGATTTTGTATCTGGTTTTACGGAAAAAAAGAAACTATGAGAAAATAACATACAATTGGATGAAGAGCTGTGCCCAGGTATCTGCATTGATCACACTTACCTCACTAATAAAATCCTGCGGGTGTGTAGTTTCTAAAAAATATCACTTGTGGGGATATTTTTAGTCATTTGGTGTAATATTCTTAAAAGTGCTGTTTAAGATTGGGGGGTCTCGTACATGGAAAGTGGGGTACCTACAATATCTGGAAACATTGTACTTGAGTGTATCAGAGCTTTAGAAATAGTAAGATTTGTGTGGATCCTAAAGATAACATAAATAAAAAATGGGGAAAATGCATGAAAATTTGCAAATTTTTTTTACATTTTTACCCATAAATCCAGTAAAATCTCCAGATAGTTACACAGTTTTGTTACCAGTTAAAGTACACTTTGTGCTGAAAAAAACAATGTATAATATTCCTGATTTACTGGGGGTTTCCTAATCTAAACAGATTGAGGGTAAAATTCTGTTGGCACTGAACAAATTTTTCTAATTCTGCTGGCACTTAAAGGGTTAAATACCCTATTCAAGTGTTCATGAGCATTATTAAAAAAAAGTTACTAATGACATGGTAGGACTCGCCATCTTTCATAAAATATAAGCAGGCATATGTAATAAAAGTCTTATCATTAAAATAGGCCTAATTTCCCCATCCAATCAGATGTGCTTTCAAATGATAAATACAATCTGATAGGTTGTGGCAAAATTAGCCCCATTTTTAACTATAAGAACTTTTATTGAATCTCCCTGAAGGTTCCTGAAAAGGAAGGTTACATTTATATTATATTTAAGGGTGGAATCAGGGCCCCATCTACCATTAGGCAAGAGTGAGACATTGTCTCTGGTGGCACCCCTGCCACTAAAGAAGATAGGGTCAGACAGCTGGTGGGGAAAAAAAAAATTTCCTTGACAGTCAAGAAAAAAAAATAATTTCCTAGTAACAGAATATGATGTTGTAAAATCATTTTATGTGGTTAGGTTAACTTTAGTTAGTTTGTTAGCTAGATTAAACTAGTTAGGTTAGTTAGGGCCCTGATAAAAGAGTCTACCTTGACAGGCTTACAACTTTTGGCTAAAATCTTTTTTACTACAGAAAGTATGGCATTTCTAATTTATTGTAACAGTGAACCAACATGTATAGCACAGGCTATAAATAAATTATTTTGATTTGAGCAGCACACGCTAAGGAGAGTGGAAGAGTCGGAGGCGGCTCTGTCACGCGCTGGAACGATCTCGGTAAGTTCTCCTGCAAGATTCACTGAAGAACAGGAGGTAAGAAATAGTGCATTTACCTCCTGTTCTCAGTTAAACAGTTAGAAAGAAAGTAAATTTTTGATGGACATACCCTTTAATGTTAAAAAAGTTTTGTCTTACCTGACCGAATCCCGCAATGCAGTATGTACGCAGGAGACTTTAAAACATCGCAGGATCTTGGTCTTATTTAGTATTTCATTGGCTTGGTGATATGTTTTCTCATTGGGCTTTTGAGGCTGTTTGCCCTGCCCACATGCTGGATCTTACACTAGAGATAAAAAAAAAAAAAACTCCTTCACGTCCTTTGTAAAGCCGCCTGCTGTAATGATCTGCTCTGTTCACAGCAAACCACATGCAGAAAGAAAGAGGAAAAAGATCCTTACTGTGACAAAGAACCCTTGAGGTTTGAAACAGTAGTGGGCTAGTTTGGCAATTTTCAATAAACAACAGCTTTATTTGGGTTTTACTAAGTCCTGCTTTGTGGATTATATTATTATGGATTTATATCGTGCCAACATCTTCCATGGCACTTTACAATTACATAGTCATACATTACATACAGGGTAATACATGTATACAAAGTCATACATATTACTACACAGGTAATACATATATAAGTAAACAGAGTGAAAGAAAGTTTCTTAAAGCAATACCGTGATACAATAGGAGAGAGGACCCTGTCCTAAGAGCTTACAGTCTGAGGATATGGGGGTGAGACATTAGGTTGCAGTCGGTAGGCTTGTAATAGATTGGCAGTGGAGTGTGAAAGGCGGGTTGGATCTTTTTTTTCTTTTCATCTTACACGTGATTCGTGAGCCCAAGAAACCGCTATCAGCAACACGGTGCAAACAGCCTGGCGATGTTATATCCCGATAGTGGCTCTCGGAGCATCGCTATCTGACATTTTCTATTACGGCATTTTAAAGTGCCGCAACAGAATGCAGCTTTCCGCATATAACATCGATTGCGGGCAGCTGCACAGTTAACTTAGCGTTAGCCATGCAGCCACTACAACAAAGGAGTTAAGTCACGCTAACCGATATACTCCTCCATTGGCGCCTCAAGGGGGCAGCATTTGGATTTTTTTTTCAGGTGCCGAAAAGTCTAGAGAGGCTCTGCCTGCGTTGTTTCACTTGTTTATACTGTGGACTTAAATCTAGGTTACAAAGCAGCAAGACACAACACTGTGAAGGGTTATTTCACGCATGCGTGAGTATCTTATCACAGTACTAGCACCAGGTATCCCATTCCTCGGTAGTCCCCGGAGTTTACATCAATGATGTCACATGCCCTTCACATGCCCCACGATGACGTCAATGTCACGTCTGCCCCCTCCTTACGCCAATCGTCATGCCACTTCCCCCACCGTCGGAAAACCTCATATGGCAGGGTGGAATGTCTGTAGCACACAATTCCACTGGGGGGAGAAATATCTTAAAAAATCTTCAAATTTGGAGTCTGCACAAACACAGAGAATACAAAAGACCATCCACTGTGCGCTATAAATAAAAGCCTTTATTGTCTGGATGCCTTACGCGTTTCAGACACACCAGTCCTTAATCATAGGCATAACAGTTCCCTCTGCAAAAACCCCTATATACAAATTTTATCCCCACGTGTCTTCCGTGCTTTACACGTCACATGCGTCTCTCCAATGCATTAACTCTTTCTAACCTTAATCTGTTTCATTAGTTAAAAAACTTTTAAACCATCTAATTTCATTCATACCCTAGGCAAAACAGACACGGTTACAAAAAAAAATATATAACCATCCTATGCACTATCAAACCTATGTATAAGTATTCATTTCCATTATAAACCTCACTTCGAGCTCTATGTACCATTTTTTATTTATTTTTTTAGTTGCAGAGGGACTACCGACTCCGGCGACTGAGCGGAGACTTTAGTCTCCCCTCAGTCAAGCCCCCTTTACAGGTCCCACCTGGGAATGCCCATACCCCAACCTAACCCCACCTTCCTCCACTCCTATGAAAAGGCCCCGTCCCCATGTGATGTCACACACACCCCCACCATGCCCCACCACGTCCCCACCGGAAGCCTGAAAGGCAGGGTGGGATGTCTGAATATTAAGGCTAGGCAGTGGGAAGGTGCAGTGGCAAGAATCTATATTTACAGTCACTGAGCTGTGTCACTAAGTGAATACCTGTCTCCAACAGCACCTCCCCATTTCTCTCCCTCCTATATAAGTCATGTAAAGCCTGTTTTTCGAATATAAATGTTAACTTCCGATCCACTTCAAAGTAAAAAAAAGGGACTGACCATTGCCTCAGATAGAATGCCAGGGAACTCCAAGGTGAAGTAATATCCCATATCTTTAGGAAGTGTATTATTCCATAATACCTAAGGTCAGCCTAACAAGAAACCAGCACAGACAACACTGTCTCTCCCCGTATCCCCCTCCCCCTGTCTCTCTCCCTCCCTGGTATAAGTCATGTAGCTATGAAGCATGTTTTCTGACTATAAATAGCTTACTGCCGTTTGTACTTCAAAGTAAAAGAAGGGACTGACCATCGGCTCTCACCCTGTCCCCGTCAGGTTCCAGTTTGTTTCAGAATGAATTATGGTCAGGGAAATTAAAAATTAAGAGTACTGTGATACTTTTTCTAAGGACTAAAGCTAGGTACACAAGTACAGATTTTGAAAGATGACAGACAGGAGTCTGCAAGATCCTGTCTGCCATCTTTCAAAGATCTGCATACACACAGTCTGAGCGTTCTCCCTAAGGGAGAACGCTCTGGACTGTGTGTTTCATCGGCCGCGCTAGACTCCATAGGGAGTCTTGTGGCCGATGGAAATTTTCGGCCTTCCCGAACGAGCGTACGGCGACCGATCGGTTCGGCGCGGGGCGCTGCGTCGGGGAAACGAACGTACACACAGTAACGATAAAGCCCCGAAGTACACAGTAACTAAAGCCGATACCGTCGGATCCGATGGTATCGGGGCTTTATCGTTACTGTGTACCAAGCTTAACAGTTTATTTAGTTGACAAGCTTTCTAGGGTAAACCCTCTTCATTTTATGCAAGCAGAAAGCTGTGACGTAGCACTGTGTATAGATAACACTGCAAGTATACTGTAAAAGCATTTAATAAATATGCATTTTTATTGCAGTTTATTAGTTACTATGTATTTGAGGTTAATAAAAGACATAGTCCATCTAGTCCAACCTACTCAGCAAGTTGTAGGCATGGGTATCCAGATAACATGGAGCAAGATAGTGGGTATTGCCTCGCCTGATGGTTTCACTATAGCGGATACTGTATGTAATAAAAAAAATATAGGTTGGATAGAAGACACAGACTTAAAGCTGTGATCTAAGTGTTGGTTTTACTCAGCGGGCATTAACAACATGAATATCAAATGTTTTCTGTAATAGTTCTGTGATACTCTAGACTCTTACTGATCATCAATTTTTATAATGTTTTAAATTCTCTAACAGATATAAATAGAACACCTGCACACAGAATATAGAAACTCTGAAGTAGTAACTATACATGCCGGTTGCTGATAATCCACATGTTGGCTGTATCATCTTTGAATCATTGTATATTTTAAATGGTAACAAGGTACTTGCTATACCTAACTTAGGAATTGATATGAAATCTAATATCTTTTTCTGGTATGCGTAGTGCTGATATTTAACCTCTTTAACCCTAATCCAGCGGACTTTTATTTGGACTTTCCTTTGGATATTACGCACATTGTCTTTACTTAACTTTGGACACTCTGAGTTGTTCTTTCACATATGGATTGGACATTGTGGACATTAATTGCACCTGTATACAATATACGGTACCAGGATGGACACCATTCCAGTTTTTAAGAAAATGACTTTTTGGTTACACAGAATGTGGTTTGTATAATTGTTTATACCTTACACCATTTGTGTTATCACGCTAACACATTTGCACCAATTTATCAAGGGTAATTATATTATAATAGGCACGACTAATTATAGATCTATGTATGGTGTCTGCCAACAGCATCAGGGGGATCATATTACAACGGATGTGCAAAAGTGCTCAAACATGAACCACAATTTGGAAAAATCGCCTGTATGAATTCCATAAAATAAATGACAGAATTAAGATAAAAAAAGTTAATAGTATATATTAATTACAAAATTATTGAGTTAAAAATATTTTAGATAGAAAGGGAGAAAAAAAAGAAAATAATAACAAAATTAAAATGCTTACTGTTTCTAACCTTTCTAGTATCCTTCTGTTATCACTGTTGAACTTTGAATTACTTGAGATCTTCAAAAGTGGAATAGCAACCTAAACAAGCAGAGCTACTCAAAAGTTGTGTTGCATATGTTTTAATTGCAAGGAGTTGCCGGCACAAACTGATCTCATCACTGAAAAACAGAAACACTAAAACTTGCGGTATATAGGAGCAATGCTTTGTTAAGGACCCACAGCAAGGTAAGAATATAACTTTGTAATACGGGGTTTGGCGTTGTGTTTGAGAGAATATTTGCAAATACAAAAAGGAATAACCTAAGATTCATATAAAAATGTAGCAAATACAAACACCATGTGAGCAGTCACTTACTATAAATCCTCAATTCAACGGCTTGATTAGCACAGTTTTAGGATTTTAGATTTTAAATGAACTTTATTATATAATGATAACATTGGTCTTTTTAAATACATTGGGAACATTAAAATAATTTCTATTCACAATCAACGAATTGAAATGTAAATGACCATAACAATGAATGGAAACTCTAATGTACTGTTTGTGCTTGTCTATTGAATCGCGTACATGTTTTAAAGCTAGATGAAGTAAAGTCTCCTTATATTATGTGGTACCTGTGGTACCTAACAACTTAGCAGATACTGTGTAGACATTTATTATATTTAGGAGGTGGTTGTTTTTATTTCCGTGGCATAATAACTCTCTAATCTGAATTTTCAAATACCAATGTTTTTAGCAAAGAAATGTGGGGTAGTTATTTTGAACAGAAAGATTTTTAAAGGGGAAGTTAGCAGCACTGTTATTCCTGTCACGCTTATGCTACCGTTTACAAAAGATAGTTACACTTAAAAAAAAGGAATTGCAGTAGCTACACAGCTATCTATTTAATATTGAGCTTGCGCTTTTGTAGTGTGACAGCTATATCCTCGCAGATGGTAGACCCTATCAAAATTTACATTGAGCCTCTCTTTAAATTTTCATGAGAGTATTACCAAAACCATATGATATACAGGGCAAGTATTTTTATGGGCAAAGTAATCTTGTATAAATGTGTCTTATATGAAGGTGTAATTGGAGAGATCTCCCATATGAGATCACCAGTGCCCATGGGGTCTGGTACATTTACATCGACATTGGTTTTTAACACCAGCTATCAGCAGATGTAAATACTTACGGACGCACAACTGCTGCTAAAACGTTTGCGGTGGCTGCACGAGTGTCTCTTGCGAGCAAGGGATTAAGGTCACTCTAACCAACTGAGAATCGGTCAGCGTGACTTTAAAGGCATGTCCACCCTTCTACATAACTTTTGACATAATGTAATGCTCCCTCCCCAGCCCCAACCGCATTAGTATTATATAGAAAATCCCCTGATCATTACTTACCATGCCTCTCTCCTTGCCGCACTGTCCGGCCCTCTGCTTGCACAGAACTGCAAGCAGGGGGCGGGACCGGCAGCACGTCTGTGATTGGCTGAGAGGCAGCCAATCACGGACACGGCTGCCGGAAGTTCAGAATGGCGGAGGAAAGAGGCATGGTAAGTAACTATGGGGGCACTTTCTGTAAATATACTAATGCTGGTGGGGCTGGGGACGAAGCAGTGTACATTATATCAAAAGATTTGTAGCTAGGGGGAGGGAGATGAACTGCGCATGACATTTTTCCCCCGGAGGGGAGATAGGAGGCAGAGTCCTATATGGACTCTGCAGTTCGCTGGGCGTTTTGGGGACTTGGGGGGGGGGGGAGAACCATTTGGAGCTGGGATGTAAGGTAAGGATTTTTACACATACATAGTGGAGCCGGTAGTAGTGGGTTAAATATAGTTTGGGGGGTGGACATGCCCTTTAAGCCACCAAAGTAGCCGCTGTGGGTGAATGTCTTTAAATGTATTTGTAAGATAAATTGCAAAGTTTGTGGGCTTAGGGCACGGCCCCAATGCAACGCAAACGCAATTGCATGCGATTTCATGTGCGATTTTTGCGTTTGCGCATGCATTTTTTCATTAACTATTGAAAAACGCATGCGATTGCGATCGCAACGCACGCACCCAAAAAACACGCGTTTTCGGTGCGTTGCCATGTTTTCAATGATAGGAAAAAAATGCAAACGCAAGCACAAAGCAAAAAAATTTAAGGAATAGCCAGAAATCTTAATAAACCTTTTATATTTGACATTGATGTGTTGGGAAGTTTCATAATGAGAATGATTTCCTTAATGAAAACAATTGGGGGGATGTTCAAACAGCTGCAAATGCTGGTTTCATCCTAATGTTCCGCACTCATAGCTACAATGCACAGAGGGTTACAGACTGTAAGAATACGACTTGTGCCATATATTGCATATTCATGCCACAATCCAGTTACCAACGACATAGCAGCATATTGTGTTTACTGTCTACCTTTAAAGACATGTAACAGCTACCTTTAAAGACATGTATGTATGTATAACTTTATATAAGGCACCAGGTACGCAGCACTGTACATTATAAATACAGGGGATTAGTGCAAGCAGTCATACAAAAAAGAAAAATAATCACATAGGTTAAGAATACATATATATAAATTATGGATAATTGATATTTAAATATGATACATTAGGAATGAGGTCCCTGCCCAGAAGAGCTTACAAAAGTGGTTGGGACAACTACAGACACAAGTGGGGGGGATGGGTACAAAGTGCTGAGATGGCTAACATCATTTGTTGTGCTGGTGTTTAGAAAGGTAGGTAACAGTATAGATTTGACTATTTAAAGTATTATGGATGTCCCCTAGCGAAGTGGAGAGAGAGTTCCAAAGGTAGGGAGAGAGCAAGAGAGATTGGATTAAGGGGTGGAGTAGGCAGTGTTCGTGGGGGTTCATGGAGAAGATTTACTTCTCCTGGCCGGACTAGTACTCCTGTGCTAATAGGAAGTCTTAAGGTTCGTACACACGTGCGATCGAGGGTGCCAACCCGGACGCACAATGTGTATGAACAGCGTTTTGGCCATGTTTTGGCAATGGATCGGCCGAAACTGCGCTTGCTTGGAGATCTGCCCAGCACTACACGAAGGCAGTGAGTAAGGGAGGGTGGGGGCAATTAGGAGCACTCACTAAACATTAATAATTTAAGCATTGAGGAACACCATTTACTTCACTCAAATTGTAGTTTCAGATAAATAAAGTTGTTTGAGTGAGTATAGATGTGTATAGAGCGAGAAAGTATTTAAAGCAGTGTTTGAGGATGAAGGAGGGCATGGGATCAAGGGTACGTGTTGTAAGGGGTGAGGACAAATGAAGGTCTGAGACTCGGAATGGGGCATGGCCCACCCCACACTCAATCAAGGACCCTCGAAATCCTCAAGACCAAATACTTGCCTGATTCCATGGCATCCCTTAAAAAAGAGCAATTCATCTTCTACAGCACCAATCCTGAAGTTTTAGCCTGGTCTGATGTTTTTTTTAAAGAGGAAATGTGGTCCAAAAATGACCACAGGGGTAGGAATTGCTCTCCTGAGAATTTTGCAATTTATTTTTTTGTTTATTTTGCAAGTTTGTTAGATATTTACATTTTTGTGTGTGATATGGCAGCAGCATCACTAGGTCCCCTGCACTTCCTGCACTGAAACCATGTCAGTGGATGACAGTCAATCTGCCCTGGTGTCTCCTCTCCCTTGCAGCCCCCATTTCTTGCAAGCCCTCCTGGTCCCTCCCACTCATGGACCCCATGGCCCCTCCATTTGCAGGTCCCCCTTGGACCCTTTCCTTCAGACCCATGTGGCAGCCCCCACTTGTGGTGCCTTAACCTGCGCCACTCATGGATACCTTAGCCCCACCCACCATAGGTCCTGGCCTCACACACTTATGGGTGCCGTGGGCCATTCAGACCAGGGAAGCACATTCCTTTCAATTTACCTCAATTTTTGGACCACAGTTCCCTTTACAGACCAATTATGACATTTACATTCTGAATCTGCAGATTTGGGTCCTGGTGTGGAATTTGAATTTCTATCAATATGGTTTTTTTTTTTTTTTCTTTTTCATAATGAGAGCGTTGGAAGGATGATTTAGCCAGCAGCTTGAAGCTACTCTACCTCCCGAAACAATGGAGTCATTGCATCTATACAACCAGCACAAAACAATAATTTGGTCCAGTAGAGACATGTCAGCAGCAGAGGAACATGATCCTTTTTTTTTTTTGTTTGTGGATAAAGTGACAGCTCTGTTATAAGATGAAACCTAACGCTGAATACGGTGTAAGGTTTACCTTTTTTGATCTGTCATACAGTAAGGTTTCAGGATAAGTCTCTAAAAGGATTACCTAGAAAACATTAATATCACCTCTCATTTGTAAATAGCCATAGGTTCTCAGCAGCAGAGAAAGTGATCTCTTTGTGTGGAAAACTTAAAACGAATATCTTTGAACTGAATGTAGAAGACACAAAACATGCCTTTAAAATAGATATACCTTAAAAATCGGATTGCTGTGTTACCCTCGGGTTGATCTTACAGCCTTCTTTGAAATAGATAGGCGTCTTTTTCTTCCAGTCCCAGCGACACCAGCTCCGTGAGGCCGCCGACCCCCGAGAGGTACCCGCGTCCGTCAGCGGGCACTTCCCTTCCCTCCCTGCCAGCAGCAGGGCAGGGGGCTTGGAGGGGCTGCTGGGGAGGGGGTGAGGCACCGTCCATCGGGGCCCTGAGAAGGGCCTTTGGGGACCCCCCCTCCCGGCCCTTATAGGGCCCTTGCGGCACTTACAAGTGCCCTTTGGGGCTTAGGGGTCTCGCAGCGCAAAACGGGACCCCTCCCCGACCCTTATAAGGCCCTTGTGGCACTGACAAGTGCCCTTGGGGCTTAGGGGTCCCGCAGCGCGAACCGGGACACCCTCACCGGCTCTTGTAAGGGCCCTTTCGGCACTGACAAGTGCCCTTTGGGGCTTAGGGGGGGCCTATAAGCCCCTCCTAGCATCTGTTCCGAGATTGCCAGAGCGGGGAAGGGGTTGGGAGTGGCTGTGGGAGTGGGTGGTGGTGGTCGCCACACCGCCGCGGGGGTTGAGGGCGGGGTGGGGTGCCTCCCGGGGCGGGTGCGACCACCGCCGCGGGTTGCCTGCCTATCCCTGCCGCAGGAAGGCTAGTATCGGGTGCTTTCGCCACCTTCAAGGTGGCGAAGCAAATCAGCCAATACTAGCAGTGGCGAAACAGAACCGCCGCTTTATAAATAGAAGCGGCGGGGTTAACAGGTAAGTATCGGCGAGAAGGGGTAACGCCTCGTTAACTTTTCGTGGCCGTTTTCAGACATAAACGCGATTTATGCAGAAATGTCAGGGAAAACGTCCGCGAGAACTTAACGAAGCTTTATAAATATGCCCCTAAGTCACGCTAATCTATATTATATCGGTTAGCGTGGAATTAATGTGGGCTAAGTGGAAGTTAACTGTGCAGTTGCCACAATCGATGCCATATGCCAAAGCTCCATTCTATTGTGACCATTTAAATGCCAGCTATAGCTGGCTTTTAAAAGTGGCATAATAGAAAAAACAGCAGTTAGCGATGCCCGAGTACCGATAGAGGCTCTCGGTGCATCAGGCTGATAGACTTCTCTTTGGTTAGGGTGTATGTAACCAAGATAATAATCAAGTCATGCTTTTGTATTGGCTGCCAGTATCCAGCTTAGAATGGGAATTAGAAATAGTTCTGCTGTCCACTGCATTAAAAATACTTAGTAGCTTATATTAAAGTTAATGTTTAGTTTAAAAAATTATCTACTATTTAGCTTTTTAACATAGAGTGTTTAATGACGTGTTTGGCATTGACAACACCTTTTTAGCTGCAGAAAAGAGACCTATTGAATACATTTAAAAAGCAGGTCCTTGAAAATATAAAGCACTGGGGTGGGGGGTGCGGGTAGACATGGGTCCGGTCGACTCTGACCCGATTCGACATTTCGTCCATTTCAGGACTCAGGACTGTTTTCTATATCATTCTCAAAATACGACCGGAAACTCAAAAGAGTCTCCGATTGTATTTTCGAGTGTTATGCTGTTCAGAGGGCTTTTTCGAAAATCCTCGAACGTTCCAAATATAGAAAATGTTCGTTGGAATTCGGATCCGGACTGCCGAGATCCGAGGGAATCGAAAACAGAACAAAACAGTGAGTTCGGCCATCTGTAGATGCAGGGTGGCCGCAGAGATAACAAATAGTGTATTCAAGCAGTAAGCTTGTTCCATTGCCTACTGCACTGCGGGAACATGGAAAAAATCAGTACAATCCTTTGCACAGGATATTTTGAACATAAAATTGGTGCTATATTTTGGGCAAATCAGTGTAAAAACAATACATTACACTTTTACGGGGCACTAATCCGAAAAAATCTTTGTCGGACACACCCAGGGGCACCTTGTCCATGAGGAATTTTGAAGGAAAATAAATGGGAGGCATTGGATAATCCTGCAATAAAATTCAATGACCATGCGCTTCATTCTGTAGGTATTTTTTCCTGTGCATCTTTACACTTTACAGCACAGCAACCCATACTAACCCTATATAACATCAGCACAAATGGGTTAGTGTAGTTTTTTTACACTGAAAATGTGCATAGTGCCCATTAGCACTTCTCCCTTAAGGTATAAAATAGATTTGACTGATATGTTTTGCTTTCTAATCTGCTTAGTTTTGCTTATTTTACCTTTAGCAAACCAAAGCAGGGCTTAGTTTTCAAAAATTATACTCTTATTTTAGGTGGGTTCCCTCACTCTTTTGTGTTTGGATTGTATAATGGATAATCCTAATGTATTTGGATAGTTCCATATTAAAATATATTTTACCGCGTTATAGTACAATTTCAAATGTTGGGATGTCAGTATCACTAGTTAATCTTACTATTCTTGGAAAGATTAAATTATGGAAAAATAACAGTGAAGAAGCAAAAAATAAATAAAACTGATAGACAGTTTGGGAATGTTTTCCCTTGGCACTGGGAGGCTGGAGAATAGAAGAATTAGGGAAGTTTAGTTGGGATTAAGGAAGGCTTTAAAGGGAGTGTCCACCCCCAAAACTATAATGTAACCCACTACTGGCCCCATTTTCTAGTGTAAAAAAATCCTTACTTACATCCTGCTCCAAATGGTTCTCCTGTAATGTTCCACAAAGTCCAAAAAACTGGCCACCAGGAGCCTAGCAGAGTCCATACAGGACTCTGCCTCCTGTCTCCCCCTGGAGAATTTTGCCATGCGCACTGCAGCCCCTCCCCTCCTCTTCCCACCCGTTTTGTTCTCCCTCCCCCTAGTGTAAATCCCTTGTACATATAATAGTGCTTCCTCCCCAGCCCCAACCGCAATAGAATTATCAGAAAGTCCCCCGAACTCTATTACCTTCCCTCTCTCCCCCGGCGTTCTAAGCAGCCGGCAGCTGTGTCTGTGATTAGCTGCCTCTTATCCAATCAGGGACGCAGCTGCCGGTCTGGCCCCCTGCTTGTAGTTTCATGCAATCAGAATTCCGGGCATTGTGTGGAGGAGAGAGGGAAGTTAAAGGACAACTCCACCCTCAAATAACATCTTTTAGAAAGAATGGCCCCTTTAAAATATGTTGATATATCATAATTTGTCCTATGAATTCATTACTGTATGCCTGCTATGCTTCTGGATGCCTCATTGAAACTGAGCAATTTAGAAATCTGTACTGAGGCTGTACTGAGCCTGGGCATGCTCAGAAGAGGCAGACAGGGGATTAACATTCAGTCATTGGCGTGTGATGTCAACTGTCAAATCCAAAACTGACAGTTGCTAACTGGAAGAACCAGGAAGCGAGAAAAAGGGCAACAGGACATTGTGCAGGATTTCAGGTTAGAATTATATATTTCACATTTCAAACTTTACCATTAGGGTTTGGGGGATGATTTACCTGTATGTAATTTCATTTTGGGGCTGGACTTCCCTTTAAGTAAAGATCGGGGGACTTTCTGATAATTCTATTATGGCGGTTGGAGCTAGGGGAGTAAGCACTACAATATATCAAAAAAAAAATTTAAAGGGTGGAAATGCCCTTAAGGAATAGAGATGAGTCCCATTTTTAATTTAGAACTGCCTGTTTCGAACATCCGTAGACCCTGCAGAATTTTCGGAATTTCAAACGTTGCAACTTCACGGTCCAAAACTCAAAAATCGCAGTCAAAAATAATGTGTGAAAGTAGAGAAACTTGAGAAATTCCATAGTTTTAAAAAAGCTATTTAAATGCAACATTGTTGATACTATATATGCCAAAATTCTGTAAGCACTAGCTAACTTCTTAAAGTGTTATATCTAATGTAAAGACACATTTGCTGCTCTGGCCAACCCCTTTAAAATCCATTCATCCAATTTTAAGATATGTAAGTTTTTACTATCTTCTTTATGCATCTCAGTGTAAATCAAGCTTTTATCTCACCTCATGTGCCATGCCATATCCATTCCTGTGCAGCCTTCATAGAATTCCATAGTGGTGACATTCCTATCCCCTCCCACCATCCAGATCCATCCTTGCTTATCCTTCACCTACCGTTACCCCTGCCCCCCCAACCACCAAGCTATTTTTAAAAAAAAACTATTTAAACTGTACTTACAGCCTTCGTTCTTGCGGGGCTTTCCATTTACGTCAGCCACTTCTGTGATTGCCAGCACCTCAGCCAATCACAGACACAGCTGCCAATCTGGCTCCTGCTTGCAATTCCCAGCAAGCGGGAGCTGGGTCAATGCACCAGAGGATCGAGGGGGGTGTAAGTAACGTTCTGAAAGTTTTTTTTTTTAATTCTGACAAGGGATGGGCTGGTGGTATCTATCATATATTAAAATATGATTTTTAGGGTGGACATACCCTTTAACTTGAGAATATGACCCCTTTATACAATAATTTCATGTCTGGAAGATTAGTAGCATATTTTACTTTTTTTGATTGAAGCCAAGAACTTGTTGCTTAATTTAAATTTCTGCAATCCATTGAATACAAAGCACAAAAGTTTCATGCGGTGTTTGTAATTTTGTTTTTTTGCAATGACTTAACAGTAACACAATGTTCAAATCTAATCTATACAAGTAGCTTAAAAAATATCAAAAAGATGCAAACAGTAGGGTTCTAACTGTGTGAAAAGATAACAGCTTTATGTTTTTAAAATATTTTACTTTTGCATTGTTAAATTTATATTATTTAAATGTGGGGGCCCACCTAGATTTTGTGATCCTTTTAAAACACTATTATGGAACTACGAATTGTGGGAACCTTAGGGAATAGTGATTATGATATTTTATCATGTAAAATATGTTGCAAAAAAGTGCACTGGGTTAATAAAATCCATTCAGCTCATGACTGGGGTGGTATGTTCTTGGGTAATAAAGATAGAACTGCTTTTAAAGGGGTATTCAATTATTACACTTCTAAAAGTATTACATTTAGGGAACTTATTTTCAGGTAAAATTGGGAAAAGGGCATTTAAAATCTTAAAATCATAGGGAACAATCATTCATGAATGTACTTAGGTTTGTAAGGAAACAATTAGCTAGCTAGCTCTAAAATAAAAAATGAGGTTCAGATTGTTGAACAAAGCAAGACCAACCCTAAAATTGTTAGTATATTTTAGTAAAGTATAGTAATAGGACAGGGAATGTTATACCATTTAATATGGAGCTAAGCTGGTTATAGGGGATTCTGGAAAGGCAAATGTGCTAAATATATTTTTTTCTCTGTATACACTATAGGACAACCTTGACCTTATAGCATTGGTCTGTAGTAATAAGAATGGTATAAAAGAAGAATATTAACTCTGGCTCAGAGAGGATATGGTACAGAATCGTGAAACGGCATGTCCCCCACAAAACTAAAATTTAACCCACTACTTGCGCCCACTGCAGGCCACATTGCAACACGTCCCGCACGTTGCAGGGAGCACGGAAGCACGCACGTTAATGCTCTCAATTGCATTCCTGTGTGCGAGAGCACATTGCAGTGCGCACAATTGCAATCTCCTGATGTTTTATATTCAGAGCGCATGGGATTACGCTAAAATATGCGTATCGAATGTGATCCAATTAACAGATCGCACGCACAGTCGCACACTGGTGTTGCCACAGTAAATGGGCCACACTAGTGTGCTCTTTTTAAAAGCGATTGGATCACGCTTAAAAGCGACTCAGTGTGGTCTAGCCCTTACTCCCCTGCTCCAAATGGTTCTCCTTCAGTGCTTATTAGAATTTCCAGAAAGAGAAGAGAATAGGAGCTCTCTGTGAGTTGTTTGCTTTTTGCTTGTCCTTGTTGAGTTTTCTGGCATGAGCAGGGGAGCCCACCCCTACACCTCCCACCCTCCGGATCCCTTCATGGCTGCTCTTCCACCTATACTTGTGGACGTTTCATTCATCCAGGTCATGGTATATCTGTTGTATTCAGTTAGATCAACTGGAATTAAAGTTTCCTGTCTTGTTTTCCCCTTTACTGTTGGTATTTGTGTTCTTTTCTTTCCTTCACTTCTTTGACAAAGGCCCAGTGTGGATATCCACAAGTTTTAGGCTCTTCTGAGATGTTTCATTCCTTTGGCCTTTGCCTCTGTGCTAGTGGGGATGCTCTCTGCAGGGTTCTGATGACACCAGCTTGTGATCTAAAGTGTGGTGGGAGTAAAACATCAAAAACTGATCTGTGTGGGTTGGTTTTCTGTAAACCTCTACTTCCAGTTTACCATTCTCACTGACTTTACCAAGCAGTCTAGAAGAAAGCCAGTTTATTGAAACAGAACATAGGGTTAAGGTAGGTACATATCACAGGCGCTCTACCCCTGCACTGTCTGGCGGCACTCTCACGCTTCCAAAACTCACGACCGCAGAGGTGTGTGTGTCCTTCCGGAAAAAAACAGCAGAATGTAGGAAGCAGGCTGCACGCACTCAGTGTTTTTAAAACCATTCCTTATTTAAGAAAATCCATCAAGACACATGGCACTGGATACAAACAAAGTAGGCAAACTCGAGGAGCACAGGTGTGCCTGACGCGTTTCGTGACGTAAAGTCACTTCATCAGAGGCAAAACACACCGTGAATATGAGTTCCATTTAAGGAACTACAAAAGGGGGGGGTTACAGATATAAAACACATGCACGTAATTAACAATGATAAAACTATCATAGACGAATGGGAAAGAGACACATGGGAAAGCGATAAGAATAAAGTCCTGGACATGTCATTAATTAATATTAAGCATATATCAAGTATTAAGTATATTAAATATTAAATATACATCTCCTATGGATCGAATTAATCGGATTGATCGGAACATAAAAGAGCACATGACTCAAAAAATCCAATGTTGGAGAATGGAATAAATAGTAAGTGGGACTAGTGGATCAAAGTACGGAACCATATAAGAAACTGATCTATATATACATTGTATGTATCTCTAAATAGAAGAAATGCACATACTCTCCACAAAGAGGTGAATAGATACACTGACACCAAAAATGTATCTAAAGCTATCAGAAGACACAACGGCATAGCTTAAAAGGCAAACAATGTTACCAGAATGGTGAGTGTATAGGTAAAATAATAAATGTATATCACAATGGTGCTATAATAGACATCTCTAAACTAGAAACGTCCCCAGTATTATGAGAAAGTGATGTATACAAAATTACAATGACACGTACATGGTGGTATATACATATTGAAAAAAAACGCTATATATGTATACACAATACATAGTCAATTTAGGTGGAACAATTAATATATGTAGAGTTAATCCAAAAAGGCTGAACTCAAAGTCCCTATTGAGACCCTGAGAAGATTGTTTTCATTATATAGATCCATTGGCCTCTTTCTTCAGAAGTTTCCTATTATATCACCCTGCCTGACATCTCTCTCTACAGATGTCAATAGCTTGAAAAAAGATCTCTGTCTTGCCAAATGGTCTAAAAACTAATGTAGTTATGGCCGACCGCAGATCACATTTGGGTATGGCATTCATATGTTCAGTGATACGTCGACCAAAGGTGATCGTCTTCCCGATATATTGAAGGCTACAAAACATGTGGCCAAATATATATTCCCTTAGTTTTGCAATTAGCAAAGAAATTAATGGTGTGTTCTACATTGGTGGTAATGCTTTTGAATGCCTTAGATTGTTTTACAATTTACATGCTTACATCGAGACATGTTACACTTAAAACATCCTCTGGGACAACACATGTTAGTGGAAGGTGTGGCCCTAAATAAGCGTGGGTGATAATATGGAGCCAATGCTCCGCACTTTCCGAAATGAAAATTAGGCCTCTCAGAAAGAAGACGACCTAGAACGGGATCATCCAAGAGAATGCCCCAATATTTGGACACAATATTTTTCACTTTGTGGCTTTGTGTAGTAAAAGTAAGTGTCATATATGGCGTAGAAGCCGATGGATTCTGTTTAGAGTCTTATATTTTTGGGTTTTTTAGATTCGTAGTACAAAGCAAATCATCCCTGTTCAGGAGGACCGCTTGATCATATGCTTTTTGATATCCTGGAGTCTATAACCTCTAGATATAAGTCTATCCATAGGTCCATAGCCTCTAAATGAAAATTCTCCCATGTAGAACTTTGCGTCAAAGTCTGATAAACTGACTATACGGGATGCCCCTAATAGTAGTATGGGGATGGCAGGAGGTGGCATGGAGCAGGGTGTTACGGGAAATGGGTTTGTGATAATTTTGTAACTATATGATTATTTCTGATAAGGAACTTTACATCTATAAACTCTATTTCACCAATGTTTTGACATATGTGTGAAAATATATCAGAACCCATATTGTTACAGTATTGTACAAACATATCTATACTCGATTCATCAAGATCTTCCCAATAATGAATGTCATCAATATAGCGAAAATATTTTACTATATTGTGAACAAACGGAATATCAGTGGTGATAGATATACTTCAACTCCCAAAGACCCATGTACAGTTTAGTATACGAGGGGCGAATTTCGCCCCCATCGCAGCCCCTTTACGTTGTAAATAATACTGGGTATCAAACATAAAGAAATTTGTAGTTAGTAAATTTAATTCAAACAAGACAAAATGAATTCATTTTGTAGTGAGGGTAATCCATGTGGTGGTATAACCAGAATTTGACGGCCTCAATGCCCTTATGGACGAATACAGGGAGGTCACGTCCATTGTAACCATTTGTAAGTTGGTTTCCATGTTACATCACTAAGTTTATTTATAATATCTGTCGTATCCCTGATGAAACTGGGTAATCTGAACACAAAGGGTATCAATAGCTTGTCAACATATTCGCTAGATGTTCATTCAGGAGAGCTATGCCTGACACAATAGGTCTGCCTCTGACATTCATCAATGCTATTATGTACTTTCGGAAACCAGTGGAAAATAGGTGTAATGGTTTGTTCACATACGGTACTCAAATTCATCAGAGGTGATGACTGTACTCGTTTACCATTTTCTAAGATTCCAATAATTGTTCAGAGTATATGGGAGTGGGATCACCTTTTAAGATAAATATGTGGATTTATCCTCCAATTGACGTTCTGCTTCTAAAATGTAAATGAGGAGTCTAAAATAACTATAGAACCCCCCTTATCAGAAGGACGTATAACTATGTCCTATTGTCAGCCAGACCTTTCATGGCTTACGTTCTGAGACACTCATGTTACCTTGGGTTTTAACACAAATTCAAAGAATCTAGTTCTCTCAAACCAGTCTATAGAAGTTATCAATAGATGTACTTTTACTATGAAAGGGATAGAAGTTAGATTTCTTCTTTAAACCTGAATGCGTTACCATAGTGTTAGTAGAAACCATTATATAAATCACATAAGGTCTCGAATTTCATATAATAAATTGGATCCAAGTTCATTGATATCTCAATAGGATTAATCTGGAAATCTGGATGCAACATTCCTGACAAACATGTCTCATCACCACTGGTACCTGAAAAAGAAAAATTTATATCAGAATCATTCATTAAATAGTTAGACTCATCATACACTACAGTGGGCTGTGTATCAAAATGTCGCATTAATGTTAATTTTCTAATAAATTTATTGATATCCACTAGAGTCTCAAATTTGTCCATAGAGATGGAGGGGACACAAAGTCAGGCCTCTATTCAACACTTTCAATTCTATAGTGGATAAAGTCGTAAAGAAGTAGATTAATGACATTACTAGCGTGACTCTCCTGTACTCTCCTGTACTCAAGAGTGTCTCGGGACAAAGATTGGTTATACTCTATCTGTCCTGCGATGTAGGTGGATCAATTCCTTCTTGGATCTCGGAACTTCTCCTTCTGCCTCTCTTAGGGCGCTTCTCGTGCGCGGACGTTCTGGAGGATCCGAAGTCCTCTCAGACATCCTGGTGTGTATGTTTCCTTGTTTCACTCTGAGATGTCTCTGAGTATAAAAAAGTAGACGAAGACTGATTCCCATCTGATGAGTCTCCATTGTAATCTCCAAAACATAGCCTTTTCCGTATGTGTCTAGGTCGTGTTCGTTGTGTTTCAGATTCTATATACTGATCCTGTAACCTCCATCTCTATGGACAAATTTGAGACTCTAGTGGATATCAATAAATTTATTAGAAAATTAACATTAATGCGACATTTGATACACAGCCACTGAGTTTATTATGAGTCAGATTTAATGAATGATTCTGATAAAATTTTTCTTTTTCAGGTACCAGTGGTGATGAGACATGTTTGTCAGGAATGTTGCATCCAGATTTCCAGATTAATCCTATTGAGATGATCAATGAACATCTGGATCCAATTTATTATATGAATATCGAGACCTTATGTGATTTATATAATGGTTCTACTAACCCTATGGTAACGCATTCAGGTTTAAAGAAGAAATCTAATCTTATACCTTTCATAGTAAAAGTACATCTTGATAACTTCTATAGACTGGTTGTGAGAGGAGCTAGATTCTTTGAATTTGTGTCATAAAACCCAAGGTAACATGAGTGTCTCAGAACGTGGAGCCATGAAAGGTCTGGCTGACAATAAGGACATAGTTATACGTCCATTGATAAGGGGGGTTCATAGTTATTTAGACTCCTCATATTACATTTAGAAGCAGAACGTCAATTGGAGGATAAATCCACATATTATCTTTAAAGGGTGATCCCACTCCCCTATACTCTGAACAATTATTGGAAATCTTAGAAAATGGTAAACGAGTTACAGTCATCACCTCTGATGAATTTGAGTACCTGTATGTGAACAAACCAGTACACCTATTTTCCACTGGTTTCCCAAAGTACATAAAAGCATTGATGATGTCAGAGGCAGACCTATTGTGTCAGGCTAGGCTCCCTGAATGAACATCTGAGCGAATATGGTGACAAGCTATTGATACCCTTTGTGTTCAGATTACCCAGTTACCTCAGGGATACGACAGATATATAATAAACTTAGTGATGTAACATGGAAACAACTTACAAATGGTAACAATGGATGTGACCTCCCTGTATTCGTCCATACAACATCATAAGGGCATTGAGGCTGTCAAATTCTGGTTATACCACCACTGGATTACCCTCAATACAAAATGAAATAATTTTATCTTGTTTGAATTATTTACTAACTACAAATTTCTTTATGTTTGGTACCCAGTATTATTTACAACGTAAAGGGGCTGAGATGGGGGCGTAATTCGCCCCCTCGTATGCTAACCTGTACATGGGTTTTGGGAGTTGAAGTATATCTATCACGATGATAATCCGTTTGTCACAATATAGTGAAATATTTTCGCTATATTGATGACATTATATTATTGGGAAATCTTGATGAATCGAGTATAGAGATGTTTGTACAATACTGTACAGTATGGATTCTGATATTAGTTTTACACATAGTCAAAACAGTGGTAAAATAGAGTTTATAGGGTAAAGTTCCTTATCAGAAATAATCATATAGATACAAAATTGTATCGCAAACCCATTTCCAACACCCTGCTCCATGCCACCTCCTGCCATCCCCATACTACTATTAGGGGCATCCTGTATAGTCAGTTTATAAGACTTCGACGCATAATTTCTACATGGGAGAATTTTCATTTAGAGGCTATGGATCTATGGGATAGACTTATATCTAGAGGTTATAGACTCCAGGGATCAAAAAAGCATATGATCAAGCGGTCCTCCTGAATAGGGATGATTGCTTTGTACTACGGAATCAAAAAATATAAGACCTCTAAACAGAACCATCGGCTTCCCAGCGTATATGACACTTACTTTTACTACACAAAGCCACAAAGTGAAAAATATTGTGTCCAAAATTGGGGCATTCTTTGGATGATCCCGTTCTAGGTCGTCTTCTTTCTGAGAGGCCTAAGTTTTCATTTGGAAAGCGCGGAGCATTGGCTCCATAGTATCACCCAGCTTATTTAGGTCCACACCTTCCACTAACATGTGGTTGTCCACAAAAGGATGTTTTGGTGTAACATGTCTCGATGTATGCATGTAAATTTGTCAAACAATCTAAGGCATCAAAAGCATTACCACCAATGTAGAACACACCATTAATTTCTTTGCTAATTGCAAAACTAAGGGAATAGTATATTTGGCCACATGTTTTTGTGCTTCAATATATCGGGAGACGATCAGACCTTTTGGTAGACGTATCACTGAACACTATGAATGCCATACCCAAATGTGATCTGCGGTCGGCCATAGCTAAACATGTAGTTTTAGACCATTTTGGCAAGACAGAGAATCTTTTTTCAAGCTATTGACATCTGTAAGAGAGATGTGCAGGCAGGGTGATATAGATAGGAAACTTCTGAAGAAAGAGGCCAAATGGATCTATATAATGAAAACAATATCTCCTCAGGGTCTCAATAGGGACTTTGAGTTATCAGCCTTTGGATTAACTTACATATATATAATTGTTCCACCTAAATTGACTATGTATTGTGTATACAATATAGCGTTGTTTTCAATATGATATACCACCATGTACATGTCATTGTAATTGTTATACACTTTCTCATAATACTGGGGACGTTTCTAGTTTAGAGATGTCTATTATAGCACCATATGTGTATATACATTATTATTTTACCTACACTCACCATTCTGGTAACATTGTTTGCCTTTTAGCTATGCCGTTGTGTCTTTGAAGCTTTAGATACATTTTTGGTGTCAGTGTATCTATTCACCTCCTTGTGGGAGTATGTGCATTTCTTTATTTAGAGATACATACAATGTATATTAGATCAGTTTCTTATATGGTTCCCCTAGTCCACTTATTATATCCATTCTCTTCCACATTGGAATTTTTTGAGTCATGTGCTCTTTATGTTCCGATCAATCCGATTAATCGATCCATGGGAGATTAAATATTTAATATTTTATATACTTAATACTTGATATATATTTAACATTTAATATTTAATATATTTTTTTATTCTATATTTACATATGATGTATTTGGCCCATTAGGAGAGACTACGAGTATAATAATGACATGTCCAGGACTTTATTCTCTTATCGCTTTCCCATGTGTCTCTTTCCCGTTCGTCTATGATGGTTTTATCATTGTTAATACGTGCATGTGGTTTTATATCTGTAACCCCTCCCTTTGTAGTTCCTTAATAGGAACTCATATTCACTGGTCTTTTGCCTCTGATGAAGTGACTACGTCACGAAATGCGTCAGGCACACCTGTGCTCCTCGAGGTTGCCTACTTGTTGTGATCCAGTGCCATGTGTCTTGATGGATTTTCGTAAATAAAGGAATGGTTTTAAACAACTGAGAGCGTGCAGCCTGCTTCCTACATTCTGCTGTAAGAAAGCCAGTTTGTTGTTTTGTAACTCTTCCCTTGTAAATTTGATGTCCTGGTCTACAGCAGGAAAGAAAGAAATCAAGCCTGATTTGAGGTGGGCGGATCGACACCAACTATCTGCCCTGTACTATGCTGTTTTGACACCTTACCCTGGACGCTCCTATAACACCTCTTAGCCACAATGCAAACACGCCTTGCATTCATAATGCCTTAACACCTGGCTGTGATATGCTAATTAGGACTTTCCAGGGTACATAATTGCCAACAAATTCTGAATTTAGAAAGCCAGTTGGATGACTAGAGAAACGTCTTCAAGAACTAAACTTTAGTCCAATTGATCTAACTGAATACAACAGACACTCTTCCACCTGCATTAAAATCAATTTTCGTAGTGTAAAATTTTCGTAGTGGGCACCCCAGCACACTGAAAACAAGCCCCAGAAACATACTTATACTCCCTGTTCCCGCAGCTGTCTGCTTTCAGGCAATCAGACCAGCTGCCGGTCTGGCCCCTCTCTGCTACTTCTAGCAACCCAGGAACAGACAGTCAAGGGAACAAAGGAGTGTAAGTATGGTTCTGGGGCTTTTTTTTACAAATCTAACTTGGTGGATAGGAGTGGGCTGATGGACATTATTAAATACATCCATAGGGCTAACTACATGACATGAGAACTAACTAATGTTTAAAAAGGATAGTTGTTTGGATCCTGGTAACAATAGACCTGTAAGTTTAACATCATTATTATTGAGGATAATGAAAACCTGTTTACAGAATCATATTCTTAATTATATCTTAAAGACTAACCTTTTAAGTAGTAATCAGCATGGATTTAGGAGGAATAGTTGTCTGTACATGAAAAGAGAATTGGTTGAAAGGTTCATACAAAGATTGGTCAATGGAGCCTCATCTTTGTGGACAAAAGTTCTAAGTAGGGTGCCTCAGAGTTTTGTATGGGGGCATCTTCTATTCACTTATTTATTAGAAGTGGGTATGTGCAATTGTTGCAGGTGGACCTAGATAAATTGTCAGAATTACTGCAATGTGGCAAATACGATTCAATGTTGACAAATGTAAGGTGCTACATTTGGGGTTTAACAATCTTAGTGCTGGCTATATACAGATGGCTCTATGCTAAGTGAATCTCTGTTGAAAAAAGATTTGAGGGTTTTAGTAGATAACAGACTTAGTTGTAGCAAATAGTGCCACACAGCCATGGCTGGAGCTAGCAAGATATTGTCTTGTTTGAAGAGGTGTATAGATTCAAGGGTTAAAAAGCACTAGTAAGGCCTCATTTGGAATATATGGTTTAGTTTTAGAATCCTATATATAGGGGACATATTGAAAACAGAAATAGTTCAGATCAACTAAATTAATGAAAGTAATGGAGGGCCTTGATTATGGGGACAGATTAAACAAACTAGGGTTTTTTTACACTAAAGAAGTGGTGCTTGCAATTTATATGAATACTTATACTGTCTGGTTCCCTAGGGCCTAAATTGGCGGTTTGGGGTGGTAGGGTTAAAAGCAGCCAGAAGGGTTCCGGAAGGAAGGATGGTGGGGGGAGGGCTCCCCCCAAACCTCAACAAGGACAAAGAAGAAGCAGGCTTTCGGATGACTCACAGACACCTTCTACTCTTCAGTTTCTGGAATTTTGGACAGTCACTGCAGGAGCACAATAAGGAGCAGAGATGTAAGGATTTTTTAACACAACACAGTGGGGCCAGAAGTGGTTTGAATTTTAGTTTTGGGGGCGAACATGCCCTTTACGTTCTGTTTGTCCCTTAAATGTACTATAATGTGAAAATATTTATAAAAATATACAAATGATTTAAGCTGCAGCCATTTAGATATCAGGCTTAATCTGAATTGATTTACACATGCACATTGCCTCTGAGTCAGAGTGGTCTTGATATGTTCCCGAATGAACTCAAACGAAGCTCTTGTGTCTGAAGAAAGAGATGAAAACATCAGAGGTGGTTCCATTGTATGTTTACTAATTACTGAAAACATGGTAAGTCATTGGTAAGCAATGTACAATGTAAAAATGTAAGACAAGCTAAAAATTGGTTAGGGGGGTGATGTTTGCTCCTCTTCTTTGGTCAGTACCTTTTACCCAGGGTGAGGACCTGAACCGCTAGTTCCTCACCCCTGGGTTCGTGTAACTTGAAGCACAGTCTTACTGCAACGCTGCTCTGGTAGGCTCCGCCCCTCCTCTCCTTGCGCGATGAGGCCAATAGGAAGGCCGCCGACGGGGAGGAGGGGGCGGAGCCTACCAGAGCAGCATTGCACTAAGACTGTGCTTTAAGTTACGCGAACCCAGGGGTGAGGAACTAGCGGTTCAGTTCCTCACCCTGGGTAAAAGGTACTGACCAAAAAAGAGGAGCGGAGGGAAGATGAGTATAATTGTCCTTTAAGGAAAGACAATAAGAGCTGTGAATGGGATGACTCTGCCCACACTGCAATACAACTGCACTGTAAGGGGTTCACTTGAGTGAACCACAAGTGAGAGGAGGTGATTGGGTGTGTGGTCATATGACATTGTTCCATCACATGGTCTGCTGCTCCTCATGGTTGACAGCTCTATCCTCCTATCACAGCAACAACAGAACAAAATTAAGCAAAGCATTGTACTACCCTGAACAATCTGGGACATTTGGAAGGTGGGCAATTCAGCCGATTCACCACCAGATAGCAGCACACAGGTTAATTAACTTAAAAAATGTCAAAAAAAGGGGGTATAGGGACATTTTTATATATAAAGTAGCCTATGCTTTTTTCCAGATCCTTAAACAAGTATAACAAGTTTTGTGATAGATTCGTGATAGACAGACAGACAGAGAGAGAGAGAGAGAGAGAGAGAGAGAGAGAGAGAGAGAGTGTGAGAGAGAGAGAGAGAGAGAGAGAGAGAGAGAGATTATTTGGAATCCGATCTAACACTGTCAGGGAGATTGAATATCCCTATAGTAAGGGTAAAACCCATGTTAACCTGATGTCATATTGGAATGTTTGCTTTACCCTTATTTCAGGGCACTGCACCATTTCCAAAACATTTTGGAAGTAGCACACTGCACCCGATACAATTCCCTATTAGTTAAGTTTTGGGATACCTTGTAGTGAGAAAATGAATGTGGGGTTGTATTGTTTTTTAAACAAGCACAAATAGGAGCGTCTTACCTTTCCATGATCCCACAATGCAATACCAGATGTAATCATGTTTATGTGTGGCATTGTAACACGAGATCGTGGAGAGGTAAGTAGCAGGGATATTTTACTATATTGAATACATATTTATCCTTAGAGGCAACACGAATAGTTAGAATAGCAGTGTTGTCTCTGCGCATTGTTTAACAATTCATTATATTCTTTTAAGAAGATTTACCCAGACCCACTATTGCTCCAGGTAAATCTTCTGTCCCGATTTTAATTGTGGGTTTGCAGGGATTTACCCACAGCATAACTTTTTATCACAGCTATTAGCTGGCATTAAAATGCTGCTTTTAATCAAGTGCAAGCCCAATGTTGAATTAGTCACACAGGCTGCACGGGTGTCGTTTGTGATACCTGCGCAGCCAGCACAGTGAAAGGGTTAATGTTGTGCTAACATTTATCACATTAAAGGCACGGCCACACTGCAATGCAATCGCAAATGCAATAGCATGAGATTTCATGTGCGATTTCGTTGTGTTTGCGCATGCGTTTTTTCATTAACTATTGAAAAACGCATGCGTTTGCGATTTAAAATGCGGAACGCAAATCGTAAATGCAACGCACCCGAAAACGCGCATTTTCGATGTGTTGACGCACTTTCAATGATACGAAAAAAACGTAAGTGGAAAACGCATGCGCAAACGCAAAAAAAGCGCAGCAGTGTGGCCTAGCCCTTAGCGTCACTTCAACCCCATAAAATAGCACAGTGGAGTTAGAGTTATTGAGTCCATTTTACCAGCAAAACAGGTCAAGTACACTATTGTTCTCCATATTTACACAATGCCTACTACATTCAGTCAACAATTTTGCTGTGAGCTGAAATAGTTTTATGGTTATTTATACTATTAAGAGCTTTTCTTCATAGAATTTATGACTCGCAGAACAGGAAAAACAGCATTTTTTATGGTCAATATAAAACTACTTTTAGCTTTTAGTTAGTGGTATGGGCATGAATGCAGTTCTGTCGCTAACAGGTGATAGTAATGTGGTGCTGCTATTAAAAACAATAATCTATAAAATAATTTATAAAGTGTCGACAGAGTATTGATTATCTCCCTCTTTATAGGGAGTAGGAAGTCTTTATTTGCTAATTCAAAGAGGACCACATTAGAAAGATAAATCTGGATATTGTAGAAATTAGTGTAATATCGGGCTATGATTGGTTTTACGCTCATTTCACTGGGTCTGAGCAATTACTAAAACTTTCTAGAAATTGTACAGTGCCCCAGATGCAATACCATTTTAGTGTTTCGACATTTAAGCACAAAATTTAAAGGCCAATTATACCCTTCCATACAACCGTCGCCCACTTATTAGTACCCAGGGTGAGGATCTAAACCGCTGGGTGTGTTTACCACATTGTGGGAATGAATCACTTTTCCCCCATTGGATGATTATTTTGATGAACTGACCATTGGTTTACATTTCCTTTCCCTTTTATTACCCATATAGGATCTAGCAGTGAAGCTCAATAATAACGATTCCTGTATCATCATAAAAGCATCAAATAATTTATGCTTCTTTTTAAAAGCTGATTATGATAATTAAGCTTTGCAAACTGCTGAAATACAGCATCATAGGGCTCAACCTTGTCCCCTCTATTACTGCAAATCCCTTTACTCAGGGCTACCACACAAGAAATTGAGCTACTTACAGTACAGAATGCTGTTGCCAGAATATTAACAACCCTTTTTCGCCACTGCCACATTACTCTTTGTTCTTTGGTCTCTCCACTGTCTAACAATAAAATGGAGAATCCTTTTCAAGATTTGCCTACTGACATTTTTAATCAAGCGTTAAAAAGGATTGGTGTGGCCAACCCTAAAAAGTTATTTAATCTGGCACTCACAGAAATGTAGCTCCCTTCCTGAAAAATTATTAAACTGAGACCTAGTATCCAGTTTTAGCCCAATATGACAAAAACGCAGTGCAGTGCAGTGTATTCTACTTAAAGCACAGTGTTTGGTTTTACAGTATTTGGGTTTCAAATTCATTTTTTGTAGAATATCTTATGCCGCCTCAATTAAATTGATGGGCAAATTAATGAAATATCAGATCGATTTTTGTGTGACACAGCCTACACAGGCATGAAAATGTTTATACAATCCTCTAAATGTTTAGTATACTACAAGTGATATTGTGTCAAACAGTCTTGGAATATAACTGGTTTGGAAGCATTCCCTTTGGATAGGAAGGCTAGATGAGCCATTAGATACATTAGGGTGGTTAGTATTTTAATCTAGTTGCACCAAAAATAGTGGATCAACACACTTTAATACACATCTGTAGCGTTTATGCTATTACTGAAGTTGGCATACCTTAAAGCAAGGTTAAGCAAGAAAGGAGTTTAAATGTGTACTTTGCATAGAAATATTCATTTTGAGCATATTTTCCTAATGTGAAATAGAGAATACACAACATGAAAAGGTGGATGCACAAATATAGTCTTTGGGTTTTTTTGGAAAGGGGTGTAATGAAAAGGGGGTAATGAAAAGGGGGTAATGAAAAGTGAGCTTGGATGTAACATAGAACCAGCATTGTGTAACAAAGAGCATGCACGGCGTAGCATAGTATGATGGAAAATGGAGCTAACAATGCATGACAAAAAATGATAGCATACCGTATATACTCGAGTATAAACCAACCCGAGTATAAACCGAGGTACCCAATTGTACCTGAAAAAACTAATAAAAGTGATTGACCCGAGTATAAACCAAGGGTAGAAATTGACAAATTCTAAATTCTCATTCCTTGGCACTCCAGATGTTTGGAAACTACAACTCCCACATGCTTTATTAGCTGGGAGTTGTAGTTTCCAACATCTACACCCTCACCTTCCCACTAATTCAAAGGGTACCTTCTCTCCAGTGTGCATCCAGCTCTCCAGTGTGCATCCGGGCTTCCGTCTGGGTACCTTCTCTCCATTGGGCATCCAGCTCTCCAGTGTGCATCCGGGCTTCCTTCTGTAAGTGCCAGCATACAATTAATCCTGTTGATAGCTATACGGCTTCCTGTCTGTAAGTGCCGCTTACTAATGAATCCTGTACATTACGGTACTTAGTAACCAATTCGGCAGCCGTGTGCTCAGTCCCTGTACTGGCACGCCGGCTGCGTCACAGCTCAGCGCGCGCCGGCGCGCCAGTACAGGGACTGAGCGCGCGGCTGCCGAATTGGTTACTAAGTACTGTAATGTACAGGATTCAATTTGTAAGCTGGCACTTACAGACAGGAAGCCCGGATGCACACAGGATTCATTTGTATGCTGGCACTACAGACAGGAAGCCCGGATGCCACGGGAGAACAAGTAATGTACTGAACTCGAGTATAAACCGAGTTCAAGTTTTCAGGATGATTTTACAGCCTGAAAACTTGGTTTATACTCGAGTATATACGGTACTTTATATGTATATCAAAACCAAGACAGAGCATTTCCAGAATGTTATATTGCTTTTCTACACTTTTTGTTTGAGCAAATAAATCTATGCACTATGCAAGTGAAGTGTGTTATATTATACCTTAAAGGGAATGTTCAGTGGAAAATATCAATATTTTGAAAAGTATTAGTTTATATTACACATACCTAGTTATTCTAGATATTCTCTCCTATTTTGAAAAATCATTTGAATTTCTACCCCTTGCTATTCCCTGCTGTTGACATTGTGAGCTGACATTTCAGGTTCTAATGGTTCTTCTCTTCTTCCAGGATGCACCACATCCTTGGAATGTTCCTAACAGAAATTTCTACTTGATGGCTGTTGGATGGTCAAGATGCTCAGATCTCTACTGAGCAACTGAACAACCCAGGCACAAGGTCAAGGGCAAAACCATAACAGTCTCTACTAGGGGTCCTGCAAACCGGAAGTTAGTATTTCCGAAGTATTTATTTATACACAGACCAAAATGCTGAATGGGCAGGTTAAGGTCATTGGGATGGAAAAATACGCTCTTTTTTCTGAAAAGCATATGTATTTGCACTGAACTTCCCCTTAAACTGCAAGTCTGTTTAATCGATCAGCACAACATTTTAAATCTCCATGCAGGATTGCTAAACGTATCTATCTGTACTAATTACTTATGGTCTAAACAATTTTCTGAATGAATTTGCATTCAAACCATGTTGGTGCATTTTCAATTTCTCAAGGGTAGTGTTTTTTCTCTATATAGCAGAATAGTATTAACATGCAAGTTTTGTTTTTCCTCTTTTAGGAACATTTGTAAAATGAAGTTTTCCTTAAAAAATATCTTGATTGGTGCAGGAATAACATTCACCATTTTTCTTATTTTACAAACAGAATAAAACGCAGGTAAATATGTCCTCTGTCTTTTTTTTCTCCTTCTCCATAAATTAAGGCCTAGGTTTTTAAAGTTCTTAATAAACTCTGTCCATTTCACATGCATGCAGGAGCATGGAAGGAAATGTTATATAATTCTAGAATATAAATTGAAGTTGGAATTCTATAAATTGAAGTTCTGTGTAATCAGCATCACATGACACAGTAAAGCTTGTGTATTGGTGTATTGTATTAAGCAATACATCGCCTACTAAAAAAATATAAGGATATTAAATGCCACCTTGGAATTCTATCAGGGCAACCAGTGTAATTGCATTTCAGATAATATAATATGACGATAGTGGCTCCCAGTGGCATAGCCAAACAATCTGTGGGATTTTAAAGTCAACCATTAGCTAGCATTAAGAAAACTTGCCAAAGTTACTACTGTCCGCATATTACATTGCTTGCCATACCCATGCAGCTGCAGAACACATGACACAAGTTTTTTATATGCAAGAGTTGTGTGAGTTTAATCAAGGAGACAGCACAGCGTGTTTTGAACCTTTAAGGCTCTTATTCAGGTGTAACTACCTGCACCTAAGGAAGAACCTTAAAGGAGAACTAAACCCAAATTTTTACACTCCAGAATGTGAAAATATGCCCTCTAAAAACACAAATAAACTGTAAATCCCACTTCAGTAAACAGCATTAAAGTAAATGTAAACCCCTTGAAGAACTGGATGAAATAATTGTGCGACTGACCACACCCCTGACCTCAGGGGTCCACCGGAATGGGGCAACAATCCTTAAATATCTAGTTAGTAGTGCAGATAATAAAGTGTAAAATATATCAGTTGGGATTTAATGTAACTGCAGGCCCACCGCGTATGAAGTAAAGATAAGCGCGATCAGCTGTTTAAAAGACCAGAACCAAACTTTTATTAGGGTAGTGTTGGAGTCGTAGAGTTTATAAATTAAAAAGCATAACTATTTTAAAATAGCTTTTCTTATTTTTTTATTGAGGGTTGACACTGATATTTAAAAATGTAAAAATACCAGTCAGACAAGTAACTAGGGGAATAAATCATGGGAAAATAAATAAATGGACCTAATGTGAAGGGGAAATTATATTGTAATGTAGTGAGGCTAGGTTAACTACTATATTTTATTACAGCAAACACAGGCAGAATTTATGACACTTCTTGCACACATTTTTTCCATGCTACTTGAACACAGTTTAATGCCCATTTGAATTGATATTTTTAAGTTACTTGTCTGACTGGAATTTTTACATTTTTAAATATCAGTGTCAACTCTCAATAAAAATAAATAAATAAAGAAAAGGCTGTTTTAAAATAGTTATGCTTTTTTGATTTATAAACTCTAAGACCACAACACTACCCCAATAATTCACATGTTATAAACCAGTTTGATGGGTGTAACTATAAATATATTATTAGAAATATTCATTTGTGTATATTTCATATTTAACTTTATTGTTTACATGTAAGTGTTGGAGTTTAATGCATCTTTTTTATATCTTGTCTATTCTATTCTTCCAATATATACTCTCTTTTTTCATCGATTTTTTACAATGTATTGGTTATTATCCTTGGTATGATGTCCACGTAAGATCCCATATTTAATTCTATTTACAAATATTTCTTTATCTATTTTCAGATACCAGAACAAACAAATCATTTTCAAATATGTCCTGGCCAATTAAATAAAAAAATTCATAGTTCAAATTTGCCAACAAGCCCAAATGAATTCGATCAGAGAATCAATAAAATTTTCAGCCAAATTGACAGCTCATTCCTAAAACATCAGTAGAAGCCATAATACAAGCAACCGATGCAAAGAAAGCAAAGTCTACTCTAATTAATTTAAAAGATGAGTATTGCATTGGCGATTCTCTTACACTAAATGTAGAAGCTCGTGATTATTTAGGAAACATGAAGACTTATGGGGGAGACTACTAAGGGCACGGATATTTCACCCCGAATCAAAGAGCAGTGCAAGTGGAACATCACAGATTATCACAACGGGACATACTTAGTTAATTTTACTCTATTTGGGAAGTTGATGTTTACATCTCTTGTTTTGTTAATGCATCCAAGTGAAGCAGTTTCTGCTTTGTGGAGAGCAAGAATCAAGGATTGAAAAATATTTTGTACACAGGCAATTTTACAAGTGCCACAGAATATGTAAATAGTGAATGTGGCTTCCAGCTTGATACCAATGAAGAAATTTGTGAATATATTGACAGAAGAGACCAAGAAGCTTTTTACTGCATTAAGCCTCCGAACTTCCTATGTGAGTCATTGACCCATATGAACTCAGTCAATCAAAATCATTCTTATCTTTCTGAACTGGAGAAAATGCTTCTCGACAGGTATGTTTATTATAGCTATAATGTGTGTATGTATATGTGTATTTATAAAGCACCAATTGGGTAGGCAGGACGGTACATTATATAATAGATAATGCTCCCCTTACAGTGGTAATATTAGGATATTATTCCACCGAGGATTACCCTGACCATATAATATACAGGGCATATATACGAAGCTATCCGGTTAAACAACAATCCTTGTGGAGGAGGAGAGAGATATTGGATGTGAGTGACAGGAAGCAGCTCCAGCAGGTTCTGTTAGTGAGCTAAACACATAGACAAACCGATTGGTCCTTGTTCAGGCATGTGCACTGTGCTGAACATCTTTAACAGGAACTGGAATGGGAGGAGCAGTGGGATATAAGAAATTAGTCACTTAGTGACACAGCTGAGTGATATATATATATAAGGATTTATACCACTGCAGCTCCTGTTATCACACATGAGGGATAAAAGCAATTAGAAAGATAAAACTAGTAAGGGAAAGTTTAAGTATAAGCTTAGTTTAGGCTTGAAAGTCTGCATAAAGCTCTATTAAAGGGCATGCCAACCCTTGAATCAAAAAAACTGGTGACAGCCTTGATTGAGTGCATGGAGGGATGAACCAGCTTACACTGCTAGAATGGAGGCAATAATTATACTTAAATATCTGGTTCGTAACATCTATTAAAGTGCTGAATATACTTGTTAGCAATGGGGGCAGGTAATTGACATTTTTTTGTTTTAAAGTTGGAGATCAGTGTTGATTAGGTCTGCTCACAGGTCAATCAAATCAAGAAGCTGCTAATTAGCACCTCTGCCCATTCTGTGATGCTCCAGATCCCCATGTATTCTTTCAGCCCAGATACCCTGAACTAACACCACTCGTTTCAACAACAGACAAGCCCCCGCTTGCTGGGAGGTTTGTAGCACCTACCTTAGAGTGAAGGGTATCTGAGCTGAGGCTAAAAATACACAAAGAAACAACGAAACAGGCAGACAGGGAACAGCCAGCTCAGAGCTGGACAACAGCGTGGTAGCAAATCAGTGAACAGAAACAGAGTCAGGGACAGAGCCAGAGTTCAAAACACACATCAGTCAGTGAGGCAAGGTACAGAAGGGAAGAGTTAGAGTGTAGTTATAAAGTGGCGGTAACTGTTTCACATTACTTCGCAACCTTCAAGGTGGTGAAAGCGGCCGATACTAGCCGCCCTGCGGCGGGTGGTCGCACACGCCCCAGGAGGCACGCCCACCCTCAACCCCCTGCGATGGCAGCGACCACCCACCGCCGCTTCCCAGCAGCCCCTCCCAACCCCTTCCCCGCTTGCAGCAATCTCGGAACAGGAGGCTAGGAGGGGCTGCTGGGAAGGGGCCGCAGTGAGTGGTCGCGACCACCTGCCACGCACCCCCTCCCCAGCAGCCCCTCCAAGCCCCCTGCCCCACCGCTGGTGGGGAGGGGAAGGGAGGGGCCCGATGGGAGACCCTTTAGCGGGGCCCTGAGAAGGACTTTTTGGGGCTTAAGGGGTCCCGCAGCTTGAACTGGGACCCCCCTCCCCGGCCCTTGGAAGGGCCTTTGCGGCACTGACAAGCGCCTTTGGCGGGGGTCCCGCAGCTCGAACCGGGACCCCCAGTGAGCGGCTCTTAAAAGAGCCCTTGGGCGACGTCTTCTTTCTTCCAGTCCCGGCGACACTAGCTCAGCTGAGGCCGCCGACCGAGAGGTACCCCTGCGGCCGCCGGCGGCCTCAACGAGGCTGATGTTGCCGGCGTCTTGATCCAACGCGACGTCTTTGGGCTGGCGACACCAACCCCACTCAGGTGGCCTCAGTGGCAGGCTCACTGAGGCCGCCAGTGAGCCCGCTGGCACCGCCGGCCTCAGCGGAGCCGATGTTGCCAGCCACTTCTTTCTTCTATCTTCAGCCATCTACTGCGATGGCATATGAGTTCCGCGGCGGAATGCACCTCTTTATATAGGGTTGCAGAAAATCCCTAATCCGTTTCTGATTAGTCAATGTTTTAATGCTTGGTTTACATGTATTACATTAACCAATCAGCGGGGCAGGGAGGGGCTGCTGGGGAGGGGGTGCACGGCGGGTGGTCGCGACCACCTGCTGCAGCCCCTTCCCAGCAGCCCATCCTATCCTCCTGTTCCAAGATTGCCGTGAGGGGGGAAGGGGTTGGGAGGGGCTGCTGGGAAGCGGTGGCGGTGTATGCCCCTGCCCTTTAGCAGAGGTGCCGGGAAGGGATTTTAAGTCCCTTCGCGGCGATATTGTACTAAGTGCAGTATCTCCATGAAGGGACTTAAAATTACCGCAGGACATTGCGGCCGCAATACATATCACGGCAATGGCGCTCGCCATTATAAAGGCAATAAAGCTATTTTCACAGCCGCGGTGTGCGGCGGTAATTTTTTTGCGTTATTTATGTTTTTTTATAAATATGCCCCTTAATATTGGTTAGCTAAGTATTGGAAAATGTTGCTAAGATTTATCAATTCAGTCAGGCATTGCAACACAGTGTTTCAAAGCAGAATATCATGCTAATTGAAGTGTAAAACCCAGATTGCTTGAGAAGGTTCTCATTCGGGTATATATGTTGTATTCAGTTAGATCAAAATGAAAACCCAGATGAATGATACAAGGAATTTCCATTTTTATTAAAACACAAGCTAAATCTTTAAAATGATAATATTTCAGTGAGCTGTGCTGCATGAGAAAAGTACAAGCATAGAAATTGGTGGCGTTTATGGGAATTTTCACGACCAAAATGGCCGTTCGGTTGGGGCTCGTTGCCGACCCGCCAGACAGATCATTATTGATTGCACGTGTGTTTGCACCTTTAGTATTTGTTAATGAACTGTTCAATCTAAGTGGGTAGTAAATTGATTATCCAGCTTCGTTAGAGATTTAAGGAGCAGAAAAAATATTTGTTTATAGTTCTCTGCTTATATAGACTTTCCAGTGAGATTTCTCAAATTGACAACTCAAATTGTCACATTTTGTAACCTTTACATTTAACAGAAAGTTATAATTTACATAGGACCTTATGTTATAAAATATATATGCATGGGTCTTTCTTTTTTTTTTTGAAGGTCAAATATTGGTGTGGAGATTCCTAAAAACATTGAGTCCATCAAAGTCCTCAGCTGTAACAGTAAGTATATTCTCAATATTTCTGTTTTTCAAACCAATCACCATCTGTATACCAAGTAAAATGAATCAAATCAAATCAAATAAAACAATAATAATAGACCTAATAATAAACACATATTTTGTGTCACATTCAACCAGGCAAACTATTTGGGTACTGAGGGTGGAGGTTGCCATTTAAAGTTTTATTTATCTTTTCTTTTTGAAGTCAGGGATTTTTATCAGCCATAGAGCAATACAATTACCAATCTAGCTTCCTGTAGTCTCTCCCTGTGTGCATACTGTATAATAATCTTGGCATTTTTCAGCATTTTTAACACTTTGTAGTTAGATGAGTATACCGCAGTGATAGAATATCCTTAACTCTGCTCAATACAGTGCTCTGTACTCTCAGTATAAATGCAATTTACCTATATTCTCTGAGAGCCGTACAGCAAGGTATCTGGGGTGATCGATTGGTTAGCGTGACATTAACTCTTTGCTTGTGTCAGCTGCCAATGACAATTGAGGCATATTGTGCATCAGTATTAAAATACTTACGTGTGTTTATCTCTTTGAATGTCTCTGGAAAAGTTAAAGAAACATATCAGAATGCAGGATGATTCTCTATCTCTGTGCATTGCTTCAGGTTTTCTAATCTAAGCAAAGAGTAATGCAAGAGTAAAGTTTGAGTTGGGTGTGGGGTGCCAGGGGAGATTTGCTTAAGGCACCAAAATGGCCCAAACCAGACTTGCTTCTATGATACTCCTGCTCTGCTGCTAGGCTCTTTACAGTGCAGGATGTGTTTTCATTGGGGCAGCCAAAGTGGGAATGCAAACTAAAGGTGCGATCGCGGGTGTACGAACGGGCATTTTGGATGATAATTGGCCCTTGTATGGGCTCGTTCGATGATCATTGCCCAAACCGCTGGGCAGATCTGCGAACGAGCAGCCGTTCGTACACATCTTGCGTCGCAGGTCGGCAATCGCGCATGTGTAAGAAACTTTCAGGGAGATTCAATGAAAGTTCTTATCGTTAAAAATGGTGCTAATTTTTCCCCAACCAATCAGATCTTATTTAACACTTGAAAGCTAACATCTGATTGGTTGGGGCAAAATTAGCATCATTTTTAACGATAAAAACTTTTATTGAATAACCCTGTTTATACACAAACCTTTTATACAGGGGATTGAGGAAGATATGTTTCTATTAAGCGGAGATAAAAAGCCATAAATTGTATTTTTTATGTAAGCATTATAATTTTTTTGAAGGATACCTTTCCAAATATGAATGAATTTCAGTGAATGGCATTAATGCCAATTATACATTCACATACTATCCACTGCTGGGTGTTCAGGCAGTTGAGTTAACCCTCTCTGCATCCATCCAATACGCATTTAGAATAAATATTTCACTTAAAGGATAATTATACTCACCTTCCCTCCACTCCTCTTCCTTAGCCAGTACTTTCTACCCAGAACCGCTAGGTCCTCACCCCTGTCCTTTATTGTCCTTTAAAGATAGGTGAGGGGGTAACAGACAGGCTGAGGCAGAATAACTGCAAACAGCTGTTTATTGTGAGTAACTTACAAGTTACAATACAACAACAGCCGTTTGCAGTTAAAAAAAAGTGTTGAAGTTTAATTGATTTAAAGACAAGTTTACTATTGGTGGTTAAATATGTGTGTTTTTTTATTGCCTTATATACAGCAAATATATATATATATATATAAATATAAAAATAAGATCAAACATACAACAGCACTCACAGGACTTTGAAGATAAAACATAACATTTATTGGAAACAGTTAAAACGCTATCTACGCTTTTCAGCTAACAAGCCATCCTCAGGATATGACGTCCTAACTGGGAGGTAAGAATTTATAGCCTCCCCAACTAGCCAAACCAGCGCAGAGCAATTAAAACACAAATATATATTTACAACAAAGTGTCCACATATATAAAATCTAGTACTTTAAAAGCCACATAGGGTAACATTATACACAACAATGTAACCAGTACCCTGCAGATAGATAGATAGCGTTTTTACTGTTTCAAATAAATGTTGTTTTATCTTCAAAGTCCTGTTAGTGCCGTCATATGTTTGATCTTATCTGATGATTGATTTGGCTCCCAGGCATTTACAAGGAACAGAGCGTTGACCTTTCCACTGCTTAAATATAAAAATATATATAAATTGTTTTGAAACTATTTTAGTGAAAGGATTGGATGGATTGTCAATTAGATGAGTAGACAGTTTATGGCTACCTAAAGAGATATGATAGTTTTCCAAGTCTTCTGACTTATCATTATCCCCTATTAGGCAATACAACACAGACAATATCCATTGGAATGCCTCAATCACATTCTTAGGCTGGTCCATTAGCAAAGGGAGAATAAATCTCTGCACTTCCCAGCACATATGTGAACAAGCTATGACCAAAACGTTTTATCCTTTCATTAAATTACTGAATTTTCGAGACTGAAATTTTCTGTGAAGTTCAGCCAGTGACCAGGCTACATATCAGCAAGCCCAATGCAAATGCTAATAATGTGTATCAACCAATCAGATGTTAGCTTTTACTGGTCTACTGCAGAAGGAATCTAATTGGCTGGCATATGTTAAAATCACAGACAGACTGCCCATCTTATCTAATAATATATACAATCTATATTAATGTATATAATTGGCCATAAAGTTTTGCTATTTTTAACATATTTATGATTTTTCTATAATACTATTCCTTTTCTCCTTTTTAGAAAAACGTGTTTTACCATCTAAAAGGTGTACTACTGGGTCCTTCTATCCTATTCCAAGCGGATATTTTTCAGATAATATTTGGAATCCCTTACACTGCCAAATGACCTTATTTACCGATAATGAAAAGATAAAAACGTTTCTTAAGGGAAAAAAGGTTTTCCTTATTGGGGACTCCACAGTACGGCAATATATAAGACATTTTGCAGAAACAATAAAAAGTAAGTATTTAACCCCAACCAAAATGTTTTTATATAAGATCGCCATTTCAAAAAAATCTACATTAATCACAGCAAAGTTGTCCAAAACCTACAGCCCACCAGATATTTAAAAGTGCAGCCAGTGTATTCTGGGAGTTGTAATTTTCTAACATCTGGAGGGTTATCCCTGATTTACATAAATATGATAATTGTATTCTGGCAATCCAGGATAATATTATTTATACACACACACATACACTAACCCTCCAGATGTTAGAAAATTACAACTCCCAGAATACACTGGCTACACTTTCAGGGAGATTCAATAAAGGTCTTATCGTTTAAAATGGTGCTAATCTTGCCCCACCAATCAGATCTTATTTAACATTTGAAAGCTAACATCTGATTGGTTGGGGCAAAATTACACCATTTTAAACGATAAGAACTGTTATTGAAATATATATATATAATATATATATATATATATATATATATTATATATATATATTATATTATATATATATATATATATATATATATATATATATATATATATATATATATATATATATTGTGCTAAATGTCAGGCACTCACTTCACAGGTTGTATTGCCTTGGTGCTACTGAGAGATGGAGTTTATAGTAGTTGGTTGTATCCAGTGCACACATAAGGTCTTTTCTTTTATATAAACAAAACGTTTTTTATTCACACATATTTTTAGTGCTTACAGCGACGTTTCGGTCGTGGTTTATGACCTTTTTCAAGCTGAGTGAATCTCACACATGGTGACTATTTAACTAGATAGGTAATCACTTAATCACATTTGCATAATTGTCTGTGAGACACATAATTAACCCTTAAGCTGCCCAACATTAATAGAAAAAAACAAATAGCATGTCTTAGTTTAAATACAACTACTTGTGCAAGTGCATAGATGATCTTAAGTTATAAAGTGCTTCCTCATCTGATTTCAATCATTTCATCAGTATGCGGGATACCCTATTACATGTACCACCACACATGTCATATTATGACAACATGCCCATGTGGACTTACATACATCGGAAAACCGACTTGATCTGAGATTACGTATTGATGGCCACCGCTCGGCCATAAAGACAGCAATTTGTGACAACCAAAGCAATAAACCGGTGGCAAAACACTACCTACAAAAAACCACACTCCGGATAACTTTAAATACATAGGAATTGACCATATACCTCACTGAAGAGAGGGGGAGATAGATCCAAACTGCTACTACAGAAAGAGACATATTGGATCAATAGACTTAACACCATCAGTCCATGGGGACTCAACGAATATTGCTCCTACCGCAGCTTTTTAAATGATAGATAAAATCGTATCTTCCTGTAAAAATATAATTTATGGATAGCCACTCATAGAGTGTTATATACACATTATATAAAAATAGCCTTGGGGACCGAATAGTCGACAAATTGGGTGATATTAATGATGTTTAATGATATTTAATGATATAGTATGTTTATATTTAATATTTAATATTTCTAGTATTCACGGTAGTTTTGACTACTATAATGTGTGAGGAATAAGCCTAAATAGTCAATATTTTAAACAATCACTTTTAACAAGTAACCCCTTTTTAATATTTTGAACACAGCACTGTATCACTTTAATGAGAGCACTTTATAACTTAAGATCATCTATGCACTTGCACAAGTAGTTGATTTAAACTAAGACATGCTATTTGTTTTTTTCTATTAATGTTGGGCAGCTTAAGGGTTAATTATGTGTCTCACAGACAATTATGCAAATGTGATTAAGTGATTACCTATCTAGTTAAATAGTCACCATGTGTGAGATTCACTCAGCTTGAAAAAGGTCATAAACCACGACCGAAACGTCCTGTAAGCACTAAAATTATGTGTGAATAAAAACTGTTTTGTTTATATAAAGAAAAGACCTTATGTGTGCACTGGATACAACCAACTACTATATATATATATATATATATATATATATATATATTATATATATAAGCTTGATAAAGGCCATTAACCAAGGCCGAAACGTTGCTGATTTTTTTGCACTATGCACTATGCATGAAATTAGCACCTATACCCTTGGATGAGAAGTGTGAGTGCTGCCTTCCCTCTATTGTTCACAGCACAAGGCCTTATAAACCAATATAATTGATAATAATCAACCTTTATTGTACCTAATCTAAACAGTTTTAACACATTTATACACAATTTACACAGTGCTATAAACAGTAAAAAAGCCCAGTTGTTAATACACGAACGGGAGCACTGTTTGAGTTTTTTTTACATCAGGAGACTGTTTATGGATTGAGGCTACACGTGGGATGCCCCAGTTCATGTATTTAACAGCTGGGCTTTTTTGTGGTTTTATAGCACTGTGTAAGTTGTGTATAAATGTGGTAAACTGGTTTAGATTTTGTACAATAAATGTTGATTATAATCTAAATTATATTTGCAAGGACTTGTGCGGACCTGGTTTCCTAAGGTGTCTATGCCTGTGAGTGATCGAGTGGACATACTGTAGTATATAGATAGATAGATAGATAGATAGATAGATAGATAGATAGATAGATAGATAGATACCCCTGCCCAGGGTAAGGTGTCAAAACAGCATGTACATGGCAGACAATTTGGGTCATATTTATTAAGTGCGTTATCACAGTTTAACGATATCGCGATTTAATGGTAATGTACGTCCGTTATGTACGGAACACTCATTAATTAATGAATGCTCGGTCATGCATTAGTAAACGACCACAATGGTATTCTATGGGAATTGCAATACTACGATCTTCTAATCGTATCATTAATTTACGATTGTTATTGTTCATTTACGATGATGATCGTAATTAACGATCGCTAAACCAATTGGAATTTAATGATCATTTTAAGATTGTTAAAGGCACGGTATCGCTAAAAAAGGAATATCGCGCCTTTATACCATGCCCTTGGTGTTGACCCCCCCCTCTATTTAGGCTTGGTTTCTTTATTTTCACATAAATGGCCTCTTTGACACCTCTCTTGAATCAGTCCTGTTCCTTTGCAAAGATGTTGACATTATAACCTTCAAAGGTATGTCCTTTTTTCCTTAAATACAAAAATTACAGAGAGAAAAGTCTCTCCCTTGTGCATTTAGTCACCAATATTAGAGGTGGGGAGGGTAATGTTTCAACTTAAAGTTCACTAAAACATAATCATTAAAATTGCAAAACCACAGTGTGCCATTTAAAAGAAAAAAGAGATAGTCGATACAAAGTCTATACAGTATATCCCTTACAATTAATCAGAGACAAACATGCCTCTGAGCTAATTGGCCCTGATTGAATAAAGAGCATTAGCACTCAGTGCTCTCCTAGTCCACTAAAAGAGGTCCCTAGGTTAGTTCCTGTCACTAGTGGCACAAATGGGATGCACATAAAAGACTTGCTTGCCAACTGATTCTTGACCTGGAATAACCTAGATGAATGAGAACCTTCACAGACACTTTTATAATAAGTTTATTCTATTGATTTAACTTATGTGTTACCTTCTAATTTTCATTCTTAATATCTGATTTTAGTTGTAGATTATTTCAATCACACCGAGGATGAGATGCAATCCTGGCAGAAGACACTTCTAGCTATTAATCTAGAGAAGTTTATCTATGTGCAGTGGAAAAAACATACATTCCCATTTGTCAGCCAAACTTTCTACTCAATAAAAGAAGATGCTTATATTGCACGTCAGATTGACCAAATAGGTGGGGGTCAAAATACTATAATCATCCTCACTATGGGTCAGCATTTTAGACCTTTCAGTCTTCGCATTTTTATAAGATCTGCTCTAAATGTTCGCAAGGCTATTGAGAATTGTTTTACAGGAGTCCACGTACCAAAGTCATCATCAAAGAGGAGAATGCTAGAGACATGGACACTAACATAGAAAGGTTTAGTGACTTTCATGGCTATATCCAATACCTTACGCTCAGAGATATTTCATGGATTAATTTTGGGTTTGTTGATGCTTTAGATATGACTATAGCCTATGCCTCCAATGTTATTCACCCCCCAGTGGAGGTTCTTCAGAACCTCATCAGCATGTCCTTCACACAAGCTTCATAAAAACTGTTAGCACCTAAATTTCTCTCAAAAATCCAGATCTCCTTTACAACTAGTTTATGGCTGAAAAATGAAGGTACGTGAAAATGTGTCCTTTTAACAAAAAATGAGAAATAAAGGACTTGGATATTTGCAAACCTGCATTTTAAGAGAAATTATAGAAGGCAAATTCTGTGTCAATTGAATGAAATGTTCTGTATTGTATGGAGTTAAAATGTATGTTAATTTAATATTTACATTATGAAAAAATATTTCTTTCTAAAAAAAAAAAAAAATATATATATTATATATATATATATAGTTAATTAATGAAGAGTTTTTTTCTTATAGTAAGGAACACAGTAAAGAACACTGGGAAAGTGGAAATACTGCAGGTGGTAAAGTAATGCACTGTTAAAGGCATGTCCACCCCCCGACTAAAATTGTGCCCGAAAAGATATAGGTAAAAATGAAGACATCCCCATACAAATGCAAAACTTCCTTTTCAGTCTGGGGTATTTTTTGCTTGGTCTCAGTCCATGCTTTGCTGACACGGGAATGGAAGAGATCTGACCAGTTTTCAGTTTTGTTGGTCACCGTTCAGTTGCTGGTCAGTTTTATGATGAGGGCCTGGCCCATAACATTAACAGATGCTCCTGTGTCGATAGAGCTTCCACTGGTCCCCTATTGATTGAATTAGTTGCCGTGGGTTGGCAAGTTTATTTGCATGTGTAGTATTCTGGTTAGAAACTGTTCTGCTTGAAACCTCCGTTATAACTGGCTGCTAACCCTCTGTGATTGAGAAGGTGTAGTTGATATCATGTGGGTTAGTGGAGCTGATTTGCATACATTTGCAGTGATTGTGCTTTCCACAGTTATGACAGGTTACCCCTTTCACTGGGCACAGTTGCTGGTGTAGCAGGTTGCTGGAGGAATCTTGAAGCCATATCCAAGAGGAGGAAGCCAGCAACAAGTAGGCAAAATAGGCTGGGGGGGCAACTAAACTCCGAGCAACTAAAATTAGTTTTTACGGTGTCAGCCCTTCAGTTCACACGTTTAGTGTTAATCAGCCCTCCAGTTCAACGTCAGTGTAAGTCAGCCCTCCAGTTCACCAGTCAGTGTAAAGTTAGCCCTCCAGTTCACCAGTCAGTGTAGTCATCCCTCCAGTTCACCAATCAGTGTAAAGTCAGCACTCCAGTTCACCAGTTAGTGTAAACCCAGCCCGCCAGTTCACCAGTCAGTGTAAAGTCAGCACTCCAGTTCATCAGTCAGTTAAGACAGCCCTCCAGTCACCAGTCATTGAAGAGTTCGTTCCCAGCTCCAGCAGATTTTATTGAAGAACAGGAGGTAAGACACATCTCCTTTACCTCCCATTCTTCAATATAACTGAATACTATAATTTTTTTTTAACCAGTGGAAATACCCTTTAAAAATGTCAAAAAACCATGGGGGTCTACCATTCGATCCCCCAACTTTATAGAATAGAACAGGCCTATAGTGTATATACAGTATATGCAGGGAGGCACACTCAAAGAATTATTAATCAATAATCATTTATTCAGGTGCTAAAAAAACAGTACATAATGTTTCGGGGGGGGGGGTCAAACCCCCTTCCTCAGGTGTCACCTGAAGAATGGGGTTTTACATCCCCAAAACATTATGTACCTTTTTTTTCAGCACCTAAATAAATGATTATTGATTAATAATTCTTTGAGTGTGCCTCCCTGCATATATATACATTGATACCTGATCTGGCACAGGCTTCAGGGGGTGCACCTGACAGCTTACCTGCTGGGATTCCACAGCTTTATTAGAGTTCTATAGTTAAAGATTGTTGTTATCAATGATTAGTCAAACTATCCTGTCCCTTCTGGTATGGCAAAGGAAAATAAAACATTACATATACACACATAAACAACACATAAAACATGAAAAATGTCCAGATTACAAAAACATATGCAAATCATAATCCTAATTTAATTCACCCACTGACCGGGTTCCCAATAGTACCTACCATACCTACTTTTTTTTTTAAAACTTCTATATTCACCCCAGGTTGCAAAATAGCTTACAGTCCCATAAACAATAATGCTGTATGCTCTTGGACAATATTCCCTCCAAATAAACTACCGATCTGTAAACCTGATTGATAGTCTGTCTAATGGGAATTAAAGCAGTACTACATATATTTTAGATATTTCAGTGTGACCGATTGTGTAGCCCATTGATAACCACGCAATAAGTAAAAAAAAAATTTTGTTTATGATCCGTTTTTGCTTGATATTAAATGGGAACTAAACCCAAATTCTTACACTCCAGAATCTGAACATATACCCTCTAAAACACCAATAAACCATAAAATAGCAGTACAGTAAATGGCATTAAAGTAAATAATATCACTTGAAGAACTGAATAAAATAACTGTGTGTATGTACAGTGACTGGCCACACCCCTGATCTCAGTCAGAGATTGCATAATCTGTCCTGTAAAAGGATTGGCTAGAGGCTACCAGGGTGTGACCAACTGTACCAAGTTCCTGCAGTATAGTAGCATGTGTAAAGAACATAACGGTCAGTGACTACTCTGTGTGATACTGGAACAATGGGAAAGAAAACACAAACCTTATGTAAGAAAGTTACATTTCTCTACAACCATATTAAAATGAGAGGTGAGGCACTGTCTACTGCTTTTATAACAAGGAGATCTGCCTTCTAATTCAATGATGTTCTGAGACTTTAGTAGTCCTTTAAAGAAAAGAAGGAAGAAAAAGTCAGTCACTGTGGATAATGTTGCCAACTATTTTAGCCCAATTGCAATTGGTGCAGTGGATGGTGTTAAAATATCAGACCTTGCATACAGTCTAATTGTCTCTCACTGTGCACTGCTTTTATAAAGTAGCTGGAAAAGGCAACTTTTTTATTTTTTAAGACTTGGCATGATATGTGGTCTCACCAGTGTATACCAATTTACACAGAAAATTTTGTATCAGTTATGACAAACAATTTCCTTTAGACTTCTTTTTTACATATTTACAATGAGCACATCCATTGCAGGGAACCCTGAGCACATCCATAGCAGAGAACCATCCGCTTTAATACTACTGACCATACTGTCATACATTTTGTCTAAAATCTGGTTGTGAGGTTAAGGAAACTGTGCCTAATTTAATATATTTTATATTATAACATGTTTTCTTTCTTTATAATCATATCATCCAGAAATTTAATTTTATGTTTGTTATAAGTTAAAGTTCAAAGTAGTATGGGCATCATTTACAAACTTTTCAAACTGTTCCAAGGAGGTTACCGTATATACTCGAGTATAAACCGTCCCGAGTATAAACTGAGGTCACCTAGTTTTAGGTAAAAAAGGAGGAAAACCACACACCGACTCGAGTATTAACCGAGGGGTAATATTTGCCAGTGCATAGATGATCTTAAGTTATAAAGTGCTTCCTCATTAAAGTGATACAGTGCTGTGTTCAAAATATTAAAAAGGGGTTACTTGTTAAAAGTGATTGTTTAAAATATTGACTATTTAGGCTTATTCCTCACACATTTATAGTAGTCAAAACTACCGTGAATACTAGAAATATTAAATATTAAATATAAAAATACTATATCATTAAATATCATTAAACATCATTAAATATCACCCAATTTGTCGACTATTCGGTCCCCAAGGCTATTTTTATATATATGTGTATATAACACTCTATGAGTGGCTATCCATAAATTATATTTTTACAGGAAGATACGATTTTATCTATCATTTAAAAAGCTGCGGTAGGAGCAATATTCGTTGAGTCCCCATGGACTGATGGTGTTAAGTCTATTGATCCAATATGTCTCTTTCTGTAGTAGCAGTTTGGATCTATCTCCCCCTCTCTTCAAGTGAGGTATATGGTCAATTCCTATGTATTTAAAGTTATCCGGAGTGTGGTTTTTTTGTAGGTAGTGTTTTGCCACCGGTTTATTGCTTTGGTTGTCACAAATTGCTGTCTTTATGGCCGAGCGGTGGCCATCAATACGTAATCTCAGACTCAAGTCGGTTTTTCCGATGTATGTAAGTCCACATGGGCATGTTGTCATATATATGACATGTGTGGTGGTACATGTAATAGGGTATCCCGCATACTGATGAAATGATTGAAATCAGATGAGGAAGCACTTTATAACTTAAGATCATCTATGCACTTGCACAAGTAGTTGATTTAAACTAAGACATGCTATTTGTTTTTTTCTATTAATGTTGGGCAGCTTAAGGGTTAATTATGTGTCTCACAGACAATTATGCAAATGTGATTAAGTGATTACCTATCTAGTTAAATAGTCACCATGTGTGAGATTCACTCAGCTTGAAAAAGGTCATAAACCACGACCGAAACGTCGCTGTAAGCACTAAAATTATGTGTGAATAAAAACTGTTTTGTTTATATAAAGAAAAGACCTTATGTGTGCACTGGATACAACCAACTACTATATATATATATATATATATATATATATATATATATATATATATATATAAAGCTTGATAAAGGCCATTAAACCAAGGCCGAAACGTTGCTGATTTTTTTGCACTATGCACTATGCATGAAATTAGCACCTATACCCTTGGATGAGAAGTGTGAGTGCTGCCTTCCCTCTATTGTTCACAGCACAAGGCCTTATAAACCAATATAATTTAGATAATAATCAACCTTTATTGTACCTAATCTAAAACAGTTTTAACACATTTATACACAATTTACACAGTGCTATAAAACAGTAAAAAGCCCAGTTGTTAAATACACGAACGGGAGCACTGTTTGAGTTTTTTTTACATCAGTGAGACTGTTTATGGATTGAGGCTACACGTGGGATGCCCCAGTTCATGTATTTAACAGCTGGGCTTTTTTGTGGTTTTATAGCACTGTGTAAGTTGTGTATAAATGTGGTAAAACTGGTTTAGATTTTGTACAATAAATGTTGATTATAATCTAAATTATATTTGCAAGGACTTGTGCGGACCTGGTTTCCTAAGGTGTCTATGCCTGTGGAGTGATCGAGTGGACTATACTGTAGTATATAGATAGATAGATAGATAGATAGATAGATAGATAGATAGATAGATAGATAGATACCCCTGCCCAGGGTAAGGTGTCAAAACAGCATTGTACATGGCAGACAATTTGGGTCATATTTATTAAGTGCGGTATCACAGTTTAACGATATCGCGATTTAATGGTAATGTACGTCCGTTAATGTACGGAACACTCATTAATTAATGAATGCTCGGTCATGCAGTAGTAAACGACCACAATGGTATTCTATGGGAATTGCAAATCTACGATCTTCTAATCGGTATCAGTAATTTACGATTGTTATTGTTCATTTACGATGATGATCGTAAATTAACGATCGCTAAACCAATTGGAATTTAATGATCAGTTTAATGATTGTTAAAGGCACGGTATCGCTAAAAAAGGAATATCGCGCCTTTATAAACATGGCCCTTGGTGTTGACCCCCCCCTCTATTTAGGCTTGGTTTCTTTATTTTCACATAAATGGCCTCTTTGACACCTCTCTTGAATCAGTCCTGTTCCTTTGCAAAGATGTTGACATTATAACCTTCAAAGGTATGTCCTTTTTTCCTTAAGATACAAAAATTACAGAAGAGAAAAGTCTCTCCCTTGTGCATTTAGTCACCAATATTAGAGGTGGGGAGGGTAATGTTTCAACTTAAAGTTCACTAAAACATAATCATTAAAAATTGCAAAACCACAGTGTGCCATTTAGAAAGGAAAAAAAGAGATAGTCGATACAAAGTCTATACAGTATATCCCTTACAATTAATCAGAGACAAACATGCCTCTGAGCTAATTGGCCCTGATTGAATAAAGAGCATTAGCACTCAGTGCTCTCCTAGTCCACTAAAAGAGGTCCCTAGGTTAGTTCCCTGTCACTAGTGGCACAAATGGGATGCACATAAAAGACTTGCTTGCCAACTGATTCTTGACCTGGAACATAACCTAGATGAATGAGAACCTTCACAGACACTTTATATGAAAAGTTTATTCTATTGATTTAACTTATGTGTTACCTTCTAATTTTCATTCTTAATATCTGATTTTAGTTGTAGATTATTTCAATCACACCGAGGATGAGATGCAATCCTGGCAGAAGACACTTCTAGCTATTAATCTAGAGAAGTTTATCTATGTGCAGTGGAAAAAACATACATTCCCATTTGTCAGCCAAACTTTCTACTCAATAAAAGAAGATGCTTATATTGCACGTCAGATTGACCAAATAGGTGGGGGTCAAAATACTATAATCATCCTCACTATGGGTCAGCATTTTAGACCTTTCAGTCTTCGCATTTTTATAAGATCTGCTCTAAATGTTCGCAAGGCTATTGAGAGATTGTTTTACAGGAGTCCACGTACCAAAGTCATCATCAAAGAGGAGAATGCTAGAGACATGGACACTAACATAGAAAGGTTTAGTGACTTTCATGGCTATATCCAATACCTTACGCTCAGAGAGATATTTCATGGATTAAATGTTGGGTTTGTTGATGCTTTAGATATGACTATAGCCTATGCCTCCAATGTTATTCACCCCCCAGTGGAGGTTCTTCAGAACCTCATCAGCATGTCCTTCACACAAGCTTCATAAAAACTGTTAGCACCTAAATTTCTCTCAAAAATCCAGATCTCCTTTACTAACTAGTTTATGGCTGAAAAATGAAGGTACGTGAAAATGTGTCCTTTTAACAAAAAATGAAGAAATAAAGGACTTGGATATTTGCAAACCTGCATTTTAAGAGAAATTATAGAAGGCAAATTACTGTGCAATTGAATGAAAATGTTCTGTATTGTATGGAGTTAAAATGTATGTTAATTTAATATTTACATTATGAAAATAAATATTTCTTTCTAAAAAAAAAAAAAAAATATATATATATATATATATATATATAGTTAATTAATGAAGAGGTTTTTTCTTATAGATAAGGAAACACAGTAAAGAACACTGGGAAAGTGGAAATACTGCAGGTGGTAAAGTAGATGCACTGTTAAAGGGCATGTCCACCCCCCAGACTAAAATTGTGCCCGAAAAGATATAGGTAAAAATGAAGACATCCCCATACAAATGCAAAAGCTTCCTTTTCAGTCTGGGAGTATTTTTGCTTGGTCTCAGTCCATGCTTTGCTGACACAAGGGAATGGAAGAGATCTGACCAGTTTCAGTTGTTGTTGGTCACCGTTCAGTTGCTGGTCAGTTTATGATAGAGGGCCTGGCCCATAACATTAACAGATGCTCCTGTGTCGATAAGAGCTTCCACTGGATCCCTATTGATTGAATTAGTTGCCGTGGGTTGGCAAGTTTATTTGCATGTGTAGTATTCTGGTTAGAAACTGTTCTGCTTGAAACCTCCGTTATAACTGGCTGCTAACCCTCTGTGATTGAGAAGGTGTAGGTGATATCATGTGGGTTAGTGGAGCTGATTTGCATACATTTGCAGTGATTGTGCTTTCCACAGTTATGACAGGTTACCCCTTTCACTGGGCACAGTTGCTGGTGTAGCAGGTTGCTGGAGGAATCTTGAAGCCATATCCAAGAGGAGGAAGCCAGCAACAAGTAGGCAAAATAGGCTGGGGGGGCAACTAAACTCCGAGCAACTAAAATTAGTTTTACGGTGTCAGCCCTTCAGTTCACCAGTTAGTGTTAAGTCAGCCCTCCAGTTCAACAGTCAGTGTAAAGTCAGCCCTCCAGTTCACCAGTCAGTGTAAAGTTAGCCCTCCAGAATGCAGAGAGACAAAAAACTATGGAGCGTAAGTACATTTCTGCTGCTACCCCAGCCCACCCCCAAACTTAGCGGTTGGGGTGGGCTGGGTTAGGCTACACTATAGAAAATAGTGTCAGTCACAACAAAAGAAGCCTTGGCTGACAGTTTTCCTAGATATCAGTCGCTGGTGCCTGATAATACACTGCAGATTCTTTAGGCCGACCGACTTATGCACACAAAACATTTGTTCATGTGTACCCAGAGAGGAAAACACTACTTAAGGAAAGGATACAACCCTCAGTAAAAAAGAATGAAAGGATCCAACTTATAATGTACACTCTTATGAAATAGGGAGAATAATAAAGAATAACTGGAAAATCCTCCAAAAAGATACAGAATATGGCAAACTTTTTTTCTGATTCACCACTTATTTCATATAAAAGGGCATCCAACCTTAGTAATCATCTAGTTAGAACTGATTTAGTACCCCCTCTGAGGAGCAAACAAATCTTCTTAGGCACACCACAATAGGGCACATTTCCATGCAGAAACTGGAATATGTAATTCCATCATACTGTACGTGGCAACTATGATGTATACCACCCCAGTAAAGGTAACAGAATACAGATTTTGCTACATCATACATGCAATATGAAAGGTGTTGTTGTATACTACATCAAATGTCCCTGTGGGAAAGGTTATGTGGGAAAGACCAATAGAGAGGTTAAACTAAGAATAAATGAACACAGGAGAGACATATCTAAATATGATGGCACAAATTCCAGACATGAAACTCCCATCAGCAAACACAGGTGAAATGGCAGGTGCTAGAAATTGTGAAAACACACAACAGAGGAGGGGATTTTGATAAAACACTTCTTAAAAAGGAAGCTATATGGATAGACAGGCTTAATACACTCAGACCCAGTGGCCTTAATGAAGAATCCAGGCCTCAATTGCTTCTTGTAAGTTAGGGCATGCTTTCCGCCATTAGGTAACTCATATTACCAGGTCCTTATTTTTGAAGGCAATGAGTAAGGTAAGGGACATTAACCCAATATTAAATAGGTGTAATACCCACATATAATGGACCTTTTGTCTCATGAAGTTAGGTGACTGTTGCTGCCTCCTAGTGGTTGTTTCAAAAGTTTAATCTATACAATGTTTAACAGAAAAATGAAACAATGTTTTCATATAACTTAGTATTACACTGTATATATTTACTTTTTACATATGGTTTACAATATATTTCACTTCATAGAGTACATGCTTTTGATAAAAAGTGTACTACTACATTTTGACCCACTGATGATTGGTTGTATGAACACTCAATATGGACACTGATCCTTCCTTTTTGGATTTTCTGGTGTGTTTTCTACCTATAGACGATGGACTAAAAGACCTTTGTTTCTTATTGGACAATTCTTCTCACCATGCAATTTACACATGTTGATTTATGTTAGAGATATTTATGTAAAGAAATGTGATTATAATGCTTTTCACTCACGATATGATTTTTTCACCACTCCTCCTGGAATTAGGGGATGTGTCCCTTTGAGCACTTGGTGTATTTATAGGGAAGAGGGTTGTGTGTGAGTTATACCTGATGAAGGGGACAATGTGATCCCCAAAACGTTGTTTGTGATTTATAAATAAATATAAAGTAAAAAAATATAAATATAAACACAAAAAGTAGTGTGCATCTCCTAACCTTTGTGCTTGTGTTATAGCTTGGGGTCCTGAGGTAGAGGACCGTTGGAAGTCGCACCTACATCTTCATTGGCAAATTGCCACAAGGAGTGCCTAGGCCCAACTACACTGTATGGACTGGGCGATGTCTCCAAAATTCTCCTCTTCCTCCACACTATATATCAAACATATACCATGCACTTCTCACCACCACATCAGTCAAGAAAAATCTTCATGGACATATACAAGTAATTGATAGAAGACTGCTGATAATTTCCAGACGGAATTCAGCAACATTATGATAAAGTTCGAGAGGCACAACAAGAAGCTAGGGAAATTGCCAATGACAAAATCACTTTTTTTTCATATTTAGGAAATTGAGTGAATAGGGTTTTTTTTTTGTTTTTGCATGGATTCAGAACATTTTAATCCTAATTATAGTACTGGTGCTTAAACTAGTCGGTTATCTATGTTATAGATCTGTGCATTGTAGCAATTAGCAAACTACTATAATCAAATCTTGCTTTGCTGTATCTTCTCGTTTCAGTATCTTTTTATAAACCAACTATACATCCAGATGAGAGATTTCAGCTTGATAGAGAAAGAGAAATTAACCTCCTTTTTACAGCATTTTTAATCTCCCTCTTTAGAACAGGGATCTATAGGGATAGCACAGAGATGAGAGAGTTAAGGAATGGAAGACTGGTTTCCCCAGACTATGCAATCATCCTATGTGATGTTGATATTAGATTCACATGTCATAATATACTTAACTTGGGATCTTTCACCTCTGTCTACAGGCAGGGTTATATGGTTGTGGCCCTAATCAGGGCCAAGAGGAGGGAATTTGAGGTGTCTTATTTAAAATTGTTTTATTTTTTGTTTTACTGCATGTACTGCTATTGTATAACATGTAAGGTAATTCAGGGGCGTATCTAGGGTCTAAGAAGATCAGGGGCACTTTTGGGCACTCTATGCGCCGCGAAAATTTTTAGGCCACGCCCTTTCTCCGCCCCAGTTAGGCTACACCCACTATGTACTTATAGAGATTGCCAAAAAGATACAGACAGATAGACAACCACAAACATAGACACACAGCCCAATAGTGATAAATAGACAGAAAGACAGTGAAATAGACAGACAGAGATAGAGATCAGAGAGTTGGATAGAGAGACACAAATTAATGACACAAAGGTACAGTAAACTGGCAATTTCATTATATACTGTTAGCAATTTGGTCATTTTAAACTTACTGCTGTGTTCAGTTGTAGTCAGATGCTTGCCCACACCTTTGGCCAGGGAGACCTTCTTGTACCTTCTACATGGACCTCTGCCCCTGTCTATCTCTATCTGTCCCTCTCTCTCTCGTATTATCACCTATCTAATATCGTGCCTCTTTGTTATCTATTTAAACTATGTCTATCTACTCTTCTTGTCTATCTTTCTGTGTTCTTCTAATCTAACTGCTACTATTATTATCTAACTCTGCTATGTATCTATCTAATGCTAATCTATCTATCTATCTATTAGACTCTGCTATCTATCTATCTAACTGCTATCTATTATATCTATATTATCTATCTGCTATCTATCTACTCTCTATCTATCTATCTATCTATCTATCTATCTTATCTATCTATCTATCTATTCCATCATCCATCTAAACTCTGCTATCTATCTACGAACTGCTATCGATCGAACGCGGCGTATATGAGCTATGACGTAGCGAATGCTAGCTATCTGGTATCGAGATCTCGATCTAGGAGCGAGCTAGTACAGGGAGCGATGGAGCGAGCGAGCGAGCGAGCGAGCGAGCGAGGCGAGGAGTAGCGCGGCGAGCGAGCGAGCGAGGAGCAGCGCGCAGAAGCGAGGCTAGCGAGCCCCGAGCGAGGAGGAGGAGCTGAGCAGCTGAGGAGCGAGCGAGCGAGCGAGGCGAGCGAACGAGGCGAGCGAGCGAGCGAAGCGAGCTATAGAGCGGAGCGAGCGAGCGGAGCGAGGGCGTAGCGAGCAGCGAGTCTCGAGCGCGCGAGCCTGTAGCGAGCGACGATGTTCGATATCGGCGAGCGAGAGAAGCGCGGCGACGCGCGAGCGAGCGAGCGAGCGAGCGAGCGAGCGGAGCGAGGTGCGAGCGAGCGATTAACTATCTATCTATCTATCTATTTACTATCTAGTCTATCTATCATCTATTATCTATCTATTCTAACTCTGCATTATCTAACCTGCTATCTGTACTATGCTGCTATGACATCTGAGCAGTCGTCTATATCGATCGATCTATCTATCTATCTACTGCTATCTAACTCTGCTATCTATCTACTCTTGTCTATCTATCTATCTATCTATCTATCTATCTATCTATCCTATCTATCTATCTATCTATCTATCTAACTCTGCTATCTATCTAACTCTGCTTTCTATCTAACTCTGCTATCTATCTATCTATCTATCTATCTATCTATCTATCTATCTATCTATCTATCTAACTCTGCTATCTATCTATCTAACTCTGCTATCTATCTAACTCTGCTTTCTATCTAACTCTGCTTTCTATCTAACTCTGCTATCTATCTATCTATCTATCTATCAAATCAAATCAAATCAAATCAAAAAGAGCTTTATTGGCAGGATCAATTTACATTTTGACATTGCCAAAGCAAACAGAAAATAATAAAATTATAAAACATGTTAGTATTAGAGGTTCACAGTAGGGGGACACGGGTATCAATGGATAATTAATATATGGACAGTACTATAAGGGGTATATTGGGTTTTAGTCTTTAAGTCGATTGGAGAATGATAAAGGGATAATTGGGCAAGTAGTTTTTGAACATTGAGTTCATTTATGCTCCTCTCAGTCTGTGACATGCCGTTACATAGTGTGCCCCAATATTTACTGTGGCTTCATCCTCTCCCAGCAGGATATAGAATTTTCTCTCTCTATCTAAGCAGTTGAAGCCTGGGATAAAGTCCGACAGCATCTTGAAATGGGGGTCCCGTATTGCTTTGTATTTGGGGCAGTGTAGAAGGAAGTGGGTCTCATCTTCTAAGGTTCCCTGGTCACAGTGCTGGCACAGTCTGTTCTCTCTTGGTTTATATGTCTGTCTGTGTCGGACAGATTCGAGTTCTAAGCTTGTGCACTCAATCTGTAGAGACTCAGGACTTGTCTCTCTTTAGGGTTTGTGATATTCCCCAGGTAGGGGGCCAGTTTGTAGTCTCTGTCCAGTGCCTGGTATATAGTTAGTTTCTGGGACTTTTTATTTTTTCTTCCATTCATCCATGTAGTCCAATTGGCTCTTGGTTATGGCTCTGTGATTTGAGGTTTAGACAGGCTCTGTGGATGTGGTTTTTGAGGTTAGTAGGGAGCTGATGAGTTGTTTCAGTGCACATGGCTTTTCTTGATCGGTGTGTGTATTGAGGCTTTATGATGGTAAGAGTTGGGGCTACTGTTCTGTAGGTGAGCCCAGAATGATAGGGCCCTTTTTTGCATCTCAAGCAGTAATGGGAATCTGCCAAGCTCAGCCCGACAAGCGCTGTTTGATGTACTGCGATGGACCTGGAGGAGGTGCTTACAGAATTCGAGATGGAGTATTTCTGGTGGGCTGGATTCCCATTTTGATTGGTCTGAATAGGAAACATGGCCCCATACTTACTGCCACTGCCATAGAGTAGGATTGGGGGAAATGACACTGTCAAAGATTTTAAGCCAGACTTTACCGGTGGTTTGAGGTGATACAGTTGTTTTCTTATTGAATATAAGGTTTGGCTGGCTTTTGCTTTCAAAGTCTCTATAGCTGCCCTAAAGCTCCCAGAATGGTTGATCTCCAGGCCGAGATAAATATATTTCTCTGTTCTGCTTATTCAATGTGAATGAAGTGTCGTGTGTTGATTTTTTGTTTTTCTTCTGGAACATCATAATTTTGTTTTATTTGGATTGATGGAAGTGCCCAGGTTGCGCTGAATTTCTCCAGGATGGCTAGACTGTCTTGTAGGCCACTCTCTGTTGGTGATAGCAGTAAGAGGTCATCTGCGTAGAGCAGGAACTTTACATTGGTGTCATGTAGAGTAAGTCCTGGTGCTGATGAGGTTTCTAGAGCTGCTGCCAGTTGGTTGATGTAGATGTTAAAGAGAGTTGGACTCAGACTACATCCTTGTCTGACTCCCCCCGACCTTGCAGGAAGTATGAAGTTCTTTTCCCATTCACTTTTACACTGCATTTATTACCAGTATAAAGGCTCTTGATGACATCATATGTTTTTCCACCTATTCCACTCTCCAGAAGTTTGAATAGGCCTGGGTGCCACACTGAGTCAAACGCCTTTTTAAATCCACAAAGCAGGCAAATATTTTCCCATTCCTTGGTTGTGGACATGATGATTTATGAGGCTGTGCAAAGTATAGCTGTGATCAGTGGTACGGTGGTTTGGTAGGAACCGCCTTGGCTTTTACTGAGAATGTTATGTTGTGGAGGAAAGTAATGATTCTTTTATTTAGAATGCTGTTATCAGTTTTCCCAAACACATGCTCACACAGATGCCTCTGTAGTTGGCTGGATCATATCGGTCTCCACTTTTGTGGATTGGTGTTATCAGACCTTGATTCCAGACTTCTATCTATCTATCTATCTATCTATCTATCTATCTATCTATCTATCTATCTATCTATCTATCTATCTATCTATCTATCTATCTATCTATCTATCTATCTATCCAACTCTGCTATCTATCTATCTATCTATCTATCTATCTATCTATATATCTACTGCTATCTATCTATCTATCTATCTATCTATCTATCTAACTCTGCTATCTATCTATCTAACTCTGCTATCTATCTATCTAACTATATAACTCTGCTATCTATCTATCTCTGCAATATATCTATCTAACTGCTATCTATCTATCTATCTATCTATCTATCTATCTATCTATCTATCTATCTATCTATCTATCTAACTCTGCTATCTATCATCTATCTATCTACCCCTGCTATCTATCTACTATCTATCATCTATCTATCTATCTTCTATCTATCTATCTATCTATCTATCTCTCTAACTCTGCTATCTTCTATCTAACTGCTATCTACTATCTATCTATCAATCTATCTATCTCTGCTATCTATCTATCTAACTGCATCTATCTATCTACTCTATCATCTATCTATCTATCTAACTGCTATCTATCTATCTATCTACTATCTATCTATCTATCTATCTATCTATCTAACTCTGCTATCTATCTATCTAACTGCTATCTATCTATCTATCTATCTATCTATCTATCTATCTATCTAACTCTGCTATCTATCTATCTAACTGCTATCTATCTATCTATATAACTCTGCTATCTATCTATCTATCTATCTATCTAATCTCTCTATCTTATCTATCTATCTATCTACCTCGCTATCTATCTATCTATCTATCTATCTATCTATCTGCTATCTGCTATCTATCTATCTATCTATCTAAACTCTGCTATCTATCTATCTATCTATCTAATCCTATCTAATCTATCTATCTATCTATCATCTATCTATCTATCTATCTATCTATCTATCTATCTATCTATCTAACTCTGCTATCTATCTATCTATCTATCTATCTATCTATCTATCTATCTATCTCTGCTATCTAACTGCTATCTATCTAATCTATCTAATAGCTAGGCTCTGCTGCTAGTACTGCTACGGTGCACTGCTACCTATCTGGACTCCCTCCCTGATATTTCTCTTTCGCGTCGGCGCACTCGTGACATCGGCGCGCCGGCATTGCGCATGACGTCATTGCATGCGCCGGCTGCCCGACGTGCCTGAGGTTCACGCAGCCGGGAAATCCGGAAGTTCGGAGCACAGGCAGTTCGGAGGTACAGGCAGTTAAAACATTTGGGGCACTTTGCCAAACATCCGGGGCACGTGCCCCGAATGTTTTAACGTAGATACGCCACTGATGTAATTTAACAGTGTTTTATCCCAACCTTATCAACAATATTCTAGGCAAGTGACTTAAAGCCGTCATAGCCAGATGTTGTTCCACAACATTCCAGGCAAGTAGCCTTTAAATGGTTGTCAAAACTGTAATGAATTAGAATGCTGTATACAATTCACTAACAGGGAGATTCAATAAAAGTTCTTATCATTAATATTTTTTTTGCCCCAACCAATCAGATGTTAGCTTTCAAATGTTAAATAAGATCTGGTTGGTTGGGGCAAAATTAGCACCATTTTTAACGATAAGAACTTTTATTGAATCTCCCTGTATGTGCATGCTGTGTGCTCCAAACGTGTCAATAAACTTCTATACTATAATTTGGCCTCCGAGTGATATTCTATGATAGGGCATTTGGGCCCCAGGTAAATTCCCTAACATGGTCCAACCTATATGATGGGAAACCAAGGGTAGTTGAATAAAATCTTCACAATAGAATTGTTCCATAATACAGAACTTGAATCACATTACCATGTCCTACAAATTAATTAGTAACTGATGGAAGTTGATGTTTTGTGACCCTATATGACCTGTCCCTGTAGCACCTCTCCCCACCTTAATTGAGCAGATTATTATTGTAACCACATTTCTCAATTATCACACATCTCTCTCAATGGCCTGCCCTTCTAGCTGCATTAATCACTCAGAACTGATTTATCAGTTAGAATATTTTTTTTATTTGAGATGGATGAAAACATAAAATTCTGGTTCCAGACAGTTGACTTTGTATAAAGTCTATAACTTTCCACCATGTGACACACTGCTGGGTTAAAGATAGTATGGTACTTGTAGACATCAAACATTCAATACAAAACAAAGATGAGGAGTAGATGCTTTATTGCTTAATGTATTAATGAACCTAGTCTCATTGCAAACCAGTAATACTGGTATTACTTTACTAAAGAATGTTTGTAATTAAAAGACATTCCAGTCTCTTGCACTTAAAACCTGCCCTGCTATTAAAATAAAACAATGGACTTATTCAATATTATTTAAATTAGATTAGTTGTTGAACTAGAATGTCATTTAAAATTTGCTACGAATTATCTGTAGGTGTGTGTGTGTTTAACCCAGTAATCATAGACGTAAATTATAATAAACTACACCTAATTTTCTAATTTTAAAATGTTAACCATGCCTTCAGGGTGTTCCTAGTGCTTTTGGAACCTGAAACAACATTTAATTGGTGCCTATAGGCACTCGGGGCCTGTGTGAAGTGCATCTCATGGTAAAATGGGTGTGGCTTTGTCGGAAAAGTGTGTGTGGCTTGTGGAGGTGGCCTGACATAACACTGGCTGGTGGACTGTAGGGCTGACTTTACATTGACTTGGAGGGCTGGTGAACAAGTAAATATGCCCACATTACAGATTGGTAAATATAAGATGTCCACACATACAAAACGGCATATATGCATACATAATGGCACACATGCATACACGCAAGGTTTGGATGGCGAAAATGGGCGCAGCCCAATATGCATGCTGGGGTGTGCAGGGCTGCTGGGAATGTGGTGTGCGCAAGTGGAAGTGCTGCTATAAAGGGTGGGCTTGTCCCGCTAGTGCCACTCCCATGGGTGGGTTGCGCACTAGCAGGGGGGACTACCCCACGACCACAGGCAGTGACCCCACGTCCCACCCTTAAAAGAGCTTTGAGGAATAAGAGGTTCTCACAGCTCAAAACCAGGACTCCCCTCCCCGGCACTTAGAAATTCCCCTGTGGCACTGACAATTGCCTTTTGGGGCTTAAGGGATCCTGCAGCTGGAAACCGTGATACCCCTCCCCGGCACTTTGAAGTGCTCTTGTGGCACTGACAAGTGCCTTTGTTGGGGGTCATGCAGCTCGAAACTTGGACCCCATTGGTGCTTTATAGAGCTCTTGTGGCTCTAATAAGAGCCTTCATGATAAGGGGGTCCAACCCTGGACCTAAAAGACATTTTCAGGTCTCTGGCATCTTCTTTCTCACCACATAGTCTTCTATCTTCGCCATCACTCAGATGACTTCTGAGTTCTGCTCAGGTTTGCACCTCTTTCTATTGCATTGCTGAAACACCATATGCAGTTTTGATTGAGTAAGATTTCAATCCTAGCAATCATATGGTCACATTTTCACCAATCATATTTGCCACAAGGGGCACTTCTAAGTGCCACAAAGGATAAGCCCCAAAAGGCTTGTTTAAGGTCCCCCCCAGTGGGGTGCGGGGTTCCTGCCTGTGAAAGTAGGAAGGCGCCCTCTGCCAGCCAGAAGGGGTGTGTGTGGAGGAGTTTGAAGTTTGAACATGTGTGATGAGGGGAATAATTCTTGGAATTTGCAGGGGCCGTAGAAATCTGTTAGCACATTCAGAGCTGGGGAATTTGCAGCCAATATTCCAACATACAAATGTGGATTATACAATACCAGTAAACCCCTGATTATTAAAAAAATAAGTAATACCTGAATCTCTCTCTCCCCCCGTGTCTCTCTCCCCCCCCCCCCCAGGCGCATCTCTGTCCTGGTGTTTCGCGTGCACCACGTCATCAACCCTCTTCCCGCTGTGGAGTGCGTGCGTCCAAGTAGGGTTCGGCTTCTCTAACTGCGTGTGGACAGTGGGGGGAGTTTTGATGATGCGGTGCTTGAGTTTCTGCTTCTATGGCCCATATGATTTACACCTGCTGGTTAGTATATAGGATACTAATCAACAATTAGTGTCGACTGTTAATTTGCACAGACACTGGACCCATCTGCGAGCACACGTGATGTCATCTAACAAATGCCCACAGGTGGTTCGGGGGGAATCAGGGATGCACCTGTGTGGGTGTGTGTGTGCGATACGGGGTTTGCTAGCATTGGATAATGTCAATTATCCAATACTAGCAATGTGCACACAGTACAAAGGAACATAGTAACATAGTAATTAAGGTTGAATAAAGACATACATCCATCAAGTCCAACCTTCCTGACTCCAAATGGCAATCGGAAAGTATCCCTGGATCAACCAGATCTATACGCATTAATACCAGTAATTCTCAATATTTTTTAGTTTTAGAAACTTATCCAGGCCTTTTTTAAAGCTATTTAATGAACTTGAAATTACCACATCTGCTGGAAGACAGTTCCACAGTTTCACCGTTCTCACTGTAAAGAAACCTTTCCTAACCTGAAGATGAAAATACTTTTCTTCCAACCTTAAAGGATGTCCACGAGTCCTCTGATATGACCTATTAGTGAACAATGCACCAGAGAGTTCATTGTATGGCCCATTAATATATTTGTATAAGGTTATCATATCCCCACGCAAACGTCAATTCTCCAATGTAAACAGCCCTAACTTGTCTAATCTGCCTGCATATTCAAGCCCCTCCATTCCCCTTATTATTTTAGTTGCCCTTCTCTGAACTGCCTCAATTTCCAAGATGTCCCTTTTGTATATGGGATTCCAAAACTGCACTGCATATTCTAAATTAGGCCTTACCAGTGCCTTGTAAAGAGGGAGAATAATATTTTTCTATAACCTACCCCTGTAGTGGATTTCTATGGGAGGAACTGTAAGATTATAGCCTTATAATCTTACAGTTCCAGGAGGAGAAGGAAACCAGAAGCCACAAAGGGGTAGGTTATAATAAATAATGCACCCCGAACTGTAAATTATAAGGATATTAGAAGTCACCTTGGAGTTCCGTGCCCTTTATAAAAGGTACTCGGCCTGCGGCCTCGTACTTTTATGTGGTCACTGAACTCCTCGGTGACTTCTAATATCCTTATAATTTACAGTTGGGGGTGCATTATCCACTATATAACCTACCCCTGTAGTGGATTTCTATGGGAGGAACTGTAAGATTATAGCCTTATAATCTTACAGTTCCAGGAGGAGAAGAAACCAGAAGCCACAAAGAGGTAGGTTATAATAAATAATGCACCCCCAACTGTAAATTATATAGTTGTTGAACTAGAATGTCATTTAAAATTTGCTACCAATTATCTGTAGGTGTGTGTGTGTTTAACCCAGTAATCATAGACTTAAATTATAATAAACTACACCTAATTTTAAGATGTTAACAGGCATGCCTTCAGGGGTGTTCCTAGGGCTTTTGGAACCTGAAATAACATTTAATTGGTACCTATAGGCACTTGGGGCCTGTGTGAAGCGCATCATCACTGTAAAATGGGTGTGGCTTTCTCAGAAAAGTGTGTGGCTTGTGGAGGTGGCCTGACATAACACTGGCTGGTGACTGTAGGGCTGACTTTACACTGACTTGGAGGGCTGGTGAACTAGTAAATATGCCCACATTACAGATTGGTAAATATAAGATGTCCACACATACAAAACAGCATATATGCATACATAATAGCACACATGCATACTCGCACACTGCGCAAGGTTTGGATGGTGAAAACGGGTGCAGCGCAATATGCATGCTGAGGTGTGCAGGGCTGCTGGGAATGTGGTGCACACGAGGGGAAGTGCTGCTATGAAGGGTGGGCTTGTCCCGCTAGTGCCACTCCCATGGGAGGTTGCGCACTAGCAGGGGGGACTACCCCACGACCACAGGCAATGACCCCGCATCCCACCAGGAGCCCTTAAAAGAGCTTTGGGAAATAAGAGATTTTCCCAGCTCAAAACCTGGCACTTAGAAATGCCCTTGTGGCACTGACAAGTATATAGGATACTAATCGACAGCTGTTAATTTGCACAGATGCTAGACCGATCTGCGTGCACACATGTCATCTAACCACTGCCCACAGGTGGTTCGGGGGGAATCATGGATACACGTGCACGGGGGGAGGGGCACAGGGTTTGCTAGTATTGGATGATGTCAATGTCAAGTTTTAATGAAGAACGGGAGGTAATTAACCTCCTGTTCTTCAGTTAAAAATTTGGTGGACATACCCTTTAATATATAACTTAAGGATTTTAGGTGAAAACAGTTTTGTGTGTCATAGGAAAAAAGGTAACTGAGGGTCGCACTCCTTTTGTGTGTCATCCCTTCACATCATTGATTCACATCATAAAATAACCCTACTGAATTGGAATTTCAAACTAGAAGTGTTAGAATATACAGTATGTATGTACAGTAAATGTATAATATACAATAGAAGGATCGTGGAAGCACTACTTCAGCTAAATTACAACTACTTTGAGGAAGTGCTACTGATCTGGTCAAACATTTTGTCGGAGACAAATTTAAAGATTGCCACCAATTATAGGCCTGTAAGAACAACTTGGTACCTAAACTACATTTCCGTTAGAGCCTTTATTAAAGCTTTTTATGTTTAAATAATGTGCAGTTAAGAACTTCCTCTTTTACACAGCAAACTACACAGTTGAATTTATACAGTTCATATTTTAAATATCAAAAGCTTAAACCTATCTGAAACAATTATAAGTATCTAGGCCTGATAGGTGGGGCTGGTTGGATTAGTGACCATTGCCTTTTATGGTAAGGAAACAGTACATAAGCCTCACTTACAGTAAATTAAGAAATTTACGTATAATCAATAATTATTATGTAATGAAATGTAATGATATGTATCCTATGCTATATCTGTATAATCCAATTATGTATCAAAATGTAACATAAAGGTTGAATTAACATGTTGTAAGGTCCTGATGAAAACCATTATAAACCCACCTTACGAAAGAAAAAGCAGAACTATTTCTCTGGCTTGCTAGAATATATTCTTTTATTCTGTAAGTAACTATTTGCAAATAAACAAATATCTCATTGGAGCACAATTTTGAAAGTTTCCTTGAGGATTATTGGGATTTTATACCTTGGAAAGAGTTAGCCCTTACAATTTATACAAACATAGAAAACATAATCAATGCACATTCCTAGGCCCAATACAATATCATATTATCTGCACACTGGGATACATTATAAACAAAGGGGTTTTAGTATACATTACTGTGATCACATGAATGAAAAGTCTTCCAACCATGTCAAGGTAACCCCAGTCTGAAAGGGCCTAACTTTGAACCTTTTTTCCTTCAAGTATGATTAGCAAACCTTTGCATTTCTCATAGTTGTGCACTGGATCCACATAGCAGGCTTTCTCACTTCCCCCCAGCCCTTTGGCTTTTTAAAATGAGGGAAGAGGCCATCCATCCAGTGTTTTATATTAAAGGCATAGGACCTCTCTTTAAAGGGGTGTGTTGGGGGTGCTATTACCACATGGAAGCTTGACCATGTTTGTATAAATGTTTGACCAGATAAACAGCACTTCTGCAAAATATAGTTGTAATTTAGGCTAAGGTGTGCTTCCACAGTCCTTCAATTGTATGTATTTATTAGGAAACATGGTCAAGGCTTTTCATTAATGTGATCACAGTAATATATAACTAAACCCCCTTGGTTTATAAAGTATGCCAGTGTGCAGATAATATGATATTGATTGGGGCCTAGAAATGTGCATTGATTATCTTTTCTATGTTTGTATTGTTTATGTATACATATGGGGGAAGAAAAGCTAAAATGGCAGAGCATGTGTTCGCTCTTTCTTAAGAGTGGCCATACAATAAAAAAAGGTTATTGCGATGTTAAAACTGACCAATACTTTTATAGACAGATGTACAATGATAATTATATATAGTTTAGCAATTATTGTCTAATGTTGTCTATTGTGAGATTACATTACATTTAATAAAACTTTAGAAAATACTACGATCATTTAACCAATCGACAAAAAAATGACTTTTCTGGCCATAATTACGATCCACTACAGCATTATCAGATCAGGTAAACTTAAATTGTTGGGCTAATCAAAGGAAATGTCCAAATTCTTGTTGGATTGTAACAAAATATTGGCCCAGTGTATAAGCACCTTAAAGAAGTTGAGGCTAAATATGTACCAGACCCATTAACATTTATTTACCACCTTAAATATGCAGTAGACTGACAATAAGGGTGCGGCCACAATACAATGCATGTTAAAGCGCAAATGCAATGTTGCGTGTTTCAAGCACGTTACTGTGCATTTGCGCTGTGATTCTGCCAATATTCCATTATCGGAGGGCATACGATTTGCAAAAAAATGATAGCATGCGCTCCAAAAATGGATGACAGTGCAGTGTACAGTGTAGCCACATTACGTTAGCCTGGCATATGTTTTTCATGCACCAACAGATTGCAAAACACAATCGTAAGGGCATAAGAAACATGCTAGTGTAGCGTAGACCTAAGGCTGAGGCCACACTACCATGCATTTGTGCAATAATGCATAGCTGAGAGCCTGCGCCAAAACCTGATTGCAGAAAAGCACATAAAATGTGGCCACCTACGTTGTCATGCATGGATATACGTATCTCACATGCTGTTAGATCGCAAAATGCGATCGTAAGCACACAAGAACCATGCTAGTGTAGCCTAGCTCTAAAAGGAATCACTATATGTCTAGGGGAAAGTAGTTATATGCAAAATCTGTAGCTCTGGATTTATATTTATGGTTTGGGGTTTAGTTGTTTAAAAAGCCAGGTAAAATGTCAAACTAATACCCACTATTTAAATGGATAGAGCATTGCAAATTCCTTTCCACGCAGAGGAAGTTCCTCTCGTTTATATACATAAATATGTCTTGAGAAGAAATTTATGTGGTGCTCTTGTTCACCAGAAGTATTATTGGGAGATGCAATAAAATTGCAGCTTACCTGCCTGTGGTGTTATGAGCGCTTTGCAACCCTTTGCAACAAAATCCCCCGATTTTGTACGTGGTTCTTGTTCGTTTTGCGTGTGTGCGTGCGCTTTGCACGTGAGATTTTGCTGTTATGGAAACGCATGCGTTAACGCACCAAAAAAGGTGAACGCATGCGTTACCAAAACGCGAACGGACATACAATCACATGCGCATCAAAAACCGGGGGAATTTTCCCGTTCCCGTGATTTCCAGTTAGAATCGTAGGCACAATTGTGAACGCAAAACGTGTGCGCAAACACACGAAAAACGCGCTTGTGTGGTCTAGCCCTTAATACAGCACAGGAACGTGCGGTAAGTTACTTTTGCTGGACTATTAAGTGCATGGGATTAACTGCATAAAATACAACTATTTTTAACAATTCTGCTGATCCAAATTAAATATATCCCATTATACTCTAAATGTCCAGAACCCTCCCAACCAAACCTTGTATATTTTCTTTCAAGAATCTAATACATAATCAATATAACATGTAGCACCTCACCATCCTTCCACCTTGACTAAACCCAGAACACTGTGGGTTTTTTTCAACAAATAAACAATTAAAGATCATTCTGTTAAGATTTAAAGTAAAAATAAAGGTAACTCTTTGGAACTGTACCAGTTCTAAACAAATGTGCATAAAATGTACACAACAATTTAACTTTGCTGCTCATAAATCTAAGAAAAAGGTCCTTATTCCATTGCACATACTAATTAGCATTCTGGATGCAGTGCAAAAAGGACCTAGCTCATCACTCTCTTTCCTGGCCCCAGCATATTTTTCCCTCACCTTACAATGATACTTTCTTTATTGATTTACTCACAACTAGGGTTGCTTCCTCTTAACAGAACAAGTATGAAATCTACATGCTGCAAAGCTAAGCAATAGTTTATTATATGCATGCTGTAATGCAAATCCAATGCAGGCTGCATCATGGTTCAGATATAAATTCAGTCCTTTAGCATGCTGATTTTAGGCATGTGTGAATAAGGCTGCCATTCGTTCCTTTTATAATCAACCTTCCCTTCTACCTCTTTGTTAAGGTTCATACACACATGCGATTGCGGGGGCCGATCCACAATGCACATGCACGGCCGCTTCTTGTGTCGTGTATGGACATTTTGTCGCCCGAAACGTCTGTTCAGTTGGGGCTCGTTGAAGATCCGCCAGGCGAATCGGACAACGAGCCCCGACTGGACAGCCATTTTGGCTAACAAAGTGCCTATATGCGTAACAATTATCTTCCAAAACGGATGTGTATACACATTGAGCGTCACAGGTCGACCCTCGCAATCGCACGGTGTATGAATTTTTAGAGTTGACAAGTCACTACTGTCTAAGCCAGGGAAATGCAATCAGTAGCCCTCCAGCAAATTATGGGTGCAATTAGTAGCCCTTCATATGCCTGAAATTCAAACCACCTAAAATTTGATGGCTGCCCTCTGATGTTGTAGAAGGGAGGGATATAAAGGACTTATAGGGGTTATAAAGGACAAAAAAGTGGGTGCAATGCAAGCTTATACCTTATATGAAAGTAAGGTAGCAGTATAGTTAAGATCAGTTACTTAATGTGTGATGACATAAGGGTACAAGTAAACAACCATTTAAATTGTCAAAAAACTTTAGCAATGTAATTGGCCATAGTATTTCTTAACAGAAACTACTGTAACTTTTAGTCTTCTCAATATGTTAAAGAGGGTATGTAGGGGCACAAAAAACCAAGAGACAAAATGGCAATACAGTTAGAACCTTTAACTGGTATATGTTATATAACCGTATCTTTGACAAACAATTAGGTCCACTTGTTGTTGTCTTGTCAATTTTTAATCTTTGTTCATGACAATTACCATTATTTTAATTACTAAAAGAACGCCCTATATTATAACAAATTAAATCATATCTTGCCTTTAGTTGAATTGTACACTTCAAAATATTTTATTAACAAGTTAAAATATTCATAGCGCCAAGTTAAGAGCTCGCTTCTTGTTTAGGCTTGGGGGGCTCTCCATTTTCTTGCATCTTTCTTTTCTTCTCATCAGCTTTTTTCTTAAAAACATTCTCCCTATAAAATGTTAGTTCATTGATGCTTTCTCTGATATCATCTAAGGCTCTTGAAAACCAAAAGGAAAATACCATTAAAGGATTAACAGAAGTTGCAGCAGCATTTTTAGATACACATTTTCATTCATTACAGTGCTATCAAAACAAAAAAAGTTTGCCCCCTTTCTGAGTTGCTCTTTGGGTTTCTTTCAAACACTTGTGGGGAGAGATGCAGTAAGAAGCTAAGCTCTCCTACATTTAAGGTTCAAACGATGCAAACATCACTTTGCGAATGTTTAATGCATTGTGAGAGCTAGGAAGGTATGTTGCGCAAGCGTAAAAAGACAACGAATGCCTCAGATCAACACTGAATCAGAAGGCAGTACACCTTGACATGAAAGCAGTAATCAGTCTCACCTCTCATTTTGATGCGGGTGGTGGGACATTTACCGTACTAACTTGGGGTTTTGTGCTTTATGTTCCAGTATTTTGTGCTTTATGTTCCCAAAATTAACACCCCTGCTCTATACCATTAGGCTGTATTGCATCTGGACACATGCCTTAGCTACATTACTTTAAGGAGAAACTTACTGCAAACAGAGAATACTGGGAGTTGTAGTTTTCAAATATGTGAAAGGTCACAAGTTCAACACTCCTGCTATATACCATTAGGCTGTATTGCATCTAGACACATGCATTAGCTACAGGACATTCAGAAGAAGCGAACTGCTAACAGAGAATATTTGGAGTTGCAGTTTTCAAATACCGTATATACTCGAGTATAAGCCGACTCGAGTATAAGCCAAGGCATCCATTTTTGCCTCAAAAATTAGAAAAGATGATTGACCCGAGTATAAGCCGAGGGTATACAGTAACCCTAATACCTTTCCACTGTAGATGTTTGGAAACTACAACTCCCAGCATGCTTGGTTGCTGGGAGTTGTAGTTTCCAACCACCTATAGTAGAAAGGTATTGGGGTACTGTATGCATACTGTCCCCCACCCTAATACTTTCCACGTAGATGTTTGGAAACTACAACTCCCAGCATGCTTGGTTGCTGGGAGTTGTAGTTTCCAACCACCTATAGTAAAAAAGGTAATGTGGTGTTCTGCATGGCATACTGTCCCCCCAGCCCTCCCCCAGTACCCCCAGCCCTCCCCCAGCTCACTTTCTGTACCTGGTCTTCAGTCTTTCCTCTCTCTGCAATCCAGAAGCAGCCGCGAGTCCGGACGGCAGTTCCCATTACTGCTTCGTGGCCGCGCGATGACGTCATCCCCCAACGTGCGTGATGACGTCATCGCGCAACCGCAAGAACTACTGAACTGTCGGCCGACTCGCGCTGCCTCTGGATTGAAGGTAAGTTCCTGTGACTCGAGTATAAGCCGAGTCAAGTTTTTAGGTTAATTTTTAAACCTAAAAACCTCGGCTTATACTCGAGTATATACGATGTTAGAAAGGTCACACGATCAACACCCCTGCTCTATATCATTAGGCTGTATTGCATCTGGACACATTAGCTACAGGACTTTCAGAGGAAACTAACTGCCAACCGAGAATGCTGGGATTTGTAGTTCCCAAACACGAGAAAGGTCACAAGCTCAACAACCCTGCTCTATACTATTAGGATGTATTGCATCTGGACACATGCCTTAGCTACTGGAAATGAAGAAACTTACTGCAAACAGAATGCTGGGATTTGTAGTTTCACACCCCTGCTCTATACCACTAGGCTGTATTGCATCTGGACAAATGCATTTGCTGCAGGCTATAAATGAAATATTTTGCATGTCCCCACCCATCTAAGGAACGGAACAGACCAGCAGCCACATCTGTGATTGCTAGTCAGTCAATCATAGATGAGGCTGCTGGCTGTGAAGATAGGCACAGGAGCGAAGGGCTGTAAGTAATTATCAGAAAGTTTCTTTTTGTAATAACATGGCGGTTGGGGGTGGGCAAACCTAAGGAACATAATATTAAATGGGTTTCACGCCAGGAGGAAGGGCAGCCAGATGGGATCCAGAGGGAGGGAGAAGGGAAAGTGTTCCACTTGCATGTCAGCATCCCTCCCGGAGGCAAGATAGGAGGCAGAGACGTTTGCACAGGAAGACAGCCACTACGCTTCAGTTTCCTGGACTTTGGGCATGGACTGCAGGAGAACCACAAGGAGCAGGAATATAAGGTAAGGATTTTTTTAAACTATACAGAGGGGCCAGCACTGGGTTAAATTTTAAATTTTGGGGTGGACGTGCCCTTTGAAAAGAATAAAAAGCACTAATAAACCTTGCAGAAACAGTCCATTAGCATTTTTAGAAGTTGCACCTCTGTTGTGGTGTGGCCCCTTTAAATCATAGTGATCTTGTGGTAAGGTAAAATCCACTTGGTAATGGCTTGTGAGGTAGTTCATATATATTTCCCTGTTTTAATCCTTAAAGGACAACTCCACCCCCATAAAAACATCTTTTAGAAAGAATGGCCTCTTTAAAATATGTTGATATATCATACGTTGTGCTATGAATTGATTACTGTATGCCTTCTATGCTTCTGGGTGCCTCATGGAAACTGAGCAATTTAGAAACCTGTACTGAGCCTGTATTGAGTCTGGGCATGCTCAGAAGAGGCAGACAGGGGATTAACATTCAGTCATTGGCTGTGATGTCAACTGTCAAATCCATAACTGACAGTTACTAACTGGAAGAACTAGGAAGCAGAAACAGGGGCAACAGGACATTGTGCAGGATTTCAGGTTAGACTTACACCTTTCAGATTTCAAACTATTACCGTTTAGGGTTTTAGGGGGTGATTTACGTGTATGTAAGTTTTCATTTTAGGGCTGGACTTGCCCTTTAAAGCTTAATCAGGAATGAAGCTGTAAGGGTTAAAACAGCAAAACACATAGGAACTACCTTACAAGCATCAGAACAGCCCAGAACAAAGCCTGGTACGTCAAACAAACTGATGATAACAACCTTCTACATGCAACCATTTTTCACCTTAAAGGGCATGTCCACCCCCAAGAATATAATCCCTCCAACTACTGGCCCCACCATGTAGTGTAGTTTAATACTTACCTCACATCCCAGCTCCATAGGGTTCGCCTGTAGTCCCCCCACCCCAGCCCCAAAAACTGCCCACCAGGAGGCTAGCAGAGTCCATATAGGGGCTCTGCCTGCTACCTTGCCTCCGGTAGATATTTGCCATGCGTACTGCAGCCCTTCTCTCCCTCTCCCTCTACTATCCCTCCCCCTAGCATAAAACCCCTTTAATATGTTGTTCCCCCATGTCTCCCAGCCCCAACCGCATATTTTTTATTTTCAAAAAGCTCCCCAAACTCTTACTTACCTCTCCTCTTTCCTCTGCTGCACTGAATGACCGGCAGCCGCGTCCGCTGCCGCTCAGCCAATCATAGACGCGAATGCCGGTCCCGCCCCTCTGCTTGCCTTTCCTCGCAAGCAGAGGGCCGGGAGCGCAGCAGAGGAAAGAGGAGAGGTAAGTAAGAGTTTGGGGAGCTTTTTGAAAATAAAAAATATGCGGTTGGGGCTGGGAGACATGGAGGAACAACATATTAAAAAGTACATTTAAGGGTGGACATACCCTTTAAATGTAATATCAAAGGCCTACCATGTACCCAACTATACACATAGTAGGTTTGTCAACGCTGATACTATGTGTAAGATTGTGGGAAATTATTGAAAATTTTAGGGTGAGAGGATATAAGAGAGGAGCTAGTGGAAGCAGCGTTAAGAGCTCTGCATACACCATGGGACAATCTAGTAAAGGTGCCCTGAGAACAAGAGATGAAGAAGCTTAGAATACTTTGTCAGTACATATAATATCCTATCTAATAGGATAAACCATATAATTTTAAAGAAAAATATCCTTTTAACTGTACCCATAACTAGCCATCTGTCCAACTATAGATGATTTGTTTTAAAATAAGAGATTAGCCTACTGCCTACTGATTTACTACTTACTAATGTACAACACAAGTCCTTCGGAGAGCCCAAAACTGGAACATTTCCTTTCAGATTGTGCCAACTGTGCAGTGCAATCACTTCTGGTGATAAAGCTTACCACACAAGCAAAGGGACGCCCGTAGATTGCCCTGAGATTTTTCAGTATGCATGATGTCATTTTTTTCAGCATATATGTCTCAAAGTAAGTAAAAATTAGGTTGGGTGAAGTCAAGTTATATAAACCTGTAGAGTCAAATCATGACACCCCAGTCTCACACTTTTAGACAACCCTAAGCAATTGAGGTGGCAGATATTGAAAGTTGTGAAACACTAAAAGAGGGGGAGCTTTCCAAAGTTATTACACAGAGAGCATTGGTGGATTGACTATTTGCAAACACAGGCACCAAAAGGGTTAAATGAGTACTTTAATTTAAGATGTTGTTTATAACATTAAATGACTAAAGGATGTTGGTTTAAAAATGGTGTAAATAGTTTAACAAAGCTGCTAGAAGCATTATGTCCATTGGAGTAGTGCAATCAAGCTACAAGTATAAAATATGTATTTTACTAAAAAGTATTTAGTCACAATGTACTGCAGTATGTATAAATTAAAAAGTACAATAGTAGGAGGGTTGTTGCCATCTAGTGGACAATATGGAATATGGAGATGTCCTCACAGATATTTGACAAATGCTGTTTTATTCAGTATCTAAAAATATAATTATTTTAAAATACGGACTTCAAATACTGCAACATCGGACACTAAGGCACAATTTTATTACTTTTGATATTTTTCTCCAACATTTTTATTGTTAATTTATGCAACTCAACATTATGTCTATTACGGATATCGTACATATGACACAAACATGGTTTTATTATTGTTTCTATATATATCCAACAATACAAAATGTAAATAAATACTTAAAATAATTTCTTATGAAACAGTTATAACTTTACAATGTATATCCTTTATATTATATAAATATATTTATATTTTTAGAGATTGCATTGAGTTTTTAGAAGCAACTAATTAGGTGGGGTATATAATTAAAATCATCATAACAAATAACACTATACAAAGTATAGTACTATTACTTACTACTGAATTACAAAACAAATGATATATAATTAATAAAGTATACTTACTTTACTTGACACCCCTATGTTTGAATGGAAAACTCAAAATGGTAGGTTTAGCCACACCTCTAAGAGTGCTAAAGGGTTTTCATATAGACACTAAAATAAAGTGTCCAAAAAGGTTCTAATCTTACATGTGCCACTGATAGAAAATCAAAAAATTCTCTTAGGCATTGTACATGACAAGACAGGGAGTGTAAGGAAGTTTCTGTTTTACACCCAATTATGTGCTGTTTGTAAAACATGTCAAAGTCTTAGCCAATTAAAAATTCTTCAGATTCACAAATTTATTCCCCCCTCCCTTGTCAATAGAAAGAAATATGAGAATTCAGTTTTTGTTTACTAGACAGTGATGTCTGTTTATGATAAAATGACTTTGCGTGTCTCTGAAAATACCCAGCATTCTTAGACAAATGGCCAGTTTTTAAATTTTTTTCCAATATTGATATATTAATAACATAAGGCTGTGAGGTACCTTCTATTATAAGAAGGCTCTACTTCATTTTAAATTTTGCGGGGAGATTTTAGCTTCTTTAGGGGGGAGGCGGAGGTTCCTCACCTTAACCTATAAAGCTAATTATTATCCTGTACTCCCAAGTTCTAAACTTATAATAACTTATAACAACTGTAAATTTGGGACTTGTTATAGGAAATACCAATAAGCATGAATCTAGCATGTTAACCTTATGGCAGGAATGCTTGGGTCTATTCTCAGACCTGCAGGTTTATTCTACTTCTGGCAGGTAGGTGGAAGATGATCCATGGATTATAGCTGGCAGGTAGGTAAAAAATGAAAGTGATGGCAAGTTTGGTTTATGACACCTACTGCCTTACGTGACCTATATAATCCTTCCCTACTCCAATAGTGCTATGGATGCCCGGGAAGGGCAGATGGATCACTTGCATGTTCAAACCCTTGGGTAGGAATGGATAAAGCAGGACCGTGGGCTTTAAATGTCTCTAAGTCAGGAAAATGGCTTTATTCCAGGATGTATGAAAATGGTTTTCCAGATGTATTGCATCTGTTTATTAGCCAATGGACATAAATAAGAAAATTACTGCTAACAGAGAATGCTGGGAGTTGTACTTTTCAAACAAGTGAAAGGTCCCAAATTTAACACCCCTGCTCTATACCATTAGGCTGTATTGCATCTGGACACATGCATTAGCTACAGGACATTCAGAAGTAGCTAACTGCAAACAAAAAATTCTGGGAGTTGCAGTTTTTAATCATGTGAAAGGTCACACGTTCAACACCCCTGCTCTATACCATTAAGCTGTATTGCATCTGGACACATTAGCTACATTAACTGGACATTCAGAAGAGACTAACTGCAAACAGAGAATGCTGGGATTTGTAGTTCCCAAACATGAAAAAGTTCACAAGTTCAACTCCCCTTCTCTATACCATTAGGCTGTATTGTAACTGGGCACATGCCTAAGCTACAGGAAATTAAGAAGAAACTTACTGCAAACAGAATGCTGGGATTTGTAGCTCGGGATTTGATTAATATAGGCGATACAAGTGTTAACAAGGTTTTGCCTTTAATAAATTACATACTTATATGAAACCTGTGCATTGTTTACTCTGAGTTGTCTTGATTATAAATGAAGAAACTGAAATAGAGGAACTGGGGAAAAGGGCAAATGCTTTTCACAGCACTGTATGTTTTGTTTGTTAGTACCACAATCAACATGTTTGTATGTGATTTTGTAGGTAAGTTTTAACTTACCTATGGGAGGCTGTTTTTTTAGGAGCAAGATCAAATTCTTCCGGATGCCAACGCCTAGAAATGAAAATATGTTTTGGTTAGCAATATATATATATATATATATATATATATATATATATATATATATATAAAACACTGTATGTATAAAAAACATTTTACTTGCATTTGCAAATTTCTGTAGCAATCAGAAAAAAAAATTGAATAACAGGGAATTGCATTAATAATCCATATATATAGTTGTCTGTACTAATCCAGCCACTGTTTTTCATACCACTTCTTAGGGTTACTTTATCGTCTACATTTGATGCTAATGCAAAAGATCTTCAAAACCACTTCCTACATTAGCCTGGTCCCCTAGTAGTGCTTAATTTGTAGTAACTGAATTAAGGAACTAGGAAAGAAGGCTAAACGCAATACCTTGCTAATAAAGTTTCCTATCATTTATTGAGAATTCATTCTACTTATCTAAGAACACAAAGGGTGTTCAATAGTACCCTGTAAGAGGTATGGCTTCTGCATGCCAATAAATGGCCATGCTTTTAGAAGTTTTCATTTAGTGCTGCCCATAAGTGATGGGCCTTGACCAGAAATCAGACAGCTGGTAAAAATATGAGATGACTTACTCATTAAAGGTCTGCAGGTAAATCAGATTAATAGAAGCAGTACAGCAGTGTCTAATGTTTAGCAGATTACTTTGACAGTCTAGGCAGCAGTGTTACGTCAGCCCTCCAGCCAGTATTGTCAGCCCTCCAATTCATTAGCCAGCCCTCCAGTTCATTTGCCGGTGTCCTCCAGTCCATTAGCCAGTATAAGTCAGCCTTCCAGTTTATTACCTAGTATTGTCCACTCTCCTGTTCATAAGTCAGCCCTTCTGAAGGAGGGAGTATATGTATCTTAAGCCCCCCAATACCCGGAACTGTCATTTTGAGTGTTCCGATCGAATATATCAATCGGATTTTGGGTTGTTGCAATCAATACATACTTTATATTATATAAATATATTTATATCATCAGAGGAAACTGCATTGAGTTTTTAGGAGCCAGTAATGAGGTGGGGGGTATGGGATATAACATATAGTAAAGGTGTATATGTATGTGTGTACTATCTATTACCATTTAAACGACCAACAATAAATGTATATAAATTATAGCAAAGACTTCTATTAAAGGACACTAAACTCCCATAATCCAGAAAAACAACTATTTGCCATTCGTTTCTATTATTCACAGGGAGGTGAGAACGCTTATTCTCACCTCCCTGTGAATAATTGGACGCTCGGGGGACCTGGAACTTACTTTACCGCCGCTCCTTCACTGACAGCCCCTCTGTCCTGACCGCGTGCCCTATCTTAGGCGCATGCGTGCCAATACAAAAGATAGGGCGCGCGCTCCGGAGAGAACAGCAGTTCAGTGAAGAAGCGGCTGCGAGTGGAGTGGTGGTAATGTAAGTTCCAGGTCCGCCGAGCGTAATATTATTCACAGGGAGGTGAGAATAAGCGTTCTCACCTCCCTGTGAATAATAGAAACGAATGGCAAATAGTTGTTTTTATGGGTTTAGTGTTCCCTTAAGTAAAAGACAAAATATACAACTTATAGAAAATACATAAACTTACTTACAGAGCTGAGATTCCTATTTTAATATGGGATAGTCAAAATGGAAGACTAAACCACACCCCTGTGACTGCTAAGGGGTCTCCATGTGAATACTGGAAGGAAGTGGTAATGTCAACATAACATCCAATTATGTGCTGTTTGTAAAACATGTGGCAGTCACAGCCAATCCAAAAAAAAGTTTCTGTATTCTACATAGGATGTGATGTGTAGTGTAATGGACATATACACCAAGGCTCCTTATATACCACCTCCTGCCTGCAGGCGGTATCAGTGAGTAATAAAAGACAAGACCTCCCTACTCTCTATGGCTAGGAGGGGAAAAAGTAAAAGTAGATGTGTGGTGTGTGCTCCTGTTTATAAGATCCAGTTACCACCTGTTTGGAGGACATATTATTGGACAGACAATTTACCTTATTGGATACAAACTCTGAGGTATCAAAAAGTGTACACCAACTTATAAGGACACACACTATACAGCGTTGGTCAATATTTAAATTGGTGCACCATAGGAAGGAACTACTCTATTACTGCATATGTTATGTGGGGAAACTGTTTATGTTTTGTTATTAAATCCTTAATAATTACCTACTGTTAAATGTAATTAAAACTGGCTTATACTGTTTAAAGAAAGTAAATGAACTGTTTGCTTTGTGTCAGACCACCAGAGTAACACACTGTGCCATGCTACCCATAATGATTCCATAAAGCAGTGATCTGGTACAAATTGGTGGCAGCAGAGCTGGTAACACCATTTATTCTCCCTGTTTTCTTTTTTATTTGTTCTCTATGTTAAAGCTATGGAGGCTGCTACTGATAGTATTGATTTAAATCCTCCTGTCCTTGTACCTCCAGATGAAATGCACCAATTAGACCCAGTAGCTCTACCAGGCCCAATTGCCAAACCTATTTTTTAAACCTGAGTGCTAGCAATTTAATTTGCACCTCTGTTAAGTAGAAAGCGAGAGGCGTCAGGATCCCGCTGTGCAGTACAATGGAGGGAGGTTCCGAATTGCTTAAGTATGCAGCCGCAAGTGTCTGTGTCTTTGCATTCCTGTTTGTACCTTCTGTGTCTGGTGTAAATGGGGGTGGGGTGTGCCGCTTACCAGCATGGCTACATAACAGACAGGCTGTGCACTAAATTGTGGGAAACTTCTTTAGAGACTCCAGCATTGGTGTGGAAAGTCTGTGTGTAACAAGCAGAAGGGAAAGGCATGGAAGGAACTGCTGCGGATCGGCATTTGGCTGAAAGGCCCTTTAGGACTATCCCAATCACTGCACTGTAGTGATTTTTTTGAGTATAAGTAAATAGTAGTAAAATTAACTTTATAAACATAACCTATAGGTCATGGTTCAGGGAACAGTGGTAAAAAATTCTACTATACTTTTATGCATTGAAAATGCAATCCTGATGGGGTAATTAACATTATCAGTGCTGCTTATGTATAGCTAGGTACACACACTAACGATAAAGCCCCAATATCGACTGATCTCACAGTTTCAGGGCTTAATCATCAGTGTGTGTAGCATTTTCCTCGAATGAGCACGTGGCCACTGAACATTCCCGTCCGCCTTGTGGTCATTCAGGAAAGGCCGAAAATTTCCCTCGCCCACAGTAGTCCGCCGCGGTCGTGGGAAACACACAGTCCCGAGCATTGTGCATAGGGAGAACGCTCGGGACTGTGTGTTCCCTGATCTTTAAAAAATGACAGACAGAGAGTCGAATTGTACATGTTAAAGAGTGTCAGAAAGTGAGTATGCTCTGTACTAATATGCGTGAATGTAGTTGATAAGAGGGTATGTGTGTGCATAACAGTTTGTAAAATATAGTGGGTGCATGTAAAAGTGTGTCAGAACATGTGAGTATTATCTCTATTAATGTTTAATAGGTATAAGATAAGGTAAGGTATAAGGTAAAGGTATAAGAGTTCCACAATATCCCTATATAAAGTTTCTATAGTTGCAGTTTGGTTTTTACATTTATGCAGACAACAGGATTGAATAACTACAAAAAGATTTTTTTTTTGTCAAAACAGATACTTAATAAAGCATACAATTCCCAGCATGCAAAGAGATAGCACAAGTGAACTAAAGCTAATCACACATTTGATGGCAATCGTACATGTTGTAAATAAGTGTGAATAAGAATGTTTGGGTGTTATTATTTACAACACATCTCATTTCCATCCAGGCAAGATATGTCTTAGGTTCATTTGTGTTAGATTACTGAGCATGATCGGAATTGTAGGCTTTAGTGAGAATTAGTTGATATGTTTGAATACAGTGTGTCACATTCATGGCGTGAGGATTTTTGTGTGTTTAATAGACAACTATAGTATCTGTAGCAACCCCCCTCCCTTTAAAAGAACCCAGGGTGAGGGCCTAAACCACTAGGTCCTCACCTCTGGGTTCAGCTTCTAAGTCTTGTACTTACCTCTAGAAGTTCTGATCACTGGCCCAATGTTTCCTGCCTCCCTCTCCACACCCGGGGCTTCAACAGCAGGTCTTCCTATTGCCCCCTCCCCTTTTTTGCCTTCTTCTGAATCAACTGTTTGGTAGGGTAAATGAGTAGGATATAAAGGTTGGACTAGATGGGTCTATGTCTTTATACAACCTCCAATACTATGTTACTATGAAACTGTTAGACAGACATTAAGGGTAGGGTTTAAAGGTCAGACTAGATGGACGTAAGTCTTCATAGAACCAAGTTATTATAATTTTTAGACAGCAGAACCAGACAAACGTGTGATTGTTTGCATAATATTAAATATAGGTATATATTATAACATACAATTAAGAGGAAATCATGGTACCTGCACAGTTCTTTCACAGTGCTCACATCAATAATCCGATAATGCAGGTGTCTCATAAACTGAGGCATATATTTGTCCAAAAACTTCTTATCTGCATGTACAGAATTCCCTAGGGAACACAAGCAACCATTTATTTATGAAAAATAGTGCATCTGTTTTAAAATTAACCACTAACAAAATGAATAAATGTGGCCAAGTGCACTAAAATCCTTATTTTATGCACAGTAATAATTACTTAAGAATTATGTAATAAAAGTTTGCCATTAATTTGCATCAATTAGTTTAGTGATAGCTTTTTACTGGGTCACTACAGGTGAAGAACCTGGTTGCTGCAGATTAAACATACAGGAGGCAAATTTAAAGGAGAACTAAACCTAAAATTCGAAGGCAGCTCCACAAACTCTATAAATGTCACTTAGTAAAACCATTTGTCTCATACAGGAAAGGTAAAGGTACCTGAGTGGAATCTTCAATGCTGAGAAGGTTTTTAAGGAACTGTAAACCTAAAAAAATAAGTGTTTGCCAATCGTTTCTATTATTCACGGAGGTGAGAATGCTTATTCTCAGTTGCTGTTTGGTCTCCCCCACATAAAATCAGAGCATTCTTCACTGCACTGCACCGCATATATGACGACATCATATATGCGGTGCATGCAGTGAAGAATGCTCTGATTTGTATGTGGGGGGACCAAACAGCAACTGCATCAACGTATGCCCCAGCACAGAAGAGCCAATTCCTCGGGTCAGGACTCAGCCGTGTACTGCATCTTAAGGATAAGACATACCTTTGAAGATTGTAATGTTAACATACTGGCGAAGGAACGTGACTGGTTCAAGAAGGTGTTTTGGTAAGGAGGCCATTTATGTGAAAATAAAGAAACCAAGCCTAAATAGAGGTGGGGGGGTTCGACACCAACTGTCTGCCATGTACAATGCTGTTTTAACACCTTACTCTGGGCGTTCCTATAACACCTCTTAGCCACTATCTAATCACACCCTTAACACCTGGCTGTGATATGCTAATTGGGATTCTCCAGGGTACATTATTGCCACAGATTCTTGTACAAGTCATTCTGAATTGAGAAAGCCAGTCGGATGACTAGCGAAATGTCTTCAAGAACTACATTTCAAGTCCAGTTGATCTAATTGAATACAACAGATATACCATGACCTGGATGAATGAGAACCTTCACAAGCACCACCTGATATAGTAGGTCATGTTGCAGGGCCAAGTAGGGACAAGAAGGCCTAGAGTCAGGGTCTATGGGTTTCCCATCTATAATTTTTACATTGGCCCTTGCTCTGGACAGTGTTGGATCTTTTAACTGCTCAGACGCAAAATTATCCCTCCTAATCTCTAAGTCAGGCATGTCATTGTCTCGCCCCATCGGCTCTTCATGGTCTTCACCACCTGGTACCCTCTGGGTTGCTTGGGGTTCCCTGTCTACCTCATCAGATTCCCCCGCTAAAACAGAGAAGGGAAAATCTATCGTAGCGACACCCTCCTGTTCAGACACTTTATTTCTGGATTTGGGAGTGCCTTCTTTTAAGCAAGCTGGGTCTATAACTTTGTCAGTCTCCCACAATTTCCAAAAATGTGGGAAATTCCTCCCCAAAATTACATCATGCGGTAAAGTGGGAACCAACCCTACGGGGTACATTAATGTCCCATAGGAAGTTCTGATTTCCACGTTAGCCATAGAATACTCGCGAGTATCCCCATGTATACATGTGACCCCTATAGTATCAGGCATTGCCTGAGGAGAGTCAACCAACATAGATTTCATTAGGGTAACCTGACTGCCAGAATCCAACAATGCATTCACTGACTTTCCTTGCACAAGAATATTACACAGGTAGTTATCACTCCCTGTCTTAGGTATGGCAGTACACACAGTCCGAGCATACATTGACATAGGTCTATTTGTGAACGCAGTGTCACACTGCATAGGTTCATCTGTTAGGCTGCAGTCTGCAGCAAAATGTCCCAACATATTACACCTGAAACACCGCACCAAGTCCTTATTAGGCCCCCTGCGAGGAGGGGTTCCCCCTGATGCATTTTGCCCGTCTCTGGGTCTAGCACCTGTAGACTCTCGATGGGGCATACTCTTATCAGCTGTAAGTCCTTTTTTCCATGCAGGAAGTTTGCTGGGTATGCCAGAAAGTTTTTCCCTGGCAGCTCGGGGGCGCTCTACTGGTTGAGAACTAAGCAGCTCCTCTGCAGCAGTGTACCTCTCTACTCTCTACCTTTTTTAGCTGGGGTTTTTTGCCTTCCTCTGGATCAACTGTTAGGTAGGGTTAAAAAAAAAAAAAAAAAAAAAGGGAATAGGTTGGACTTGATGGACGAATGTCTTTATTCAACCTTAATTAATTACTAATTACTATATTACTATCTCCACAAGCCGGTCCGCCGTTGTTGGCTCAGCATGGCTTACCCATTTGCGCAAAGTTGCAGGTAGGGACCTTAGGTATCTGTCTATCACTATCCTCTCCACGATCTGTGGCCCTGTGAGGGTCTCCGGCTGCAGCCATTTTTTAGTTAGATGAATTAGGTCATGCATCTGGGAGCGTGGAGGCTTGTCTGCTAAGAACATCCATTGATGAACATGCTGTGTGCGGACTGCAAGCGTTACCCCCAGCCTGGCCAAAATCTCCGCTTTTAATTTGTCATAATCATTGGCAGCTGCATGATCCAGATCAAAATAGGCTTTTTGTGGCTCTCCAGATAAAAAGGGGGCTACCAGGCTCGCCCACTGTTCTTTAGGCCAGTCCTCTCGTTCCGCTATCCTTTCAAATGTGGAAAGGTACGCTTCAACGTCATCAGTTGTTGTCAGTTTTTGAAGATAGTAGCTAGCACGTATAGCATTTTGTTTAGGCGTTTCTGTAGGAGGTGCTTCCACATTCCTTGCAGCCAGCTGCTGCACTACCTGTTTGAGGAGTTCACGGTCTTGTCGCTGTGCCTCTTGGTTTGCCACCAGCTGTTGCTGCTGAACTCTGGTGGCCTCTTGCTGTGCTGCTGTAGCCTGTATTAGGGCTTTGACAACGTCCTCCATAACGTCACACAGCAAAACTCTTTATGGTGAAAAGATTTGAGATTGGGTTTCTGTCCCTTTAAAAAACAGAATTTTTTTTTTTTTCCCCTTTCTTTGCTGCTGGATTTTATTGCCCGCACCCTCCACCACTTGTAAAGGGGCTTGCCCAAAAGGTACAGTTTCTTGGGGGGTTGCGTAGATTGCAGGGACCAGAATGACTCCAGACAAAAAAACAACAGTTTGTGAACAACAGTTCCAGGTTTAAGCTGACTGCAATCAGCTTTATTTCACCAGTCCAGAGCACAGTGGTACATCCATAAACAAAACATAAAAATAAATCCTAGCCTGTTCGGCTCTAACTAACATTGAGAATTCCCTTTCTATGTGACAGAGAGGACCTAATATCCAACTCTGAAATAACACCATACAACAGTTAGTTCCTCACTGTGTCTGGCTCTCTCCTTTACTGCCTCCAGAAAGCCTCCTGGAAGAGAGAGAAAAAAAAAACCCCAGACACCTTATTCAAAGGGTTTTCCCCTGCAGCCTAATGAGGCTATTAATTAGCCAGGATCACCAAAAGCCTGGATAGTCTGGTGAATGGAAGTCCCACCCGCTCACTTCCATTCGCTCCAGGGCCCCTTTTACCGGCTTTTCCAAAAAGCCAAATGCAGTGAAAGAACACCCTTTCACTACTGAGCTACTTACCCTGGAGCTCAATACATATAAGAGAGAAATCTGGGGGAAATATACACACCTTCCACCACTATCCCAGCATTTCTCTCACAATATGAAATAAAGTTAAAAAAAAAAGGAACAGAGACTTCTGGGTAAATTCCATGTTTCCATGGCAGCTCTCAGGTAAGCTATACCTATTGCAAGGTTTTTAAAGCATTCCACAAGCTAAATGCAAAACCAGAGCCAACTACAGACCGGTTTTGGCTTTATTGAGCCATCATCAGTGTAGTGCAGGTTTCTGGTTTTTAAATGTGAAGCACCTATCGACAGACGTCACTAATAAAAACAAAAAAACACTTTCAATAGGTATAGCTTTAATGGTTTAATGGGACACTAAACTCCCATATTCCAAAAAAACAACTATTTGCCATTCGTTTGTATTATTCACAGTGAGGTGAGAACGCTTATTCTCACCTCCCTGTGAATAATAGAACCGAATGGAAAATAGTTGTTTTTTTTGGCTTTGGTGTTCTTCTAGCCATTCCTTCACTGACAGCCACTCTTAGGCGCATGCGCGCCAATACAAAAGATAGGGCGCGCGATCGGGAGAGAACAGCTGTTCAGTGAAGGAGCAGCTGCGAGTGGAGCGGCGGTAAGGTAAGTTCCAGGTCCCCCGAGCGTAATATTATTCACAGGGAGGTGAGAATAAGCATTCTCACCTCCCTGTGAATAATAGAAACGAATGGAAAATAGTTGTTTTTTTTGGATTTAGTGTTCCTTTAAAAATACGTATAATTTACACACATGTACTTCCTTTCAACCTTAAGAAAATTTTAACGTATATATTCGAGTATTAGTCGATCCGGGTATAACTCGAGGTACTTATTTTTACCTGAAAAATGAATAAAACCTGATTGACTCAAGTATAAGTCAAGGGTACAAATTATGACCACTACTGCCTTTAGATTCTGTATTGTTTTGAGGCTTTAGCTGCCCTTTAAATGGACAGCAAAATTCCCATATGGGAATCCTGTATGGCTATTACTGTATGGGAATTCTGCTGTCCATTTAAAGGGAAACTAAAGCCTCAAAACAATACAGAATCAGAAGGAAATCTTTTCAACAATAGATACCATTCTCCTGAATCTGTATTGTTTTAAGGCATTAGTTGCGCTTTAAATGGAGGGGCACTAACCCCTAAAGCATGCTGGGAGTTGTAGTTTCCAAACATCTTCAGTGGCAAACATCTTCACTGCACTTAACAACCCCCCCCACATGGAGGAGAGGACGTGCCTTTATGTTCTTTAGGAAGAACATGTGGTCCGCATCTTACTGAAATCACTTACCTGAAATCCGGCAGCTGCACGCTTCCTCTCTCTTCCGCATCCACTGTTCAGGCACCTGATGTCACTACTCGGTGCTGGGTAAGACTGGCGGCGAGTAGTTATGTCCACATCCACAGGACAGTGGATGCGGAAGAGAGAGGAACCGTGCACCTGCCGGATTTCAGGTTAGTGACTCAAGTATAAGTCGAGGCAGAATTTTAAAACATATTTAAAAACATAACTTACCTGCCAGTGGGCAGATACCAGGAGGGGTGTGTTGCCGTACAAATGAAAGGAATTCATACTCCGCTTGTTGCAGTGTTGTTTTACTCTCACGGACAGCTTGGGTAAGACCAGACTAGAATAAAATTACAAGAATTACAGTTCCTCCATTCAAAAAGAGATGCCACAATAAACAGTGCACAACTGTAAATATTGAATCCGTGAGTAAAATTTCTATTATACCTATACGCGAGTAAATATCGAATTATCGAATCCGCGAGTAAATTGTCTATTATACCTATATGTGAGTAAATATCGAATTCTCGAATCCACAAGTCGTTCATGGGATACTTTCGAATATTCGAATGTGAGAGCTCGAAAGTAGCATGCGTGTGAGTAAAATCAAGTTTTTGAAAGTCCTGGATATTCGAACATGTTTCCAAGACCATTTCCCAGGTCCCACAGCCATTGACATTAAGTTACCATTGATATTTTAATGGCATTTCATTGAACTTTTCAAACTATTTAACTCCCACCGACTTTAAAGGTCAGTTTTCAAACTTTCGAACTTTCCATATAGTTCGAAAGTTCGAAAACGGACCTAACTTTCGAAAGTTCAGCCATCTCTAGTCATAGCCTTCTGTATATATCATGTAGTGTAAACCTCAAATATAAAAAGTCCATGTATTATATCAATTCTGTCAACAGTTCCAATTGATGATAGATTGAACTGGTTAGGATTACCGTATATACTCGAGTATAAACCGAGTTTTTCAGGCTGTAAAATCAGCCTGAAAGCTTGAACTCGGTTTATACTCGAGTCAGTACATTACTTGTTCTCCAGTGTGCATCCGGCTTCCTGTCTGTAAGTGCCAGCATACAATTGAATCCTGTGTGCATCCGGGCTTCCTGTCTGTATAGCCAGCTTACAAATTGAATCCTGTACATTACAGTACTTAGTACCAATTCGGCAGCCGCGCGCTCAGTCCCTTTACTGGCGCGCCGGCCCCGGCAGTGACGTCACCGGCGCGCCAGTACAGGGACTGAGCACACGGCTGCCGAATTGGTTACTAAGTACCGTAATGTCAGGATTCAATTTGTAAGCTGGCACTTACAGACAGAAAGCCCGTATGCACACGATTCAATTTGTATGCTGGCACTTACAGACAGGAAGCCCGAATGCACACTGAGAAGCTGAATGCACAATGGAGAGAAGTATCCAGACAGGAAGCCCGGATGCACACTGGAGAGCTGGAGCACACTGGAGAGAAGGTACCCTTTGAAATTAGGTGGGAGGGTGAGGGTGTAGATGTTTGGAAACTACAACTCCCAGCTAATAAAGCATGCTGGGAGTTGTAGTTTCCGAACATCTGGAGTGCCAAGGAATGAGAATTTAGAATTTGTCAATTTCTACCCTCGGTTTATACTCGGGTCAATCACTTTTATTCGTTTTTTCAGGTACAATTGGGTATCTCGGTTTATACTCGGGTCGGTTTATACTCTAGTATATACGGTACATTGTTTCCTGTTTGTCACAGGTTATTGATGCCTGTATTCATCTATCCCATATTTTATTATTTTATTGTATTTTGAGGGGCATCTCTGTGCACATATCCCACTATTTTGAAATCTAGGTAGGCATTAGTTGCCTCTGTCCATTGGGCTAGCATGGGGGCCACTGCCTGTGTCCACATGCGTGCCAGAAGTTTTTTTAGCCATAAAGAAGGTTTCAGTTAGGAACATTCTAGTGAACTTGTCCACAGACTAGTGATTTGTATTTCAGAAGAGACAGACCTTGGGGACTGGGCCCACCGGTGATTCCCATTTCATAATGAAGAAATCTGGAAACCTGTTGCCAGAAGCCCTGTGTTACTGGGCATGACCAGATAAGGTTGTAAAAGGTGCCCGGGGTAGATTGGTATTTGTGGCAGAGCGGACTATGATCAGGTTTGTATCTAGAGATGCGTATTGGAGTAAGGTAGGCTCTGTGGAGAACATATAACTGGGTGAGTTTGTCAGAGGCCTTTAGGGAGATAACCCAATAAGCTGTCAGGGCCGCCTCCCATTCATTATTATCCAGGGGGCCCACTCCCAGGTGAGTTTTTTTTCCAGGTAATGCCGTATGTGCTGCTGGAACAGTGAGTTGGTAGATGTGGGCGATTAATTTTGGAGATATCAAAACAATATATAATTGGGAAGTTGAAAGTCTTGTTGCATATGAGGGAACGTTTTGAAAAAGTTATGATCTAATACGTGACCGAGAACAGAAATATCATACTTATACCAAAGTTCAGAGTAGGGAAGTGTTTGGAACTTGGGGATGTGTTTATTGTTCCAGACCGGATTCAGGCAGTTCATTGCAGGAACCCCAAGCTTGTCAAGGATCTTGTCCCCTATTTTAAGAGCCTTAAATGTAGTGGGGGTTAATAAATTAGTATTTGGGGTGTGTCAAGTGTGTAGTGACTTAGCAAGAATGGGTTAACCATTGGTATTAGTTCTTGCAAAGGACCAATAAAAATACCATTCCACCCTGGAACAGTCCTATTGTTTATATTACGATTAGTGAAGCATGGAACCAGATCTCCTTTTCCAGACAATGTGGGGCCGAACCGTGTATCTGGCATTCTCTTCGGCTAGGGGTCTGGTGGGTACTAAGAGGTCATTTTTAGGACAGTCATACATTCAAAATAATTTTATTTCGGTATTTGAATATGTAAGACAGAATCCAATATTATATTTGTGAATGGAAAAGTAGGCCCATTAATATGATATCCAACATGGAGCCCTTATTCCTTGCCAAGGCGAGTTATTAATATCATGGGAAATATGGATTACACACAGGTCATGTTTTGTATTGGAGGAATTGATAATTAATACAAGAGAGGAATATGTGGTCAATATCCCAATACAATGTACATATCTACATTTATATGGAATCTGCCTAACTGAGGGGGAATGAATGCTTTTGGCTAGTCGTAAATCTGAACATTCCTAGACACTCCCACCTCATGCATACCAGAAGGGGGGTAGTTCATGAAATGGTTTAAAAATCCTTGTAGCCCCTATAACTTTATTCATATTGAGGGGACATGCTAAAAACGTGTGTATGGACCCAATGTTTCTTCCCGCCCCGGGATACAGGACTTCTTCTAGTGAATAGGGTCTGTGAATATTTTAATCCTTTTTATTTTATATAACTGTTGTACCTATTGTATGTCATTTTATTATAAAGCCATTTTCTTTTATTTTTGTATTATGTGCACTGTCCACCTTTTGGAATATTAAATCTTAAATTTAATAAGTTTTGTCTTGGATGCTAAAAGAACTCAGTTAGCCTCTGATAAGTTTATATGTGGTTGAATGAATGGAAATGGAATGTTTTGCAGTGTAGATGCTAATTAACTCTGTGACTGCTTGTGAAGGACTGATGCTAATTAACCAGTAGTTGCTGGAGTGAATGGTGTAGTGTTAACCATTTAGCTGCCAGGACAGGGTTGTGCATAGTCAGTGAGAGTCAAGAGTGTTTTTGGGCGTCTTTAAGGCCGAACTTAAAGTGGTGGCAGCGAGTAACAATTGATTGGTTCAGATAAGTGCCCAGCGAACTGGCGTTCGTGACAGGGTGTCTCTGAAATCTCTCAATATCAATTATTGCAGGTTAGGGAATTTGTCTGCATCTGGGATTTAGGACAGAACTAGAAATCTCTCTGTTTTGGAATGATCCCAGTGAATTATGTGGGAAAGTTGTGCAGCTTAGTAGTAAAGTTGGCAGGTACCCCTAGAGAGTGGGAAGGGTTCTGATATTTTTCCATTTACGGAGACCCGAGCGATTGTGTCTGTGTATAGGAGCTTTAGCCAGTCTACGGGTATTTAGGGTGGTGTTTTTCCCGGGCATGAAGCCAGCTTGATCAGAATTTATTAGGGAGGAGATGATTTTATTGGGGTGTATGTATAGTGCTTTAGCCAATATTTTTATGTCTACTTGTAGAAGTAAGATGGGGCAATAGGATTCTGGATGGTGGGGGTCATTACCCTTGTTTGGGGATTAGGATGATGAGAACCTCTCTCATAGAAGAAAGAATCGTGTGTCGAACTTTTCTTTATATAGTGCCAGTAATTGTGGCTCTAAAGTTTTCCCATATAGTGAGTAATATTTTCTCTGGGAAGGCCATCCGTGCCCGGACTTTACCCATTGATAACTGTGTCACTGCCTCCTGAATCTCCATTGAGGTCAGGGGCGTTCTAGCATATTTCTTTGTACTGGAGTTAATTGTGAAAGTGGGATATTCTGTAGGTATGGTGATGGGTCGGGTGAAGTGACAGTGACTTTGGAAGTTAAGATCTCTATAAAAGGTAACAAGCTCAGAGGGATCTGTTATTAGTTGGTTGGATTGGGAGTGTAGTTTTATAATTGTGGGGGGTTTATATTCATGATACACCATATATGGCAGTAGTTTCCTGCATCTATCCCCATAATTAAAGTACGACTGTGCCTGAAAGAGCAACTTTTTAGTGACCCTGCAATATGGCATTAGTTGTTTTAGTTTGTAGTTTCAGGGCATTTGACATTGCACATTGCAGGTAAAAGATCACATATGAAGTTTGCCACAGTTGTACCCAGCTCCCTTCTCGCAGATTGTTCCTTATACTAGGGGGGGGCAAAACTTATGACTCTAAGTTAGAGGTGTTTCGCCTTTAGGGAAACGTGTCAGTGCAAACTTTCCGTAACTATATATAGCAAGGATAATGGGGGAATAGGGAGGTGTGGGGAGGGGGTAGAGGGGAAAGAGAGGGTCAAGAAGGATTAGTTAACATGGCACATTCAAACCAGCAATTATAGCATTTCTAACCAAATTAATAACAGATTTTGGTCTTATTAGAAGCCTGTAGCAGTGGGGACCTGTCCCAATTTTAGCACTTGAGAGTCAAAGCAGCTTGGTAGTACAGATGATGCAAGTCACAAGGGGCCTCGTTTCTTTGTTCCAGCCATAAGATTACATATTCAGGTGTGGTAAAGAATTGTGTGTGCTTGCCGTTTTGGAATCTGCTACTTTTGCAACTCTGTGGATAAGGCTGGATAAACCGATATGAAGACATTGTGAAAGGCAATGATTCCTGTTTCGCATCTTGCCGCAGGTTTGCATCTCTTGGGTAGCTGTGGTCCAAAAATTACTTTAGGTAAATTGACAGGGATTGCTTTCCTGAGTATTTTCGCACTTTATTTTCATTATCATATATAATAATTTTAACTCCTGCGTTCCATGCCTCTGTGTGTGTGCGTCACTGCAGTTCCTATGAACTCACCACTAGACGCAGATTCCCTGCAGTTTCAATTGATTCACCACTGCTACAGAGGGGGGGAGGCGACAACGATGACTCTGCCACATGGGGGGGGGGCGGGACTCTGCCACAGTGGGGCGGGACTTCGTCACAATGGGGGCGGGACTCTGTCACATGGGGGGGGGGCGGGACCTGTCACATGGGGGGGCGGCTCTGTCACATGGGGGCGGGACTCTGTCACATGGGGGGCGGGACCCTGTCACATGGGGGGGGGGGCGGACTCTGCCACATGGGGGGGGGCTCTGCCACATGGGGGGTGGGGGGGGCTCTCTGCCACATGGGGGGGGGGCTCTGCCACATGGGGGGGGGCTCTGCTGCACATGGGGGGGGGGGCGACTCTGCCACATGGGGGGGCGGACTCTGCACATGGGGGGGCGGGACTCTGCCACATGGGGGGGCGGGACTCTGCCACATGGGGGGGCGGGACTCTGCCACATGGGGGGGCGGGACTCTGCCACATGGGGGGGCGGGACTCTGCCACAGAACCTCCCATCCCCTAACTTTCTGATCAGTGATTTCTTCATATCTTGGTCAGTGCAGCACGTAGAGAGGTGGTTGATGGCTCATTTTAAAGGTAAGAAACTATCCTTTCATTTAAAATTGAGTTACCCTTTAAAAAAATATGCCAGTCACAGAAGCAGATGCCAGTCAAGCCCCTTCTGCTCGACTTCTATGCACGGAAGACAGGCAGAATATGGCGAGGGAACCTTCATTTGGGGAGGTTTTTGAAAGCTATAAACCCCGAAAATCTAGGGTTTGTGCAATTTTCCTGCAGGATACCAAATTTTGATTTAAGGGGGTGGACATACCCTTAAAAAAAAAAAAAAACCTAAATTATCAGTTACCTGCCCCTAACCCAAACTAACACAAGGAAATATTTAGTTTTACTTAAGTAAAGACAATAAGAGCTGTGAATGGGATGACACTGCTCACACTGCATTACAACTGCACTGTAAGGGGTTCATTTTACTTTACATCTCGTGTCTCTTTTCCCCACAAACTACTGAAAACACACTCTTTTCACTCACCTTTCATGTGTCATTTTTGCAAATATAAATTTTTTGTGGCAACTGAATTGTGTTTTCTGGGGGACATTGTGTGTCAATAATTCAATTTGGTAGAAGTAAAAATAAAATTACCGTATATACTCGAGTATAAGTCGACCCGAGTATAAGTCGAGGTACCTATTTTGACCTGGAAAATGAGTAAAACATGACTGACTCGAGTATAAGTCGAGGGTAGAAACTAGGACCACAACTGCCTCCTCATTCTAATAATACTAGCTCTGATTTTAATTTTACTATGTAAAAGGTAAGATTCCTACAAATACTACAGTACATATCACTTGCTCGCTTAGGACACTGTGACACTTGAGAATTAAAATACAATCCTTTTTATGAATAAATCCTTGTCACATGCCTGTACTGGTAGTTATTTGTCCTAGTGAAAAGCAGATGTAGAATTATGCTCTATTGTGAAATCTTTATTTTCTGATCATGATTTTATGTCTGGGGGAGGAAGCGGTCACATGGGGGGGGACTCGTAACATGGGGGGCGGGACTCTGTCACATGGGGGGCGGGACTCTGCCACTGGGGGGGGCTCTGCCACTGGGGGGGCTCTCGGCCACAAATGGGGGGGGGCTCTGCCACATGGGGGGGGGCTCTGCCACAAGGGGGGGGGGGCTCTGCCACATGGGGGCGGGACTCGGCCACATGGGGGGGCGGCTCTGCCACATGGGGGGGGACGATGCCACATGGGGGCGGGACTCTGCCACATGGGGGGGCGGGACTCTGCCACATGGGGGGGGGCGACCTGCCACATGGGGGGGCGGGACTCTGCCACATGGGGCGGGACTCTGCCACATGGGGGGGCGGGACTCTGCCACATGGGGGGGGCGGGACTCTGCACATGGGGGGGCGGGACTCTCCACATGGGGGGGGGCGGGACTCTGCCACAGAACCTCCCATCCCCTAACTTTCTGATCAGTGATTTCTTCATATCTTGGTCAGTGCAGCACGTAGAGAGGTTTTGATGGCTCATTAAAAGGTAAGAAACTATCCTTTCATTTAAATTGAGTTACCCTTTAAAAAAATATCCAGTCACAGAAGCAGATGCCAGTCAAGCCCCTCTGCTCGACTTCTATGCACGGAAGACAGGCAGAATATGGCGAGGGAACCTTCATTTGGGAGGTTTTTGAAAGCTATAAACCTCGCAAGGTCGAGGGTTATAGCTATTCCTGCAGGATACCAAATTTTGATTTAAGGGTGGACATACCCTTAAAAAAAAAAAAAAACCTAAATTATCAGTTACCTGCCCCTAACCCAAACTAACACAAGGAAATATTAGTTTTACTTAAGTAAAGACAATAGAGCTGTGAATGGGATGACACGGCTCACACTGCATTACAACTGCACTGTAAGGGGTTCATTTTACTTTACATCTCGTGTCTCTTTTCCCCACAAACTACTGAAAACACACACTCTTTTCACTCACCTTTCATGTGTCATTTTTGCAAATTAAATTTTTTGTGGCAACTGAATTGTGTTTTCTGGGGGACATTGTGTGTCAAATTCAATTTGGTAAGTAAAAATAAAATTACCGTATATACTCGTATAAAGTCGACCCGAGTATAAGTCGAGGTACCTATTTTGACCTGAAAATGAGTAAAACATGACTGACTCGAGTATAAGTCGAGGGTAGAAACTAGGACCACAACTGCCTCCTCATTCTAATAATACTAGCTCTAGTTTTTTACTATGTAAAAGGTAAGATTCCTACATACTACAGTACATATCACTTGCTCGCTTAGGTGACACTTGAGAATTAAAATACAATCCTTTTTGAATAAATCCTTGTCACATGCCTGTACTGGTAGTTATTTGTCCTAGTAAAGCAGATGTAGAATTATGCTCTATTTGGAATCTTTATTTTCTGATCATGATTTTATTCCTAGCCAGCCAGACTCAGCCTCTCAGGGTGATTTATGCCAGATTGCTGCTTTCTTTCTCAAAACACTAACTGAAATCCTGCAGCTGCACGCTTCCTCTCGCATCCACAGTTCCGGCGCTGACGTCACTACTCGGCGCCGGGTAGACCGGCGCCGAGTACTGACGTCAGAACTGCACCGTGTGATGCGGAAGAGAGAGGAGCGAGCGGATGAAGGATTCAGGTTAGTGACTCGAGTATAAGTCGAGGTAGGATTTTTAGGCTTTTTTCAAAGCCTAAAAACCTCGACTTATACTCGTGTATATACGGTAATGCAAAATGTTGTACCCTATTGTAAAGGGGAAGTTAATGTGATGTGCGATAAAGGGAATTTGAAGCTATACGTGCTAAAGCGGGAGTTGATGCGATAGTGCTAAAGGGGAAGTTCATACAATACGTGCTAAAGAGGAAGTTGGTGTGATATGCCTAAGTGGAGTTAGTGCAATACGCTATAGAAGAAGTTGGTGGGATACATGTTAAAAGAGAAATTGGTGTGATACATGTTAAAGGAGTAGCTGATGCGATGTGCATTAAAGGGGAAGTTGGTGTGCTACACGTTAAAGGGGAAGTTGGTGTGAGTGCATTAAAGTAGAACTAAACCCAAAATACAAAGGCAGCTCCACAGACTCTATAACGTCCCTTAGTAAAACCATTTGTTTCTCACCTCTGAATTCAGCCTCTTAGTGTAAAAATCATTTATAGAACATTTCTGAGTACTGGCAATCTATGGTGTCACGGCTGGCTTATAGTGTTGCCTCTTTCTTGTGGTCCTGGACACAAAACTCCTTCTGCACATGCTAACTAGCTACCTTGTGTTTGTTTCCCACTCCCCTTAACCTAAGCTGCATGTACAGTTGAACTAGAGTCCCCACCTGCCTGTTGGTCCCAGCCAATCATCAGAGATAGCAGTGAATATTATTAGCAGATTTTCCTGCTCAGAGTGGGGGAAGGTCTTAACCCTTTTCATATGTATTTAGGAAGCAACTTGTTAACCCCTTTATATTTGTGAGCAATCTGCAGGACCCATTCTGGTCCTTTCCTCCATGCAGTCAATCAATGCTGTGACAACGGACATCACAGCCAACCAATGACTGCCGTTTCAATTGCTGCCTCACTGCACATGCTCAAACTTATAAAAAGCCCAATAAGCATAGGGAGGAGGCAGATACCTTCGCCAGTAAAGAATAGAATTGTGGTCTAAAATAAACTAAGTAAATTGCTCTCCTGAGAATTTTTGCAATTTATTTTCATTGTTTATTTTGCATAGTTTTGAAGATATTTAAATTTTGTGTGTGATATGGCAGCAGCATCACCAGATCCCTGCACTTCCTGTTTCCTGCTCTGAAACCATGTCAGTGGATAACAGTCAATCTGCCCTGTGTCTCCTTATCCCTTGCAGCCCCCTGCCCCCTCCTTTGTGAAGCCCCCCTGGTCCCTCCCACTCATGGACCCATGGCCCCTCTATTTGTAGGCCTCCCTTGGCCCCTCCCTTACAGCCCCACCACCAGGGGTGCCGCTCAGACACCCCATAACCGCCCCCCCGCCTGTGAAATCAGCCTTTTCAGGCAGAGTGGGAGTGACATTCCTAAGGAGCAGCCTTAGGAATATCACATGTCTGCCTCCCACCCATTAACTTTCTGGTCAGTAATTTCTTTTTAACTTGGAGCATGTAGAGATGTGGTTGATGGCTCATTTTAAAGGTAAGAAATGTTCTTTCATTTAAAATTGTTTGGAGACCACAAGTTCCCCTTTAATTATCTGGTTACAAATGCTAAAAATAACAGTTTGGGTTGCAGACAGATAAGTCACCAAATTATTTTTTAAGGGTGGACATGCCTCAGTTAATAAATAAGGACACTGTCTCAAAAGCAATCAAATTAAAATTGTGAAAGCATCACCTTCCCATGATGTTCTTTGCACCAGTCTGACATGCTGTCTAATAAGTCACTTGGTTGTTGAATGACAAATTAGGGCCCTGTTAACAATAAAAAAAGAATTTAAGTACAAACACAATCAGTAAACTACTTTATTTCTACTGTAATATTCTGTTGCATGCCTCTGTTTAACTCAGCATTCTGTGAAAAAAGGTCCTTCTTACCTAATTATGCTAGAGAAATTAACATAAAAACACAATATTATAATCACAGCCTTTAACCCCAAGAACCTTGATTAAAATCTCATACAATCTATTAAAGTATGTATTTCCAGAGTAAAAGTAGAAAAGTGGCATGTTAAAAAAAAAGTATAAACAGAGTTGTCTTACTTCTGAAGTATATTGAGATCAGAGTCAGTTATGAGGCATGCCATTCAATGATTGGTCCTTCTCAATGTCCAGGCCTGTCATCTGCAGGCGAAGAAAAATCATTTGAGATCCCTAGTAAAGTCCAAATCTCATCACAAAACTAAAAACAAGACCTGAAAAATACATTATTTCTACTATAAAGACATCTGAATAAATTTTTCCACATTTCTATAGCTTCTACTGAAGAAATTACAGCCACCCTTTAATACAGATATTAATAAAATTCTGTAAATATACTATTCTATCAATTTAGTTAGAAAACTAAAAATCTAAATCTAAAATCTTTTCATCTGATACAATAAAGCTGTTTCTGTCTTCTTGCTCATGTTTTCAATACAAACTTTATTTAATAAAATGTTTTGTTTTTTGTGGAATTACAGTAACCAAAATTACCTGGCCATGAGCTCCACAAGTCTGTTCTGTATGTACTTAAAGGGACAGTTCAGTGGAAATAATCAATATTTGTTAAATTGTAGTTTGTGAATGCCTTCTTAGATATTCTACATATTATCTCTCATTTTGAAAATCAGTTGATTTCATACCCTTAGCTGTCCCTGGTTCTTATTAGTGAGCTGACATTTCAGGTTCTAACGGTCCTTCTTCTTCCCAGAATGCACCACATCCTTGGAATGTTCCTAACAGTAATTTTTATGATTGGCTGTTGGATGGGTCAGAGTGCTCTGATCTCTACTGAGCAACTGAATCAATCCAGGCATTGGGTCAAGGGCAGACCATTAGGGGTCCTGCAAACAGGAAGTCGGTTTATACACAGACAAAATGCTGAATTGGCAGATTAAGGTCAGGGATGAAAAAATACTGCTCTTTTTTCTGAAGTAATAGTAATTGCACTGAACTTCCCTTTAATGTACTGCAAAAATTACTTTCCATTTTTACCAATGTATATTCAAGGACATGTTTCGCATAAAAATAATTTTTATAGTCATGTAGAGCACCCACCACCACCATCACCCATTAATTAAAATGCACAGTAGACACAGGTTTCAGATTCGATATGAACCCTTATATTTAACTGATTTCACATACAGATTAAATAAACAATTGTTCTTATATAACAGTGAGCAAGTTGAGATTCTAGCAGCTTCTGAATTCCTATCAGGCTAAGAAAATAATTACATCTAATGGTACAGTACATCACAAACACAGGTTTGGACCTAACAAAAGGAAGTTTCCTGTGAAACAAACTAGAATAGAAAGTGTCCCTGTTCTAAAGGACCTTGCTCAAGCAGATAGAAAGAAACATTTATGGTAATCACTTGAGAATTAAAATACAATCCTTTTTATGAATAAATCCTTGTCACATGCCTGTACTGGTAGTTATTTGTCCTAGTGAAAAGCAGATGTAGAATTATGCTCTATTGTGAAATCTTTATTTTCTGATCATGATTTTATGTCCTTTAGCCCTAGCCCAGACATCAGCCTCTCAGGTGTATTTATGCCAGATTGCTGCTTTCTTTCTCAAAACACTAACCTGAAATCCTGCAGCTGCACGCTTCCTCTCGCATCCACAGTTCAGGCGCCTGACGTCACTACTCGGCGCCGGGTATGACCGGCGCCGAGTACTGACGTCAGACACTGCACCGTGTGATGCGGAAGAGAGAGGAAGCGAGCGGATGAAGGATTTCAGGTTAGTGACTCGAGTATAAGTCGAGGTAGGATTTTTAGGCTTTTTTCAAAGCCTAAAAACCTCGACTTATACTCGTGTATATACGGTAATGCAAAATGTTGTACCCTATTGTTAAAGGGGAAGTTAATGTGATGTGCGATAAAGGGAATTTGAAGCTATACGTGCTAAAGCGGGAGTTGATGCAATACGCCTTATAGAAGAAGTTGGTGTGATACATGTTAAAGGGAAAATTGGTGTGATACATGTTAAAGGAGTAGCTGATGCGATGTGCATTAAAGGGGAAGTTGGTGTGCTACACGTTAAAGGGGAAGTTGGTGTGATGTGCATTAAAGTAGAACTAAACCCAAAATACAAAGGCAGCTCCACAGACTCTATAACTGTCCCTTAGTAAAACCATTTGTTTCTCACCTCTGAATTCAGCCTCTTAGTGTAAAAATCATTTATAGAACATTTCTGAGTACTGGCAATCTATGATGTCACGGCTGGCTTATAGTGTTGCCTCTTTCTTGTGGTCCTGGACACAAAACTCCTTCTGCACATGCTAACTAGCTACCTTGTGTTTGTTTCCCACTCCCCTTAACCTAAGCTGCATGTAACAGTTGAACTCAGAGTCCCCACCTGCCTGTGTGTCCCAGCCAATCATCAGAGATAGCAGTGAATATTATTAGCAGATTTTCCTGCTCAGAGTGGGGGAAGGTCTTAACCCTTTTCATATGTATTTAGGAAGCAACTTGTTAACCCTTTATATTTGTGAGCACTTCTGCAGGACCCCATTCTGGTCCTTTCCTCCATGCAGTCAATCAATGCTGTGACAACGGACATCACAGCCAACAAATGACTGCCGTTTCACTTGCTGCCTCCACTGCACATGCTCAAACTTATAAAAAGCCCAATAAGCATAGGGAGGAGGCAGATACCTTCGCCAGTAAAGAATAGAATTGTGGTCTAAAAATAACTAAGTAAATTGCTCTCCTGAGAATTTTTGCAATTTATTTTCATTGTTTATTTTGCATAGTTTTGAAGATATTTACATTTTTGTGTGTGATATGGCAGCAGCATCACCAGATCCCCTGCACTTCCTGTTTCCTGCTCTGAAACCATGTCAGTGGATAACAGTCAATCTGCCCTGTGTCTCCTTATCCCCTTGCAGCCCCCTGCCCCCCTCCTTTGCAGCCCCCCTGGTCCCTCCCACTCATGGACCCCATGGCCCCTCTATTTGTAGCCTCCCTTGGCCCCTTCCCTTACAGCCCCACCCACCAGTGGGTGCCGCTCAGACACCCCATAACCGCCCCCCCGCCCTGTGAAATCAGCCTTTTCAGGCAGAGTGGGAGTGACATTCCTAAGGAGCAGCCTTAGGAATATCACATGTCTGCCTCCCACCCATTAACTTTCTGGTCAGTAATTTCTTTTTAACTTGGAGCATGTAGATGTGGTTGGATGGCTCATTTTAAAGGTAAGAAACTGTTCTTTCTTTTCATTTAAACTTGTTTGGAGACCACAGTTCCCCTTTAATTATCTGGTTACAAATGCTAAAAATAACAGTTTGGGTTGCAGACAGATAAGTCACCAAATTATTTTTTAAGGGTGGACATGCCTCAGTTAATAAATAAGGACACTGTCTCAAAAGCAATCAAATTAAAATTGTGAAAGCATCACCTTCCCATGATGTTCTTTGCACCAGTCTGACATGCTGTCTAATAAGTCACTTGGTTGTTGAATGATCAAATTAGGGCCCTGTTAACAATAAAAAAAGACATTTAAGTACAAACACAATCAGTAAACTACTTTATTTCTACTGTAATATTCTGTTGCATGCCTCTGTTTAACTCAGCATTCTGTGAAAAAAGGTCCTTCTTACCTAATGCTAGAGAAATTAACATAAAAACACAATATTATAATCACAGCCTTTAACCCCAAGAACCTTGATTAAAATCTCATTACACATCTATAAAGTATGTATTTCCAGAGTTAAAGTAGAAAAGTGGCATGTTAAAAAAAAAAGTATAAACAGAGTTGTCTTACTTCTGCAAGTATATTGAGATCAGAGTCAGTTATGAGGCATGCCATTTCAATGATTTGGTCCTTCTCAATGTCCAGGCCTGTCATCTGCAGGCGAAGAAAAATCATTTTAGAGCTCCCTAGTAAAGTCCAAATCTCATCACAAAACTAAAAACAAGACCTGAAAAATACATTATTTCTTACTATAAAGACATCTGAATAACTTTTTCCACATTTCTATAGCTTCTACCTGAAGAAATTTACAGCCACCCTTTAATACAGATATTAAATAAAATTCTGTAAATATACTATTCTATCATATTTAGTTAGAAAACTAAAAATCTAAATCTAAAATCTTTTCATTCTGATACAATAAAGCTGTTTCTGTCTTCTTGCTCATGTTTTCACTACAAACTTTATTTTAATAAAATGTTTTGTTTTTTGTGGAATGTACAGTAACCAAAATTACCTGGCCATGAGCTCACAAAGTCTGTTCTGTAATGTACTTAAAGGGACAGTTCAGTGGAAATAATCAATATTTGTTAAATTGTTAGTTTGTGTAATGCCTTCTTAGATATTCTACATATTATCTCTCATTTTGAAAATCAGTTGATTTCATACCCTTAGCTGTTCCCTGCTGTTCTTATTAGTGAGCTGACATTTCAGGTTCTAACGGTCCTTCTTCTTCCCAGAATGCACCACATCCTTGGAATGTTCCTAACAGTAATTTTTACTGATTGGCTGTTGGATGGGTCAGAGATGCTCTGATCTCTACTGAGCAACTGAATCAATCCAGGCATTGGGTCAAGGGCAAGACCATTAGGGGTCCTGCAAACAGGAAGTCGGTTTATACACAGACAAAATGCTGAATTGGCAGATTAAGGTCATTGGGATGAAAAAATACTGCTCTTTTTTCTGAAAGTATATGTAATTGCACTGAACTTCCCCTTTAATGTACTGCAAAAATTACTTTCCATTTTTACCAATGTATATTCAAGGACATGTTTCGCATAAAAAATACTTTTTATAGTCATGTAGAGCACCCACCACCACCATCACCCATTTAATTAAAATGCACAGTAGAACACAGGTTTCAGATTCCTGGATATGAACCCTTATTATTTAACTGATTTCACATACAGATTAAATAAACAATTGTTCTTATATAACAGTGAGCAAGTTGAGATTCTAGCAGCTTCTGAATTCCTATCAGGCTAAGAAAATAATTACATCTAATGGTACAGTACATCACAAACACAGGTTTGGACCTAACAAAAGGAAGTTTCCTGTGAAACAAACTAGAATAGAAAGTGTCCCTTGTTCTAAAGGACCTTGCTCTTAAGCAGATAGAAAAAGAACATTTATGGTAATCATTTGAAGGTTGTATGGTGTGTGTGAAAGTTTAAAAATAAGAATTGTTTGTGCTGTGTTACGGACTGTGTGTGCAGTAAGCAGATTAATCTTTCTTTCTTCCAGTTAAAGGGCAACTATAGTGAAAAAAAAACTTTGTCTGTATACAATGTATAGATCACTTAGTATAAGCTGCCTTACTTTCACGTTTCTGTGTGGCTTCGTTTCTTCACACTGGCAGAAGTTTGTACCAAGCTGTGTAGTCCCCCTCCCCTCTCTGTCTACTCCCCCTCAAGCAGTGACGGGCTGTATACAGAGTCCGAGCATTGTCAGTTGAAAGGACTTTAAATGAAGTGCTGACATCCTGTTGACCCCTCCCTTCCAGAGCTAGACTGCAAGCAATCAAAGTGTGGAATAAAGTAGCAATATGCTGAAGGGAGGGGCAGAGGGGGAGAGAGGAGGACAAGTGGTGCTGAGATTCTTTACAAGTAAGTTACTGAACTCTGCCTGTTCTCTAACTTTGCTAATTGTTATTTACTTTTTACCTAAAGTTCATATCTCTCCCCCTGCTTAGTGAGATCATAATCACTGAAGAGGATCAGTGTGTAACAGCAAGCTTGTATTGTTTTTTTTTGTTTGTGAGACCTTCACAAACACAGTGACACTGCTTGTTGTCCTGTTACATTTCAGTTGCTTTAGTCTATATATTTCATAGATTGCACTGTGTGTCTTGTTTGGTTATAGTCTGTATTACTGTATTTATATAATGTATTAGTGTTCCATTTGAGTCACTGGTTTTGATGTATATAAGATTTTTTTTGGGGGGAGGGGCTGTTTATAGTGTGTTATGCTCAATTGCTGGGTTAATGGTTTATTGATTGTGTTTAGCACTACAGCATTGACTATATGTTGCACATGGTACATATGTGTGGGTGAGAGAGTGTGTGACAGTACTGCAGGGGAGCTTTGGATTGTGTGGGTGTGTGCCTTTGAGTGACAGATGAGGTGTAGAGCTCTACAAATCACAGCATATTCAAAGGCTTATATCTCGGGGACTATGTAGAATTAAGAAACTAAAGGTACCCTGGTGGATGGGATGACTTATAGGATACATTAGAAGAAAAAAAAAAAACAATTTTCTCACTATAATTGCCCTTAAAGGGGTGCACTGGACTTCTATATTATAGTGTTGCACCTATTGTAATCGCAAACCGGTTGTGAAAGGGTTAATAAGTGTTTTTTCTTCCCTCTCTTCCTGACTCTTGCACAAATTGGTGTGGGGGCTGGGGCCTATTAGTTAAATAGGATTCAGATTGGTTGGACCTGTGGTTTGGAACTAACAAAAGGAAGTTTCCTGTGAGTGAAACGTGTCCCTTGCGCTAAAGGACCTTGCTCTTAAGGACATAGAAAAAGAAGACATTTAATCATTTGATGGTTGTATGGTGTGTGTGAAAGTTTGAAAATAAGGATTGTTTGTGCTGTGTTAAGGACTGTGTGTGCAGAACTGTGTGTGCAGTAAGCAGATTAATCTTTCTTTCTTCCAGTTAAAGGGGTGCACTGGGCTTCTATATTCTAGTATTGCACCTGTTGTAATCACAAACAGGCTGTGAAAGGGTAATAAGTGTTTTGTTTTTTCCCTCTCTTCCTGGTTCATGCACTAATTGGTATGCGGGCTGGGGCCTATTAGTTAAATAGGATTCACATGGGTGGGACCTGTGGTTTGGAGTGGAAAGTGTACAAAGTCAATAAGTCATTAGTTCTAAAGGACATTGCTCTTAAGGACATAGAAAAAGAAGGACATTAAAACAAGAAGGGCAATTAAACTCGGAATTAGCATGTATGGAGCGGGCTAGTGCCTTGAGCATCCAGGAGACTGCCATCTCTAATACAAGGGAGGAGGAACTTAGGATCAGGAATGCTAGGAAGGAGGTAGTGGTAGAGGACTCCATTATAAGAAAGTTAGATAGGGTAATCTGCCAAGAACCTACATGCCGAGTTGTGTGTTGCCTGCCTGGTGGTGCTAGGGTTCGACAAGTGGTGGATCGGGTAGACAGATTATTGGGTGGGGCTGGGAGTGACCCGGCGGTCTTGGTTCACATTGGTGCCAAAGTTAGAGGAGGAGGTGAGGTCCTTAAACATAATTTCTGAGAGCTAGGAACCAAGTTAAAAGCAAGGACCTCCAGGGTAGTGTTTTCAGAAATACTACAGAAGCCAAGGGCTACGCCAGGGAGACAGCGGGATCTTAGGAGCATTAATGCGTGGCTAAGAGAGTGGTGTAAGGAAGAAGGGTTTGGGTTTATAGAGAACTGAGCAGACTTTGCTGTCGGCTACAGGCTCTTTAGTAGGGATGGGTTGATGGGTTAATGTCATTGTTGGTGTCTGCTATAAGCCGTTAAATGCTAGAAGAGAGAAAGTGAGTCAGCTTCATATGCAGTTGGCAAGGGCTACACGTTTGGGGAGTGTGCTCATTATGGGGGGCTTTAATTACTCTGACATTGATTGGTGTAGTGGAACTGTTTTTCCACTACACTTTTTTAGGGTGTGGCTACATTTTTACTATTTTAAGCTAATAGGTGATACTCTTTTGTATAAGGATTATGTGGAGTGGGGTAGAAATTATAGATGTGTGTTTTGTAAATATATGAAATTACCTTTTTGCATCAACACTGGATCGAGTGTGGTTACTAGTGGTACAAATGTAGTGTGCTAAAGTGTGGTACTGTAGCGGAGGGGGTCTATCCCCATCGCAAATTTATTTATTTTGTTCAAATATAGGAAACATATACCCCAAGCACCATCCCAAGGATAGGGACAACACAACCACAATCATATTTACTACCATTGTGCACTTACCTATTGTATATATATGTTTGTAGTATGTTATTGGAAGGAAAAGTGCACTGGGTTAACTAACTTTTAATTTTGGGAAGGAAAATTTTCCCAGGTTAAAAGCAGCTCTTCAACTGGGATAAGGTATTATCAGGTAAAGGTACTGAACAGAAGTGGACTGTGTTTAAGGGGATTTTAAGCCATTTCACATCTAAATTTATTCCCTTGGGAAATAAGGGCCATGTGGCTGAATTCTGATGTAAAGAGGCAAATGGAAAGGAAGAGGGAACGAAAAGGGCCTTTAGGGATTATAAAAACTGTAACAAGGAGTGTAAGAAAGCAATCAAACTATCTAAAAATAATAATGAAGTTAGGATAGCTGAAGAAAGCATCACTAAGCCTAAACATTTTTTTTAGGTATATTAATAGTAAGAAGATGAGGACTGACAATGTGGCACCATTAATTAATGGGGATAAGTTAGTTATGGAGGATGGCGATAAAGCAAATGTCTTGAATATTTTTTTCCCTTCTGTATACACTAAAGAAGATCCAAGTACAGATATCATAGAGTATACTAGCAATAATGGTATAAAAGTTTCAAGTGCACCTTGGCTGCACTGAGGATATGGTACAGAAAGGACTAAATAAGGTTAATATTAATAAATTTCCTGGACCGGATAAAATACATCCTCATGTACTTAGGGAGCTAAATTCAGTTTTATCTAGGCCATTGTTTCTTATTTTTGAAGATTCCCTCATGTCCGGATGTGTGCCTCTGGATTGGAAAAAGGCTGATGTTATTCCAATATTCAAAAAGGCTAGTCGTTCACAGACGGGTAATTACAGGCCTGTAAGTTTAACTTCAGTGGTGGGGAAGATACTGGAAAGTTTAATAAGGGAACATACTCTAGAGTATGTTTTAAGGACTGACGTTATAAGTAGTAACTTATAAGTAGTAACTAGCATGGATTTAGGAGGAATAGATCTTGTCAAACTAGCTTGCTTGGCTTTTATGAGGAAGTAGAAATGTAGACTCTGGTATAGCAGTAGATGTAGTTTACTTGGATTTTGCAAAGCTTTTGATACAGTCCCCCATAGGCAACTAATGTACAAGCTAAGGTCTGTTGGTCTGGGGAGGCACATTTGTACACGGATAGAAAATTGGTTAATAAATAGGATGCAGAGAGTAGTTGTTAATGGGGCTTAATCATTATGGACTAAATTGCTAAGCGGGGTGCCACAGGGTTCTGTGTTGGGCCTCTTCTATTTAATCTATTTATTAATGATTTAGAAGTGGGTATTATCAGCAAGGTTTCTGTGTTTGCTGACGACACAAAACTTTGTCAACTATTAAAAACTTGTGCAATCATTGCAGGGGAATCTAGATAGATTGTCACATTGGGTTGCTAAGTGGTGGATGAGATTCAATGTTGATAATTGTAAGGTGATGCATTTTGGACTTAAAAATCCTTGTGCTGCTTATACTATAAATGGCTCTGTGTTAAGTGAATCCCTGTTGGAAAGGGATCTTGGAGTTTTGGTGGATAACAAACTTAAAGGAAGCAAGTATGCTTGTGAAGGTTCTCATTCATCCAGGTCATGGTATATCTGTTGTATTCAATTAGATCAACTGGACTTGAAATGTAGTTCTTGAAGACGTTTCGCTAGTCATCCGACTGGCTTTCTCAATTCAGAATGACTTGTACAAGAATCTGTGGCAATTATGTACCCTGGAAAATCCCAATTAGCATATCACAGCCAGGTGTTAAGGGTGTGATTAGATAGTGGCTAAGAGGTGTTATAGGAACGCCCAGAGTAAGGTGTTAAAACAGCATTGTACATGGCAGACAGTTGGTGTCGAACCCCCCCACCTCTATTTAGGCTTGGTTTCTTTATTTTCACATAAATGGCCTCCTTAACACCTCTCTTGAACCAGTCACGTTCCTTCGCCAGTATGTTAACATTACAATCTTCAAAGGTATGTCCTTTATCCTTAAGATGCAGTCCTGGGTCTTGTGATGCAAACAACTATTTTAATTTGGTTACAACACGCCATCAACGCGTTTCGGCAGCCAACTTGGCCTTCATCAGGATGATGGCGGCCGAAACGTGTTGATGGTGTGTTGTAACCAAATTAAAATAGTTGTTTGCATCACAAGACCCAGGAATTCACCCCCAAAACCCACTCTCGCGATGTACAGAGTTTCCAAAGACGCTTCTGAACTTCTTTATCTGACCTGGTTCCTTGCCGCTCCACTTCCTGGTTGTGGCTGTCAGTGAAGGCTCAACGTGACGTCAGCAGGCTGCCGATTTACTTCCTGGTCGCATTGTCAGGCAATTGGGCCTGACGTCACGTTGGCCTTCCCGACTGAGCCACAACCAGGAAGTGAGCGGCAAGGAACCAGGTCAGATTAAAGAAGTTCAGAAGCGTCTTTGGAAACTCTGTACATCGCGAGAGTGGGTTTGGGGGTGAATTCTACATTTCTCTCAAACACTGCTAAAGAGAAAGAACTAAAGGGGCCAGTTTATATTATCTGATTTATTTAAAAGAGTTTACATTTCCCTGCAAAGTTTCATCCTTTATGTTCAGTTTATTTCTTAGTAATTCTGCTTGTTATACAATAATACAAGACTTCACTTAAAATCATACTTACCTTTATTCACTTTATTGAATGTTCTTCAATAATCCAACAGAAGCAGAAGGGAACACAGTATATCTTCCCCGCAGTCACACTCCTCTGCTGCTTCCTATGATAGGTGCCATCATCATCCACGCTCCTTACACAATAAGTGCATGTGCGTACAGTGCAGGGAAGCGTGGATGTAGTCGGAACATGTCAGAGAGAAGCAGCTGAGGAGCGTGATCGAGGGTTAGCCTAATCTGTTATGCATAAAAAAGGGATATCCACTCCAAACCAGCTTCAGGGTAGGAGAGGGGTAATGGAAGAGGGACAGCGGAGAAATGCGGTCTCAGTTCTGCCAATCTGTACAAAATAAGCAAAAGGACGACTTTCCAGATCTTGCCGCAACTTTATTGAAGTATACATACTATTAAACACAGACAGGAGGATGATTCATTCGACGTTGTTCAAGGACTGCCCCCTTAGTCAAGATAATGTCATAAATGGTTTTCTCACACCATCAACACGTTTCGGGCCGCCATCATCCTGATGAAGGCCAAGTTGGCTGCCGAAACGCGTTGATGGCGTTTGTAACCAAATTAAATAGTTGTTTGCATCACAAGACCCAGGAGCTCTGTCTATTACCCTACACTAACCTAGGTTTTGTACGGTGAGCACCTAGGCAGATAGGCCACGTTCCTTACTACTATTTATATATATATATATATATCTAATAATAATATCTAAAACATCTTTGATAAGGTTTATTAGACTTAAATATCTCTAACAATCATTATTCAAATGAAATGGGTCAAAATAGTAATTGGAAAATCCAGAAAACTTCCCTTTTCCCTAGGAGTTTGAGATAGTCTCCCCCTATTAAAAAGGACACATTTATTTACACTCAGGTATTTTCAATCCAAGACTGCAAATGCAAAATGTTTACCATCAGCAATGATACACTGTCATCTTTAATGACATTAGGCGTTCTCTGATTCTGCACTTTGCAGAACCCACATATTCAGTACACAGCGCATTCGAACAAGTAAATCTATTAATGTTCTATTTGCATAGTATTCGTTTATTTAGTTCTTCCAGTGACAGTTGATTGGAAGGATGAGCTGACAGCAACAACCCCACTAGAATAATCCCTAGCTTGGGGGCTTTCCTGAAAACAAACTTTTTCGAACATTCACTAAGAATGCTTTCAGTCACCAGATTTGTATAATATGGGGTTATTTAGTTCGACACATCCCCTTCTATATATGGAAGGGGGTTGTAAGATGACATCATCTATGAGATGTTCCAAAATGCGTCAGATGATGCATCCTTATGTGCTGTATTTTTATGGTGTTTACCATGATAACTTTGTGCTGCAAAGATCTGAATTGTGGCCTTTGCTTATTGTTACTTGCTGTGTTCCTTCCTCTCTCCTGTTCAATTAATTGAAGAACAAAAGACAAAGCTCCTTTACTTCACGTTCTTCAGTTGAAGTGAAAAAATGTAAGTATGATTTTTAAATGGAAATCCTTGAAATACAAGGTAAAGCAGATCAGTGAATCACAATACACTTACTTTTTTTGCCTTTGCTAGAGCAGCTATCATAGTCACTTGACTCAATTTTCCTCTTTTAGATCAGCTTCAAAGCGTGCAAGGTCTGTATCTAACCTCCTAATGTGTTTGTCTACCTGAAGAAAAAGAGAAAATTGCAGACAAGGAATGGGTCAATAAGAAAGAGCCAAAGAGTGGCATGTTTCTGCACATAGAAACATTTTACTAGGAAAAAAAAAAATACACTTGATATTCCTTTAAACTAAATTCTATATATTCCCCAATGTAAGTACACCACTTGCAGGTCATAATGCCTATAAGTTTTGAAATACAGGAGCATTAGGAGCAATTTTTATAAAATGTCACACACTGTAGCTTTAGACTCATATGTTATTTAGCATAATATTTTCTCTTAAGTGCCCTGTAGTTGAAAAAAAGTGTCAGTTTAGTGTTTCCCAATAGTTAATATGCCAGGGCAGATAAAAGTGGTGATATCATTAGTCATGTGCATTACTGGTCTGGAAAAGCCACAACAGAAATCAAATGTATATACACTTAGGGCTAGGCCACACTAACGAGTTTTTCACGCATTTGCGCTGCGATTTTGATTAGAAGGAGGAATCACTGGAAAGCAAAAATCCACCCGATTTCTGATGCGCGCACGTTTCCTTATTACAATCACCATTTTCTTGCGCAAATGCATGCGTTTCTACATTTCTAAATAGCAAAATCGCATGCGCAAATGTGGGACAATGTGTGACAACGCAGAAGATTGCACACTCACCTGTTGATTATGCGTGCACTTCGGTGCATTGTAGTGGGGCCTCAGCCAAAAATAGCACAAACACACTTTATATCAGGATAGCAACCAGTGATCTCCAGATGTTTAAAAACTACAACACCCAGCATTCCTTTACAAGTATCTGTTAATTAGGGAATGCTGGGAGTTGTAGTTTTCAAACATCTGTAGATCTACTGGTTGCCTATCACTGCTTTATAGTTGCTGCTGACGGCATGTCCAGTGTTTGCACAGTTCTCACCATCTCATAGTTCTGCATAGCAAGTTGTACTTTGCATCTCCATATTCCTGCATTTCCCATCCCATAGCCTCTTGCACTTGTCTCAGGACTGCAGCTTTTCTTCAGAACTCATTGACCGGGCATTGCCATATACTGACACGATAACCGATCGATGTGACATTTCAGTCTGCGGAGCAAGAGAAACACAATAGCAGAGGAAAGTGTGACAAGTCAGGGAGCCCCCATCAAACACCATAAATGACATTTCTGCTATAGAAAGCTTACCTTCTGTTCTCTGGTCCAGGTCTCTCATCAGCTGAAAATTTCTCTGGAGTCTAATGGTAAATTTTCTATACCTACAAGATCACAGGAAACTTCTGTAAACATTGAAGGCATCAAAATATTATAATATAGAAAGGGAACGTTTTTCATTGCAGTACAATAAATCATGCCATTAGTCTGTGCGCATAGGGATACATACACTTATGAAGACACATACAGCTACGGCATCTTGTGTGGCCCAGTATCATTATTATATCCTTCCAAAGGGAGGGATGTCCAACCTGCGGCCCTCCAGATGTTTCAAAAACTACAACTCCCAGCATTCCTTGGGTTCTTCTACAATGGAGGAATGCTGGGAGTTGTAGTTTTCAAACATCTGGAGGGTCGCAGGTTGGACATCCCTGCTCCAATGTTTGAAACGACATCATCCACCATTCTCTGGCTGCTCTTAGTTAAAGAGAAATGCTGGGAGTTGCAGTTCACAATGGTTTTCATATGTCTGCTGTAGCATATTAATTCCCCATAGCATCTTACTTTATGTGCCCTCATTAGAGGAAAAAGACAGGGAGCATTATAGGGACAGACACTGCTGTGAAAATTAACATAAGAGACATTGGTAACATTACATGTTCATACACACGCTGCACACATATGACATATAACTTATAAATACATGTATGTGTATGAGTTTAATGCACAGCAAGGCATAGTCTGCTCCACTCAGCGCAATGCATACACACAAACACACACGTGCACAAATAACAACACTAGGAAAGCCTTACTGTCCAAATAATGCTCCAGGTCATCCCACCGCCATTTTCAGCGACAACAAACCCACTTCCGATTTTCACCGGAAACGTACAGAACTCCAATTTCCCTTCGTTCCGCCATCTTGCTTGGGGCGAAGTCTTTGATCTGAAATGGAATTAGTCTCCCCCTGCAGGTATTCCGGTGTAAGATACTGGACAGGAGGTGAATTCATTTATTTACCTAGTTTTACCTAGGTACACTATAATAAAAACCAATGTGAAATGTATGGGATGTTCTATGTATCACTATTCCATTACCCAATATGTCGGACCGAGCCTCTGCCCTTCTGCTCTGCTATAGGCTCTTTTGCACGTTGGTTCTCTACCTATACCGCACTGCCATTGGTTAAGCTGTTTGCCAATCATTTCCACGTATTTTAACGTACGATAGATTTTTTTCAATATAATGCCTGTCCTTACGTACCGCTCACTTCTTACGTGCTGTGTGATGTTGGTGGCTGAGCACGTCGCTGCTTTGTGATTGGTGGAATTGGGGCGGAGGAGCCAGTTTAAGCACTTGGTACGTTTCCTTTGGTTAAAAGGTTCGCGGGTATTTTCCAACTTGAGTCGCTGTGAGGAGAGTCAAACCGGGTAACGAGGGACTGTGGGTCGCCTGGTCAGGTAACGTGTGTCTTTACATCCCTGTGGCCTACACACCTAGCTGGTCTATCGAGGTAGAACATCCGCACGGCACCTGGGTTATTCTGTGTGTAAGGGCAACCGGGGGGGTGGACTCAATGTTATCGAGAAGCCTCCAAAGACCTGTCTGGGATTCTCCAACAATGTACCTCTCAGATGTTTTTGAAACTACAACTTCCAGCATTCCCTGGGTCCCCCCTGTTAGTTGAGCAATGTTGGGAGTTGTAGTTGTAAACTTCTGGAGGCCATTGTCAATCCCATGCATGGGGGGTACTTGCTGTTTTTTGTTGCAGTAGATTTAAGTTATTTTTGTATTGGATCCGTCCAGGAATTGGGGTGCTGTTAGGGAAAGCTGGAGTTGTAGTTTGCAAACTTATGTAAGTTCAGGTTTGACTCCCTGCTCTAGAAGGATGAACATGGGCTGGCATCATTTAATGGTTATACTGGGTTAGGATTGTGACCAGTTTGCCCAAATTAATGGGTAACGTCAGTATGTAAAAAGACTGTGTTATTTTAGTTGACTAGCTTTTCAGGGTTCAACCCTCAACAGGCATCATTACTAGATGGAAACCTACAATTTAATCCAGATGTAAAGAAATCAACCTAACCCTGTGTGTGTTTATTGGGGAATTTTCAATTTTTTATAGTAACGTAGGTGTCAATCTTCTTTTTCTAGGTAGCAGTTCTTTAATGATTGATAGAGAAATTCCTCAATAACAGTAGATGCCAGGTAAATTACTAGACAGTTTAGTTTTTGGCGCCAGGTAATTCTGGCTCTAATGCAGAGTTTGTTTTGTTTGCAGTGGCTAAATGGTTTTAAAGTTTGACTGGGCTCTGTCCTGTGCTTAGAATTAGACACATAGCCCATGTTGCTAATTTGTAGCAACCAATCAGATCCCACGCTTTGCTGGACTATCACAGTTTAAAAAAATACAAACACATTTGGTAACATCTGATTGGTTGATGCAGATTAAGGACTAGGCCACACTAGTGCATTTCTCAAGGGCTTTTGGTCTTGTTTTGCAATCCGTTAGCATGTGAGAAATACATGACGGTTAACACGATGTGCAAATCCCACTGATAACGGAATATTGCAGAATTGCAGAGCAAATGCATGGTAAAACGTGTAACATTGCATTTGCACATTTCACGTGGTTTGTGTGTGGGCCGCAGCGATTGACAGCAGAGGCAAAATTGTGCACCTTATAACTTCCCTCCAACTTTGAGATTTATGCGCAATTGGCATTTATCGCAATTGGTTTATTTACCCTATTTCATTTGGACATCAGCAAAGCTATCCTGTGGAGGCAAGTTTATTTGAAGGAAGTAATTATGGTTTGTTTTTTTGGTAGGCTGCAACCATGACTTTCCAATTTCACATACCCTTGGCATTTGGGGATCTGCTAAAGAGTGGGGCATGGGCAATATGTGGTGCAAGAAGTCCAACCTCTGCGACAGTTGAACATACAGTTTATGTGTAAGTCTAAAAAACTTGTATGTAGTCTGTATATTGTATTTGTAGTGCTGAAAGACTGAGGCAAGTGCATCCTCCACTTACCGGAGTGTGGTGTGAAAATGTTGTTATTTAGAGTGGGTACTGAAGTACCCACTCATTTCATTTAGCTTTCCAATTTAAGAAACATCCTACGTTTTGACATAGAGATGTTCCGTTTTGGTTTTTAATTCTCTATTTGTCAAATATTTTCCTGAGTTGATATTTTGCAGTTGATATTTTTGTCTAGACCTTCTGATTCTATATGCGACCACAAACCAGAAGTATCAAGCTACAAATGTAAACGATAGGAATCGTTGTATTCATTCTCACTCAGCAATTTTAAATAAATGATTTGCTGTTCTGTGAACCGTCACCCTAAAATCATTACCCATAAGATAAACACATGGGCACCCAAAAACATTAACCCCAATGAGATTGCACAAGGCTCTTTTAAGTATTATGTGTTTCCACCTCTGTGCCATCTTGTTAAGGAGATATATACGGGGAAAACTTTGTTTACAAACATGATTTGAAAAGCTCTTTGTAAAGGGCGGTCTGCAGGCCAGAATGGAGTCCTCAATATATGATAATTCTACCCTTTGAATTGGAAGTGATATGCAGAACAGGACATTGTTAAGCGCTGTGCTCTTCTGAGAAAACAAACTATCGTAATAAGCACTATATAGTTCTGTAACAGATGTTGCCTGCAGGTAATATCAGAATATGATAATTGAGATTAGATGCACTAAACCCAAAAAAGTTCATACTTAAGGTTCCAATGTTAGTGTAAATGTTTCTTTTTAACAATTTAAGAGGTTTATCAAAACTTTTTTTGTTTCAGCATTCCAAAGCTCGTTTCGTGTCGAAGGTCCACTTTCAATCCTTCAGTACTTTGATACACTCTATACATGTTACAGTAAGTATGAATGCCCTTGTCCATATACTTGGACAAGTGTATAAAAGTACACAGAATGGAGTAATAGACCATGATGTGCATTTGAATCTGTGCTGTGATGCTTTCAGTCCATCTCCCTGGAATTTTTTTTATTATGGATTACATAGCACCAACATCTTCCGTGACACTTTACAGTGGTAATCATATTACCTTTGCAAAGTAAGGGTTGTAGTTAACCAAGCTTCAATTTGTTAACCAGCTCAGATCCCCACTCCACCCACATCCTTGGTGGTCAAATCCAAAAGTGTGAGAAATTAGGAGAGCCACAGGCAGAAGTCAAACTGCAAAACAACTTTTTATTTTGTGCAACAAGTTTCAGAGCTGTTGTGCTCCTTTTATTAAGCATGCTTGATGAACGGGCACCAACTACACAGATCTGGAAGAGCACAGCCCCATCACTGACCATGTGGAGCACTGTAATCCTGTGGTGCTTAGAGGGGATTACTGAACTAAAAAAACAACCTTGTTGGAGCTACAGAGAGCTCCAAGCAAAGAGATCCCACAATAAAACTGGCGCATCCACATGAGCTGTCAAATAAGTAAGGCATTTATTTGCATCCATATATCTCACATACAGCACAACCCCCCAACCTGAACAAAAGCAGAGACAAAATAAAATATCTTATAAAAAAAAAAACCGTGGTTGGGCGTCCTCAAGCAGTGTAATTCCGGCAATTTGCCGTTTGGTCCTGGTATCTTTCATCTGCTAAATAATGGCACTCATCCCAATTTGGGCAGGGCACGGTCATATCGGAGCATGTGGACATCCTTTAGGATTGAAAGAAAAAAGTTTCATCTCAGTTAGGAAAGGTTTCTTTACAAGTGAGAACGGTGAAACTGTGGAACTGTCTTCCGTAGATGTGGTAATGGCAAGTTCATTAAATAGCTTTAAAATGTGCTGATAAGTTTTCTAAAACTAATAATATTGGGAATTACTGGTATTAAATATATATACTGTAGTTTGGTTGGTACGGGAACTATATAATATTGAGAATTACTGGTATTAATACATATACTGTAATTCTTGGTTGGTACAGGGATTATATATATGAGAATTACTGGTATTAATACATATACTGTAGTTCTGGTTGGTACAGGGATACTATATAATATTGAGAATTACTGGTATATATATACTGTAGTTCTGGTTGGTACGGGATACTATATAATATTGGAAATTACTGGTTTAATACATATACTGTAGTTTCTGGTTGGTACGGGGATACTATATAATATTGAGAATTACTGGTATTTACATATACTGTAGTTCTGGTTGGTACAGGGATACATATAATATTGGGATTACTGGTATATATATACTGTAGTTCTGGTTGGTACGGGGATACTATATATATATTGAGAATTACTGGTATTAATACATATACTGTAATTCTGGTTGGTACAGGGATACTATATAATGGAAGTTAACTGGTATTAATCAGTATACTGTAGTATGTTCGTGGTCTCTGGTACAGGGGGATGACATGTAAGAGAGTAGATGACAGGATTGTTGATATGACGGAAATTGAGATGATAGATTTTACGGTCTGTATAAGGTGTACAAGTATTTGGAATTACGTATATAATGTAGTCGGGACGATACAGTATGCGATACGGTACAACTTGATACTGATGAGTGGATACTAGTGATACTCAATATAGAGAGGAAGAATGACGCAGTAGGGGTTCTCCCAATACTGTGTTGCGTGGGCGTTTGAAAACCGACAACATATAGAACATGGAAGAACGACAGTATTAAATACAAAGTTCCCTACAATACCTGAACAAGTATCAATGATATAATCCAGTAGTCAACAGTATTCCAATATAAATATAAACCCGTACACACCACACCACAGTCTTCTGGATTGAGGAATTTACTGATACAAATACACACCAAATATACAGTTAAACGGTTGGAACTTCAATGCCTTTGAGTCTATGGTGGTTCCCCCCCCACCTGTTTTTTTTCTTTTTCTTTAAGCGGGGTTTTTTGCCAATCATACTGATCAACTGTTAGCTTAGGAGTGGTAAGAGAAGTGAACGGATGGATTAGCGGACAATGTCTTAATACCACAGGTTCGATAAGTGTGCGGACGCATGTCCTATTAAATGCGACATACGCTCCTTCGTTCCACGCACATCCACGACCATCCTCGATGGCCGCGTTCAGTGTAAAAGGCTACGCTTATCACACCAAAACGTTACTATGGGAGGGCAGGGAGAATCTAACGGCCTTCAATCAACGGAGTATATTAACCAAAGCGACGGGTGTAGTAGTGTGTACATCTAGTCACCGGTAAGGTGGGAGCTAGCTTCTAGTGCGTCCAGGTGATTGTGTATGATAATCTACTGTTGTCCGTGATTTGTAATGATAGTTTCTTCTTCCCCCTTGGAGTTTTTGTTTGGACGAGACTGTACACTTAAGTACATAGCTTCCTGTTGCACTGTTGAGCTTTAAGATTGTGTGAGTTTAATTGAGTCGGGATTGTGCAGGCAGAACGATCCGCAGAGTCAGGTTGTATGTTGCCTGCAGGGACCAGCAAGTGATCGTAGGAGTCATATGAAAGTTTCGGGACAGCTTGGGTTATTGCGACATGAAAGTAAATGAGGATGAGATTCGTTAACCAACTTCACCATACCTTCTCAAATTACCATGAGGAGAGTGAAGACAAATCCAATGTAACCCCTACGTGCAGAGGTTCGGGCTGGGGACCATTGAGTAAGGCAAGGTGGGAGGTCAGGGTATCAACCGGAGATGTGTATGGTCGCAATTGGTAAGAGCCACGCCATGCTGTTTGGGGATTTGTGTGATGAGTGATTCTTAGCTAAATGGGTGCAGCAGATGCAGATGGGGAAAGACTACATGTTACATGGTCTGCCTGTCGAAAGTTGGCTTGCACTCGTATTGCGCGTTAAGTTCATCTACAGAGCTCTTCACTAAGGCTTTTATAATGTATGAATGGAGGAAGCGGAATTATAGGGAATGTATAATTTGTCGTCTTCTGCTTGTGCCATTTTTGCAGCCATTCCGGTCACTGGATTCTGCATTTGAAGAGGATGTTCTTGAGGGTTTAGGTAAAAGGTATGGGCATTACTATGTGTGTCTTATAATCATTGGCATGCTGATCTATAAGGAATGTGTGGGCCAGCCCTTCGAATACAATACACCAGATAGGTGATCCTTTATCTAAGAAGTAGTAAATACAATGTATGCAATCCACATGTAAAAATGTATCCATTTACATAGGAAAATTTTAATTACGAGGTCTTGGGCCCTTTTGGACTGTGGTGACAACACTAAACTGATCAGGGGTAGAAGTCGTGTATTGGTGTCGAGTGAGGTGCTACACATCTCTCCATAATGCTACTATCCACATATTTTTATAGACCAGCCTTGTATTTTTTACACGTGGGCTGCTGCCAAATGATGAATCCATGGCAAATGTGACTCTTTGTTTTACCTGATTTGACTTTGGTCTCTCTCCCCTGGTTGTAATCTTGGTGTTTGTGGGAAAGTCCACACAAACACTGTAAGGCCAGACCTAATAGGCAGAAGCTGCTGGTCTCCGGTTCTGTATAGTTGCTGCCCACTGAAGTACGTTTGTGCAGATACCGTGACTACAGTCAATGAGCGCGATTGGGGAATGCGGACTAAAAGTCTTAATATAAAGGTAAAAGGGAGAAATGAGCTTTATCTTTGGTAATCTGATGGCTGGTTTCCTATTTGGGTGGCATTGTGTCCTATTAACTTATTGTATATTGTTTGTGCCTATACTGGGTATACACAGGTTTTATTTACTGTCCTGTGGCCTTGGTGGATGTAGGAAACAATATTATCCTCATTGCAGCACTTAAGCACTTTCAAATATTGTAACAACTTTCCATTTTCGTAGAGTTTAATGTATGTTGTAGTCTTAAGTGTGGCGAATAGACCTATGGCTTTCATCTTGCAAGGCCTTTCCTCCTGGTAAATGTAGCATTAGGTAACGCAACCGTTAGACTGGGCATATATACTTTTGGAAAAATGGATTTGTGTTTATAAAATCATAAAGAGCCAGACACTGAGCTGCATTATTTTCCTAATCTTTGTAACTTTTGTTTTTTAAAACCACAGTTGCATCTCGTCATGCCAGGGAACGTTCCTGCTATACTAGAGGATCTTAATCTGTCTCCTCTCCAACGTAATTCCCTCTTAATGCCCTCAAGATGAATTGTTTCATCTCTGCACAGTTGATCGGATCCTTTGCAGGCAGAAACCTATTAAAGCCTCACTAGGGAACATAGAGCAAGTGGAAAGGTGAAATATTAGGAGCATTGCTATTTCAATTTTTTTTTTCCCTTGGTAGAGTGTTAACTTTGTATTTTTGCAGGGTAGAGGGCTAAAATCAAGAACAGAAGGATTCTCTTGGGAGGTGGAGAGAGAGAGTGTCCTGCAAGCCATCACCCATCTCTTGCAATTAGAAATTCGCCGTCTGTGGAGCATCGTCGTGGTGGAGGAATGAGTTTGTCAGGTCTGTTGGAGGAGTGTTTGCAATAATTAAGTGGCATAATTGAAACACACACAAACTTTCGATTTAATAGTAAGGAATATTTATCCGCACATGTCAAATGATGATTCCAAGGCAAATCGGATTCCTTTCCTGTGTTTGCATCCTTTTGCTTTCGGCTCTGTAATCTTGGCAGTTGTAGAGAATAGTTTTCTCTCACCTGCTGTAAGGCAGCCACAACAGAGGCTGTTAATGCAGGTGGTCTTCCTTGCAAACCTTTCTGCCCGCCGCCAGAGGAGCGGCAGAGACAAAGGGTTCCTACATTCAGAGCGAGTTAAAAGCAGAAGGTTGGCTTAAAATGGGAAGGTATGAAGAGTATCATCTTTGGGTAATCTGATGCTAGTGGAAGCAGTTCATGTCTCTAGATGATTCTTAATGCTTATTTTTGATAAAGTTGGTCTCTCTAAACAAGTTAAAAATGTTCTAAATGAATTGTTTTATAAGTTAAGTGTAAGCCTTGAGGTTTTTCTGGCTAAATGTTTTCTCTCTCTTTGCTTGGGTTACCAGTTGTTGCTACAGGATGATGGAGAATCCAGTATTGTACTCGCAAAAAACAAAGAACACGAGAGAGGCCTTGGACATTTGTTTGGTGTATGTGAAACGCTTATAACCAATGCTGAGTGAGTTTAATTTTAAAACGATGGGTATTTTAAGGGGTATGGAAAGTATTGGCTGTGGTTGAAGGCCTTTCATTAAAAGATAGGGAGTCTATGGCTGCCAAATGATGAGTCCAGGCGAAGTGACTCCTTTCTCCTTAGGATGTGTGGCCTTCCCTTTTACCCTTGGTCTGTAATCTTGGTGACTGTGTAGAATAGAGTCGCTGTCACTGTAAGGCCAGCCACATCAATTGGTGTCTCCCAAACACCATAACGGTGATCTTGTCTATCAGAGTGGGTGGATAGAGTCCAGGAGACCTACAGTTTGACCGGAAGGAGCTGGAAGGGAAACTGGTCAGAGGTCATGACCTAAAAGAGGCAAGAAGGTGGAAATGAGCACATATCTTTGGTAATCTGATGGCTTGCAGGGTAACTAAAATCTGAAAACATTCTCAAGCTCCTGATACAATTAAATGGCAGATATTCAAGGAAGTTAAAAGCTGAACTAATATGTTAAATACTATATTGGGTGACGGGCATGTTTACCCTCAAATGAAATATGTAAATCGCACCCAAACCCCTTAAAGGTATAGTCCACCCAAAAATAAACTTTTATTTGTTCGTGTATTAATGAGCAACAACCTCAAAGGCCATGTTCATTTTTCTCAAAAAATCATTTGCCTTGCCGATCTTTAATGAGATATATATATAGGTCAGGTGCACTTCTCTCCACTTCCTCTTTAGTAGACCCCAAGCTGCAGCTTAGGGGGGAAAAAAAATTTGTTTGTCTCTCCCTCCCCCCCCCCCCGTTCTCACTGCTGGATGTTAAGACATGCTCAAGAGCATTTATAATGGCACATCCGGATGGCCTCCAGGGCACCTCACTTTTTGCTCCCAGGAATCTGCAGGCAATAAGTTATACTAAATTTATGAAAGAGCGGGCGTCCACTCAGCTATTATCTGCTGATAATTTTAATGCGACATGTTTCGGGTCCACATTGACCCTTTCTCAAGCACAAAAAAAAGCATAAAAACAACAGAGGCAAGGTGAGAGGTAACTATGTGTCCATGCTGCAGGATTAAGCCAGTACAAAGGTCTAACTTTTGAACCACTGGACCAATTACATGCTGTAAAGTTGTTTTGGAGCACTTATTGGGCCAAATATAAAAAGTTAGTTTTTGGGGTGGGACATGCTTAACATATTACTTAAACTTTTGGATATGACTTGGGGAATAGCATTCAGTCATTGGCTGTGATGGCAGCAGTCAATCATGGATGCTACACAGTGATGACAAAGAACAAGGAAGCAGAAAGGTAACATTGGGCAGTGTTTTGGGTTAGACTTACATCCGAGTTCTAACTATTGCAGGTTGGGGGTGATTTACCTATACCATTTTTCTACAAGGGTAAACTTGCCTTCTAGGGTATTAAAGCACATTGAATAGTATTCATACACTGAACGTGCTATATTGTGGTGCTATTAGAGCTTGTGCTTCCCATGCAATGGCCAATAGTAGATGGATTCCATGTAAAATGGCAAATTGATCTAAATGTTGTGCCTAACGCTGTTACCTGCCAATACGTACCATTATGCAGCAGACCCCCGATCAGACTTGCCTGCGCTGAACAGACAATAGTCCAAACACGTACACACGCCGGCTATCAACCGAAATGGCCGTTCGTCATGGGTGTGAGTTGTGATCAGGGGTCTGCTGCAAAATGGGACGTGTGTACGAACCGTAACATCTGGAAATGAATTGTCTAGGGCAGGGAGTTAATGGGCAGATATAAGGACTGTGCTGATCAAAGCAATAGTTGAGGTTTGTACCGTGTTAGCCATAAATAAGAGAGGAGGAGTAGAGCTGTGAAAACCTTTCATTGGCTAACTAGATAAAAAAAAAAAAGCTTTTGGGAGTCCTAAGCCCCTTCATCAGGCTGAATGTTACAAAAGACCTGAGAAACTTCTATACACATTGGGACACCTGCTCTGTAGGGGTTTTCGTTTTATGATTGTTGTCCATTGTTCTGTAGGTGCCAGTGTGAAGGTGATTCAACTTCTGCAGCACTTTGAGCATCTGGCTTCGTCCTGGTGCAGCTGCGTTGAGTCTTGGGCTGTGGAATATGGAATGAAGCCTGTGGTGGGTGAGATAATGAGGTAAGGGATCTTGCCCCTTTGTTGTGCCAAACTTCTATGTTAACCGATGATGGGGGGAATTGTTTTTAATGGTTAATATCCTTTGAAGGGCATTCCACCTCCCCACCCACCTTACTAAAATTCCCCCACTATTGTCTCACTGTGCAGTGTTTAAAAATCCTACCAAACCTTTCTGCTCCAAATGGTTCTCCTGATGTCTGTCCAAAGTCCCAGAAAGTGAAGACCTGTTGGTGAGTGAGAGAGAGGTTTCCGCCTTTTACCTTTCCTCTGAGAAGATTCTGGCTGGCCCTGCAGCCCTTTTCCCCTCCCTCCTCCCTCAATGTTGCTGCCTGCGGCCCTCGCTTTAAATCATTTTGCTGTAGTGGACCCTTCCCAACCGCCATATTCGTTTGCAAAAAGATTCTGTAATGTACTTAGAGAGCCTAGTTCCCTGGTGTTCGCATTGCCTCTCAGCCAATCACGGACGCGGCTGCAGGTCCGGCCCCTGCTTGCAATTTCCCGAATGCCGGGGAAACGAAGCTCAGGTAAGTACCTTTCTGGTTTATTTTTTGGCACAAATATGGGGGTTGAAAGGGTCCGCTACACTAACAGCAAAGGTGTGTAATGAGAGGTGAAGATACCCTTTAATCTACAATTCTGGTGTGTGGGGGAAGAGATGGACGTTTCCTACCTCACTGCTTTCTTTAAAAGTTTTAGCTTTTTCGAGTTTTTGTTAAAATGTCTTGGTGTGGCCTTGCCGTATTGTCCTTGGTGTTTTTGTTGTCTCTCTAAGGCTCTATACCAACCAGCCATTATTGGATCCACAACAGAGTTTTATAGAAATTGTAATTCTTTTTGCTTGTGGTTAATCGTTTTCAATTCTATTCTCCCCCTCCTGATTTCAGGGAAATTGGCCAAAAATGTTCCCTGGATCTCTCCGAGAGGCCTCTGGAGTTAAGTCCTTTGCCACTTTTCTAACCGAGTTGGCAGAACGAATTCCATCCATCATGATGCCCAGTATAAGCGTCTACTGGATTACCTGGACGGGGAGGTAAGACTTGAATTGAGAACTGGTTCAGTTTAGTGTTTGGATGTGGTGACTTTCCTCTTCCACCTACTTTGTTACTATTTTCAGAATTACGCGATGAGAAATGCAGTGTTGACAGTGATGGGCGAGATGGTGGTTCGTGTACTGAGTGGAGAACAGCTGGAAGAAGCAGAAAGGGGGCACCGTGTATCAGTTCCTAGATACCCTCCAGAACACATACATGATGTGAACACGTATGTGCGCAGCTGTGTCCTTCAGTATTTACAAACCGTAGTTGCAGGAGAAAGGTAAAAATTTTTTTTTTTTTTTCCCTTTTGTCTTTTAGACTTGACTTAATTGTTGTCCCGTTTCTCCAGGCTCTTCCTTTGAATCGTTTCCAATCCGTGGTCACACTTGTTGTGGTCGGCCTTTTGACAAATCGGTGGAATGTTTGTAAGAATGCCATCCGCTCCTGGCGTCATTCTGGCAAACAATCCATTTACATGCAAGGTGGGATTTTTTTGCTTGTTGGGCACAAAAGCTTTAGACGGGCTTCATCATAGCTGATCATGTGATGTTAAAATAATCATCCTGAATTGTCTCCTACTGACTGTATCTTGGACTTTCAGCTGAGTAGTGCAGACCTAAGGGAGCCTCTAGAAAAGGAAACCAAGAAACTACGAGAGTTAAAAGAAAAGCTCCAGGGACCCAAACCTGGTAAGGATTTCCCTGCTATAAGTGTCGGTTTGTTTGGGAAACATGAACTGTGTAAGATGTGCTGTGTACATTTTTTTTTCTGCAGTGTAGTAATCTCCCCAGAGGAGGAATGGAAGCTATGTGCCGAGCTGCAGGAAGCCTATATGATATTGCAGGAGGAGGATGAAGAAGACTGTGGCACTGAAGGGGGAGATTGAATTTTCCCAACAACTGCAAGAGCAAATATTGCTGCTTTTCAGAAACCAGCTACAAGTAAGCAACTGGTCGAACTATCACAAGTAAAATTCACCCTGAAACAACAAACGTAACTTTTGGCTTCACCTTGGTTTTTCTTTCCAGGAAAGCCATCCGCCTGGCACGAAAGGCATCTCGCAGTTCCAACAGGATTCATTATTTTCGGAAGTTAAATTCAGAAGATGCAGAATCGTTGTTGGGTGTTCTGGAGAAGATATTCACAGGTACAGGGTTATTACAAGATGGAAATAACCCACTCACTATATCATTTTAGTCTAAGCAGTAGGAGTATTTTAAATAGCTGATTCAGAGGGTACGAGTAGAATCTTGGGAGCTAGGACATTTGACAGCAGCACGGTCTTTAAAGCCAGGAACACCAGTGCATACACCTCTCCTTCGGTACATTAACCCCCTCATGTCAAACTTTATATACAGCTTAAAATTCGGTCTCTTTAAAATTAAAATTTAGTATGGTAATTTTACTGCGTATTTACCTCTTTATGCAGACCGGGAAGCCGGACCAGAGATTCCAAACTCCAACAAACAGGATGATCCTTCTGTTATCGCGTCCCCAAATGATCTCCCTCCCAGGAGTGCAAAGTTCTGAAAGGGACACAGAGATGTTGTGTCCAGTACTGACAGATGCTTCATCATTCTCGCTGAGATAGAGGAGCCATTGACGTGGTATTGCAAGATGATGTATGTAACTGCCGTGTCAGGTACCTTTTTGGCCATGATGCTTTTAAGGAAAACTGTATTGATGTAAAAATTATTGGGCCTAAATAAAAATTCCTACCCTGTGTATCTTGTTTAGTGGTGCAGGAAGTCATTGAGTTCTTTGTCCACGGTATCACAGTTGGAGTCTCTCAGGCTGTGCTTGGAGTTCGTCGTATGCTACCCCTGGTGTGTCCAAGGACCAGGTGTTGGTGACGCTGTGCTGAGCGCCTATGCCGTTGTACCTCAGCTCAAATGGAGAATCGGATGAGTAAATCCTCCCCCAGTTTAATACATTTTAATTCATTCAAATTACCCGAATCTGTACTCTGGTTCTTTTACTTGTAATCTGAAAATTATACAAAAACATATGAATGTATTGTATGTTTATTGAAACTATAACAGCAGGGTGATTTGTTAAACAGAACTAGGCCATAACTGGGTGGAGTGCAACATTTAATAACCAGTTCATGCCTACACCCCACAATAATGTCCTGTTTGCAGGAAAGAAGATGAATCTGACCCTTATCACGATCCCATCTTCCTTACTCCACAAGAGCACACTTTGCTTGTCTAGCATGTTATTTTATGTTACTATGGCAACACTTTCCTGGGTTTCCCTTACAGGGTAAAAAGCACAGGGATTGGTCCGTAGTTTCTCTCCTAATGGTCGACTCATCCGCAGGATACGCAATGTCTGGAGGAAATAGTGAGTATAAACACAACTTTAAAAAAAAGTTTGGAGAAAAATAAACACAATGATGCAAATTAAGTTTAGATTTACATTCTGTGACCACACGCCAATTGGTGTGTTTGCACGACTGCAGGGGTTACACTGGTGCAGTATGGTTTTTTCAGTTTTTTAATGGACACCGCAATATGCAAATATCAGACATATCCCCATGTGGGTAGGACCTTTTTTCTTCACAGGCAATCTGGTGTTTGTTGTATATACTGTCCCACCAAGACACAGTTCCCTGTTTACATGGTCTCTACTCATAGAGCTGTGTATAATCTCCATCTTGCTTTAGGGAGTGGGATGCATTGTTTACATGGTCCACAACTTAATGCTAGATTGCTGTACACCAGTATGACTGGGAGTCTGTTGTTAACGAACACGAGCTCTGAATACAAAACTGTTAATGGTTCTCGTTTCCTTGATTTGTACAGGCAACGGGATTTTTATTGGGTGACTACTAGTTATTGGTTTAAACGCCAGATTTGTGTGTTAATGAACATTTAATGAACAAATGTGGGTTGTGTTGGATAGGAACCATATTAATCAAGTTTTTACTCACCTCTGTCCTATTTCTGCCTTTCCATTGTTCTTTATAAAAGGATTGTTTTTGGGTTGTTTTACTTGCTTCCTCTAAAAGGGAATGTACACCTCTCTGGACACATCTGTAACTGCTACATAGAACCCAAAAGCTGGACATTGTTTGCTAGAAATACAGTATTCAGCTCCCAGACTAAGATTTTTTACTTGCAAGCTTCTGATCCACCGCCGCTTCAGGTTTCCTCACTCTCTCTCCACGGCGCTGCTGTTTTGTTTTTTTTTTTTGTGTTCTGGGCAGCCACAGTGGGAGACTGCTCCGGGATGTAGTCGGTGATGTGCCGTGACTCAGGGCCGACTCAGTGCTTACGTGGAAGTGTAGAGCCGCGGAGGTGGATCGAGCAGCTTGTAAGTATAAAATCTCAGTCTAGGAGCTGAATTACTGATTTTAAACAAAACGAGTCCATCTTTGGGGGGTTTTTGTAGTGGTTACAGATTTGTGTCCAGAGGGTGGAAATCCTCTGGACACGGGGAGTTCAGGATAAATCTCCTCTTGCATTCTAAGTTCATAATAACGTTCGTTCTTTCTTTAAATTGAGAGATAGCTTGGGGCAAATTCTTTTCAGCCTGCAGGGGGGGTCCAGGAACCATGGGGTTGAGGCACCAATCTCAGGAGCAGACCCTTAAAATAAAGAATTGCGAGGCTCTGGTGCTCCCTACTATAGGGCATACATATCTGAGCCTCCTCCAGTCTTTTGGTGTCTGCTTCAGAATATAGATGACCTCTCTGATTCAGAACACGGCTCCCGACATTGGAGAGCTGCTGATAGGCAGAGGAGCTGCACATCAGCCCCTTGGGGCTAAAATGTGCAGTCTCTCCTCTGCCATGCAGGCAACAAACCAGAGGCATTGCTTCCTGCAAACTGCATACCAGTTTATTCCTGTACTTGGCTGCACTCTGTTACTTCCACTACTTTCTGGCTCCAAATGGGGAGGGATTCCCCCCCCCTCGTCTCTCCTGGGCTTTTAACATCTCGGGGGTGGGACACTCCTACCTTCTTTGGCTCTTTGGCTCCAGACTACATCAAAATCCTCCTTTCAAACCTTTACATTCGTATTTCTCTAGCTCTCCTGCTTGGAAGACTTTCTGCTGGGCCGTATCTCCAATAGGAGAGCCTCTGAACTGGCTGTCTTATCAGTGGGAACCTTCATGCCTGACTTATGTTGTGCATGGCAATCCTCTGGCCTGTGGTTTCTGCCTTCTTTCCAAATCCTTCCTCTTCTAGAGGAGCACCAAGTTGCATTCTCTGACATGGTCTGATCAGAGCGCCGTCCCTCATCATCCGGCTCTTTCACACTATGTTCCCCTCCCAAGGCAGACATAGATCCATGGGCCTCTCCTCCTTAATAGACCCTCGAGTGGCTGAGTGGCTTTAAGACCCACCTTTGCTCTCTGCTTGGATGGCAAAGCGATGGGGTATGGCTCAAACAATTAAACAAAGATATCCGACCCAGAAAAATCCCATCTATTCGATATAATTCAGGATTTTCCGTATGCGGCAGTTTGTGTTGGAGGCACAGCTGTAAAATCCAGCGACTAATCGACTCGGCTTCTGCCTCAGTACGGGACGCAAAGGGGTTTTTATGGTAAAAGTCTGGGCAGCGATGCTGCTTAAAAAAAGGAATCCAAATTCTCCAATAGAGTACACTCAAGCACAGCCCCTTTGCACAGGCCTTCAATTAATAGGTGCAATCCTCCCAGCCCTCCCACTTCAAGGCCACAGCAATACGCAATGCAAATAGTGGAGGAGCACACTACTTCATATTCAGGGTTTATTAGCTAAAAACTACTTTCGGGGGATATGGCTTCCCTTCCTCAGGTATAACTGTGTAACACCCCTTCACCTTATATACCCTAAATCCCACCCATTGTGATGTGGCATAAGTGACGGGAATGGTCCTTCATCAGGAAGTGTTCTCGAATCTAACTCGTCTGTGGGAACTCCGGAAATAGAATCATGGCACGCGTCTTAACTGCAGGTTCCCCTCTTTTGTGCGATGAACGCGACATCCTCTGGCCACACCTCCTAGATCACTGTTAGTTCCATGGCGGTCCCAGTTAGTGTATGCCTCCCCCAATAGCCCTGATTACGTGCGTGCTGAAAAGATCAAGTTGGAAGGAACCACACTATATTCATAGCTCCCAGGTGGCCAAGGAGGCTTGGTTCACCGTCTCTAAGAATGTCACGGGACAAACCTGGCCCCTACCCCTCCATCCAGACTTCTTTTCCTAGGGTCCATTCTTCCACCAGGATCTCAACAACTAAATTTAATGGTGTGGCTATTGAATCCACCATTCTGAAAGAGCCATTCCCTCCATCGTTGCTCCCCCACCTGATGGGCCGCACGTAAATTCTCGTCCGCAAAAGTCTATCACAAATATGGCAGAGATACATAAATTGGACGTCTTCCAGGGGTTTATAGGCCTGCTTGCGTTTCCTACAGGCAGAGATTAGATAAGGGACTGTTCTCTCTGTCCCGTACCTTTTTCAGTGCCAGACAGTTTTTGCAAGTTGTCTAACCGTTTTTTGCCAGAGAATTTTCACAGGATTTGCCGCATATGGTTTTAAACTAATATTACAGTAGGAAAACCCCCCAGTAAAATTAGGAATATTATACATGTGTTTTTTCATCACAAAGTGTACTTTAACATTGGTATCAAACATTTTTTGGAATTTTTCTGGAGATTTAACTTTAATTATGGGTAAAATATGTAAAAAATAAAGAAAATAGCACTTTTTCACAGTTTTCCCGTTTTTACTTAGTTATCTTAAGGTTACGCACAAATCTTACTGTTTCTAAAAGCTCTATACTCCAGAGTTACAACGATAACCAGATATATGTAGGTACCGCCGTACTTTTCCTGTACAGGGACCCCCCAAACCTAAACTGCACCTTCAAGAATATTACAAACCAAATTAAAATGTATAACTATGAAGTAACATAGAATATCTCCAAACTTAACTAAATATCCCCACAAATGAAGATTGTATGCTTCTTGAAGTTCTCATTCATCAGGTTCTTGGGTCAATCTGTTGATATTCATTAGATCAACTGGACATGAAATGTAGTTTCTTGAAGACGTTTCGCTAGTCGGATTACTAGCGAAACGTTCTTCAGAACTACATTTCATGTCCGTTGATCTAAATTGAATACAAAGATAAATGAGATTGTAATGTATAACCCCCACTACTGACGGTTAACTAGAATATTCTACCAATCTACTATAATACCCCACAAGTGAGAAAAAAGGGGGTGGTAATGTATAAACCACTACTGAACAGTTTCAGTAGAAATCTACCAACATGTACTATATATCGCCCCACAACGTGAAGATTGTAATGTATAACCCTACTGACAGTTGTATAGAATATCTACCAAATTAAAACTAAAAGATCCCCACAAGTGAGATATTTTTTAGAAACTACACACGGCCGCAGATATTATGAGTGAGGTAAGTTTCGATCAAATGGCAGATACCCGGACGCAGCTCTTCGTGCCAATTGTAAGTTATTTTCTCAATTTTCCTGTTTTTCCCGTCTGTAAAATTCGAGACAAACATCAAATGGAATTTCAGGCTAAAAGCTGTGGAGGAATAGTGTTCAAGGCGCTATCTCAAATATGAAAGCCTAATCCCTCCGAATTAAAACGTTATGTCACATCAATGGGTGATACCACCGAGACATGGCTACCAACTAACCACAAGTGGTAATAATGCTGGAATCAAGGCAGTGACAGGTGAAAAAAATTTAGACCATCCTCATATATTTGAGCTTCTGCAGTTTTTTTAAAACTAAGTACCGCCTGTAAGCTTGGAAATACGCCCCACCAGAAAACTATATATTTTGTGGAATGTAGACACCTCAGAACTTAGCGGTAATTGCTTTCATTCATACTCATCAAAGGTATAGGTGCAAGCTCTTCGTAGAAATTGCCGTACTTTTCGCAGATGTTCTGAAAAAATTTAAACAAGAGAACAACTTCAAAGGTAGAAGTCATGCCAAAACCCCTGAGGAATAAAAAAGTTATAAATATCAATCTTCCCAAATGTCCTGAATCAAACGTAATGCCAGTATATGTTGGTTACCACACCGGACGTGGAGCGAAAAGCCACAAAGTGAGACAGATGCACCGATGGCTCAGAACAGCGAAAATATTTAGCCAATCCGAATTCTGGACAGTCCTGCAGTTTTTTTCCACAAAACACCCCCGTTAAAACTTAGAAATAACCCCCACAAACTTATATATTCCTAAATCTACACACCTTTCAGCTATGTAAACACTGGTAGTTTGTCGATTCATACCATCAATGGTGTTGGCGCAGTTTCCTTCATAGAAGTTCGCATTTCGTCTGAAAAACAGAAGCAAAAAACAACTTCAAAAGGGTAGAAATCAATTCAGCAAAACTCACGGAATGTAAAAAAAAAGTTACCAAACATCAATCCCCAAACATGTCCCTGAATCAATTGTAGTGCCTATGCATGTTACACCAACGTGGACGTGGAAGCTTACTAGTCATGAAGTTGAGACAATGCAAGCAGATGGCTAAAAAACGAAACATATTCAGTCAATCCAAATTACCCACCAAAACACCTCCAAAAACTCGAAACTACTCCCCTAACACTATATATCCTTTGGAATCTACACACTTCAGGTATTTAAGGCTTTGATTTGTTCATTCATAACCTTTCAATACGTTGGAGCAGTTATCTTCGTAGAATTTGAATTTTAAGGCGAGCGATTTTTCTGAAAAATTAACAAAAAACACTTTCAAAGTTAGAATCAATGCCAAAATCCATATAAGGTAAAAAAAAGTTACCAATATCAATCCTCCAAATTGTCCCTGATCAAACAGGTAGGCCCATATGCATTGTTACCTCCTCAGCAGACGTGAATCGGTAGTACAAAGAAAGCCAATTGACACATGGTCCATTACGCAACTTTCAGATTTGTCGACAAACTAAACAACCCTCTTTTATGAAATATCCCACAAAACTAGATTATTCTTGGAATCTACACAACCTTCACTATGCAACGGGCCATGTCTTTTATGCGATACCACCAATGGTTGTTGGCACCTGCTGCGATAGTGAATTTATGCACACTGGTACTCAGATTTTTGTGGACAAATGTACACAAAATAAATTTCACATTTAAAATATCTGTCAAATTCCCATGCAATATAGAAAAAACGTGTCAAGTAATCAATCTCCAAATGCCCTGAGTTCAAACGGTAGCCATATATTGTACACCCATGGACGTTGGAAGCCACTAGTCACAAAGTGAAGCCATGCACGAAGTGCCGTGACAGAAAAAAAAAATCAAAGAGTCTCTGGTAATTTGAACAGCTTACTCTTTTCAAAGAAACGGCCCTGTAACCTCTGGAATGCCTGCCCACGAAATAAAAAACCCACGTAATGTCAATCTTCCACAATTCCTGACTCAAAGCGGTATTCCATATAAGGTGATTGCAAACTATTGGGTCACCGAACTTAGCTCAAATGGGACGCATGCTACAAGCGCTTGATACTGTGAGAAAAAATTGAAAAGTCCTCTTGTGATTTGAACAGTTTTATCTTTTCCCGCACTTTTCAAAGAAACAGCCCAGAACTTGGAAATACCTCCCCATGGGAACTATATAGTTTTTTGGAAACTACTCACCTTCAGCTACATAATGGTGCCATGGCTTACATACAATACGATGAAGGAATTCCAGACGCAGTAATCAAGAACGCCATGCTTTTTGAGATTTTGTGGAAAAAATAAAATATATGATTCAATGGTTGGAAGATCCTACCTAGACCACCCACTGACAATAAAACCTCGCCACTAATGTCAAGTCTTCCTGCATGTCCTTGATCCACAGGTATCCATATGCATGGTTGAGAACAGACCACGTTGGGCAACTACTAACTCAAATGGGAAGTCATGCACAGTGCAATTACAAGATGAAAAAACCTCTAAGTGCTCTTTTCGCTCATAGGTAAACAGACCCAAACTTGGAATACCCCTGCGCAAACTATGATATTTTACGGAAACTAATAGTGCCTTCAGCTACATAATGGTGTCCGATGCTTTCATACATAATGCAGAATTCCAGACGGATAAATCCAAGAATTCTGTGTTTTAGGTTATTTTGTGAAAATAAAATAAGATGAGTTCCAGAGGTGGAAATCCCTACCTAAACCCACTTTACAAGCAAAAAACGTCACTAAATTGTTGAATCTCCCACATGTCCCTGAATCAACGGTATGCCATATGCGTGGGTGCACACAGAGGTGGTGGGCCACGAAGCTAGCTAAATGGAACGCATGCAGAAATGCAATTACAAGAAAAACTCAGTGTTCGTGGTAATTTGGAACACCAATGCACTTGAAAAGCCTCCCCAAAAACTACTCTTTTTTGAATCTTACACACCTCAGTATGTACGGTATCATGCTCTTCGTATATGTGTTAGAATGTCCAGACTCGCTGTTATTTCTAGAACGCCGTGCTTTTAAGGGATTTGTGGTGTCAGCGCAGAAGTCCCCTGCTCCTGTTTTTGCCCAAAACGAACTCGAAACAGGAGCAGGGGCAGCACCTAGCCAGCAAGGGACCGGGTCAGGTTCTCCTTTGAACAGTGGTAAACCTGTCAAATTACAGCGCACTTCAATTTTTTCTACTGTATCAATTGCGCTTGTAGCATGCCGTCCCATTTGAGCTAAGTTGGTGACCAATGTTTTGCAACTCAGCTTATATGGACATACCGTTTGGTCAGGAATTGTGGAAGATTGACATTTAGTGGTTTTTTTATTTGTGGGCATGGCATTTCCAGAGGTTCACAGGGCCGTTTCCTTTGAAAAAGAGTAAACTGTTCAAATTACAGAGAACTCTTTGAATTTTTTTTTCGTGTCACGGCACTTCGTGCATGGCTTCACTTTGTGACTAGTTGGCTTCCAACGTCCATGCTGTACAATTATATGGCATACCCGTTGAAATCAGGGCATTTGGGACGATTGATACTTGACCAAGTTTTTCTTCTATATTGCATGGGCATTTGACAATATTTTAAATTGAAATTTTTCTTTGGTAATTTTCTTCACAGTAAAATCTCGGTACCAAGTGTGATAAATTCATATCGCAGGGTGCCAACAGACCATTGGTGGTATGCATAAAAGACATGGCACCGTTGCATAGCTGAAGGTGTGTAGATTCCAAGAATAATTAGTTTTTGTGGGATATTTCATTAAAGAAGGGTTGTTTTATTTTCGATACAAATCTGAAAGTTGCGGTAATTGGACCACTGTGTCAATTGGCCTTTCTTTGACTACTCGATTCACGTCTGCGGAGCGAATGTAACAATGCATATGGCATACCTGTTTGATCAGGACATTTGGAAGGATTGATATTTGGTAACTTTTTTACCCTTATATGGATTTTGGCATGATTTCTAACTTTGAAAGTGGTTTTTTGTTATTTTTCAGAAAAATCGGCTCCTAAAATTCAAAACTTCTCGAAAACTGCTCCAACGTCATTGAAGGTTATGAAATGAACAAACAAAGCCATTAAATACCTGAAGTGTGTAGATTCCAAGGATTATATATTTAGGGGAGTAGTATTCTGAGATTTTGGAGGTGTGTTTTTGTGGTAATTTGGATTGACTGAATATGTTTCGCTTTTTTAGCCATCGTGTCATTGTCTCACTTCATGACTAGTAGCTTCACGTCCACGTTGGTGTAACCATGCATAATGCACTACCATTGATTCAGGGACATGTTTGGGGATTGACTGTCAGTTGGTAACTTTTTTTACATCTCCGTGAGGTTTTGAGAATGATTTCTACCCTTTGAAGTTGTCTTTTCTGCTTTCATTGTTTTCAGACACAATGCGAACTTCTATGAAGGAAACTGCGCCCAACACCATTGATGGTATGAATCAGACAAACTACCAGTGTTTACATAGCTGAAGGTGTGTAGATTTCAGAATATATAAGTTTGTGGGGGTTATTTCTAAGTTTTTACGGGGGTGTTTTGTGGAACAAAAACTCACGGACTGTCCAGAATTCGGACTTGCGCTAAATATTTTCGCTGTTTCTGAGCATCGTGCATCTGTCTCACTTTGTGGCTTTTCGCTTCCACGTCCGCGGTGGTAACCAACATATACTGGCATACGTGTTGATTCAGGACCATTTTGGGACAGATGATACTTTAGTACTTTTTTTTCCATCAGGGGTTTTGGGCATGACTTTCTACCTTTGAAGTGTGTTCTCTTGTAATTTTTTCAGAAATCTTGCGAAAAGTGACGCAATTTCTACGAAGAGCTGCACCTATACCTTTGATGATATGAATGAAAGAATTACGCGCTAAGTTGTCTGAAGGTGTCTACATTCCACAAAATATATAGTTTTCTGGGGGGATTTCCAAGCTTACAGGCGGTCCGGTGTTATTAAAACAAACTGCAGAATGCTCAAATATAGAGATGGCTACAAATTTTTTTACTGTCACTGCCATTACCTTCGGCATTAGTCACACTTTGTTAGTTGGTAGCCATCTGGTCTCTGGTCGTATCACCCACTTGATGTGGCATAACCTTTTAATTCGGAGGGATTAGGCTTTCATATTTGAGATGCGCCTTGAAACTTTCCTCCACAGTTTTTAGCCTGAAATTCCATTTGATGTTGTCTCCTGAATTTTACAGCTGAGGAAAAAAGGAAAATTGAGAAAATAACTTAACAATTTGGACGAAGAAGCTGCGTCCGGGTATCTGCATATTGATCGAAAACTTACCTCACTCATATATCTGCGGGCGTGTCGTAGTTTCTAAAAATATCTCACTTGTGGGGATATTTTAGTTTTAATTTGGTAGATATTCCTATGATAACTGTCAGTAGTGGTTATACATTACAACTCTTCCGTGGTGGGATATTTATAGTACATTTGGTTAGATATTCTATGATAACTGTTCAGTAGTGGTTATATACATTACCCCACCTTTTTTCTCATTGGGGGATATTATAGTTAATTGGTAGATATTCTAGTTAACCGTCAGTAGTGGGGTTATTTACATTACATCTCATTTTATCTTTTTGTATTCAATTTAGATCAACTGGACTGAATGTAGTTTCTGGAAGAACGTTTCGCTGTATATCCGACTAGCGAAACGTCTTCAAGAAACTACATTTCATGTCCATTGATCTAATTGAATACAACAGATATGACCCAGAACCTGAGAATGAGAACCTTCAGAGCATACAATCTTCATTTGTGGGGATATTTAGTTAATTGGAGATATTCTATGTTTACTGTTCATAGTTTATCCATTTTAATTTGGTTGAATATTCTTGACAGGTGCAGTTTTAGTTTGGGGGGTTCCCTGTACAGGAAAAGTCGACGGCCGTCCTACTATATTCTGGTTAATCCGTTGTACTCTGGAAGTTCAAGCTTTTAGAAACAGTAAGATTTGTGCGTAACCTTAAGAAACTAGTAAAACGGGCAAACTCGTGAAAAATTGCTATTTTCTTTATTTTTTACATATTTACCCATAATTAAATTAGTAATCTCCAGAAAAAATTCAAAAATTTTGATACAACATGTTTAAGTACACTTTGTGATGAAAAAAACAATGTATAATATTCCTAATTTACTGGGGGGTTTTCCTACTGTAATATTAGTTTTAAAAAAACCATATGCGTGCAAATCCTGTAAAATTCTCTGGCAAAAAAGGGTTAGACAACTTGCAAAACCTGTCTGGCCACTGAGGGAAAAGGTTAGGGACAGAAGAGACATCCCTTATCTCTCCTGCCTGTAGGAAACGCACATCTAAAACCCCTGTGAAGACGTCCAATTTATGTATCTCTGCCTATTTGTGATAGACTTTTGCGGACGAGTAATTTACGTGCGCCACTCATGGTGGGGGATGAACGAGGAGGGATGCCTCTTTCAGAATGGTGGATTCAATAGCCACACCATTAAATTTAGTGTTGAAGATCCTGGTGGAAGAATGGACCCTGAGAAAGAAGGTCTGGATGGAGGGGTAGGGCCATGGTTTGTCCCGTGTACATTCTAGAAGATCTGTGAACCAAGCCCTCCTTGGCCACCTGGGAGCTATGATATAGTTGTGGTTCCTTCCAACTTGATCTTTTCAGCACGCACGTAATCATGGCTATTGGGGGAAGGCATACACTAACTGGGACCTGCCATGGAACTAACCAGTGCATCTAGGAGGTGTGCCAGAGATGTCGCGTTCATCGCCCAAAAGAGGGGAACCTGCAGTTAAGACGCGAGCCATGATTCATTTCCGGAGTTCCCCACAGACGAGTTAGATTCGAGAACACTTCCTGATGAAGGACCATTCCCCGTCACTTATGCCACATCACAATGGGTGGGATTTAGGGTATATAAGGTGGAAGGGGTGTGTACACATTTATACCTGAGGAAGGGAACCATATCCCCCGAAACGTATGTTTTTGCTCAATAAAACCTGAATATGAAGTAGTGGTGCTCCTCCACTTATTTGCATTGCGGTATTGCTGTGGGCCTTTAAGGTGGAGGGCTGGGAGATTGCACCTATTAATTGAGGCTGTGCCAAGGGGCTGTGCTTGAGTGTACTCTATTGGAAGAATTTGGATTCCTTTTTTTAAGCAGCATCGCTGCCCAGACTTTTACCATAAAACCCTTTGCGTCCCGTACTGAGGCAGAAGCCCAGCGTTAGTCACTGGATTTTACAGCTGTGCCCTCCAACACAAACTGCCCGCATCGGATAAATCCTGAATTATATCGAATAATGGGATTTTTCTGGGTCGGATATCTTTGTTTAATTGCTTGAGCCATACCCCCATCGCTTTGCCATCCAAGCAGAGGCAAAGGTGGGTCTTAAAGCCACTCGAGCCACTCGAGGGTCTATTATAGGAGGAGAGGCCACATGGATCTATGTCTGCCTTGAGGAAGGAACATAGTGTAAAGAGCCGGGATGATGAGGTCGGCGCTCTGATCAACCATGTCAGAGAATGCAACTTGGGCTCCTCTAGAAGAGGAAGGATTTGGAAGAAGGCAGAAACCACAGGCCAGAGGATTGCCCTGCCAACAAAGTCAGGCATGAAGGTTCCACTGATAGACAGCCTTTCAGAGGCTCTCCTATTGGGAATACGGCCAGCAGAAAGTCTTCCAAGCAGGAGAGCTTAGAGAAATCGAATGTAAAGGTTTGAAAGGAGGATTTTGATGTAGTCTGGAGCCAAGAGCCACAGAAGGTAGGATGTCCCACCCCCGAGATGTTAAAAGCCCAGGAGAGCTGGGGGGGGAATCCCTCCCCATTGGAGCCAGAAGTAGGTGGAAGTAACAGTGCAGCCAAGTACCAGGGAATAACTGGTATGCAGTTTGCAGGAAGCAATGCCTCTGGTTTGTTGCCTGCATGGCAGAAGAGAGACTGCACATTTTAGCCCAAGGGGCAGATGTGCAGCTCCTCTGCCTATCAGCAGCTCTCCAATGTCGGGAGCCGGTTTCTGAATCAGAAGGTAGGATCTATATTCTGAAGCAGACACTAAAAGACTGGGGCTCAGATATGTATGCCCTTAGTAGGAGGAGCACCAGACCAATCCTCGCATCTTTATTTTAGGGTCTGCTCCTGGAGATTGGTGCCTCAACCCCATGGTTTCCTGGACCCCCCTGCAGGCTGAAAAGAATTTGCCCCAAGCTATTCTCTCAATTTAAAGAAAGAACGAAGTTTTATTTGAACTTAGAAGATGCAAGAGGAGATTTTATCCTGAACTCCCCGTGTCCAGAGGGAGTTGTCCACCCCTCTGGACACAAATCTGTAACCACTAACAAAACCCCCCAAAAGGTGACATCGTTTTGTTTAAAATCAGTAATTCAGCTCCTAGACTGAGATTTTATACTTACAAGCTGCTCGATCCACCTCCGCGGCTCTACACTTCCGAGTAAGGCAGCTGGTCGGCCCTGATGTCACGGCCACTCACCGACTGACATTCCGGAGCAGTCTCCACTGTGGCTGCCCATGAACACAAAAAAAAAAAACACAGCAGCCGGAGTGGAGAGAGAGTGAGGAACCTGAAGCGGCGGTGGATCAGAAGCTTGCAAGTAAAAAATCTTAGTCTGGGAGCTAATACTGATTTCTACAAACAATGTCCCGCTTTTGGGTTCTTATGTAGCAGTTACAGATGTGTCAAGAGAGGTTGTACATTCCCTTTTAGAGGAAAGCAAGTAAGAACAACCCAAAAACAAATCCTTTATAAAGAACATGGAAAGGCAGAAATAGGACAGAGGTGAGTAAAAACTTGATTAATATGGTTCCTATCCCAACACAACCCACATTTTTCATTAAATGTTCTTAATTACACAAATCTGCGTTTAAACCAATAACTAGTAGTCACCCAATAAAAATCCCGTTGCCTGTACAAATCAAGGAACGGAACCATTAACAGTTTGTATTCAGCTCGTGTTCTGTAAACCAGACTCCCGTCATGTACTGTGTACAGTCAACTCTAGCATTACAGTTGTGGACCATGTAAAATGCATCTCCACCTCCCTAAAGCAAGATGGAGATTATACACCGCCTATGAGTAGACCATGTAAATCAGGAACTGTGTCTGGTGGGACAGATATAACAAAACACCAGATTGCCTGTGAAGAAAAAGGTCCTACCCACATGGGGATAGGTCTGATATTTTGCATATTGCAGGTGTCCATTAAAAACTGAAAACACTACTACTGCAACCAGTGTTAACCCACTGTCGTGCAACACACCAATTGGCTGTGGTCACGAATGTAAATCTAAACTTAATTTGCATCTTGTTGTTTATTTTCTCCAAACTTTTTTTTTAAAGTTGTGTTATTACTCACTATTTCCTCCCAGACATTGCAGTATCCTGCGGATGATCGACCATTAGGAGAGGAAACTACGGACCAATCCTGTGCTTTTACCCTGTAAGGGAAACCCAGGAAATGTTGCATGTAACATTAAAATAACATGCTAGACAAGCAAAGTGTGCTCTGTGGAGTAAGGAAGATGGATGTGATAAGGGTCAGATTCCTCTCTTCCCTGCAAACGGACTTCTATCTGGTGTAGCATGAACTGGTATTTAAATGTTGCACTCCACCCAGTTATGGCCTTAGTTCTGTTTAACAAATCACCTGCTGTATAACTTTCAATAACATACATACATTCATATTGTTTTTGTATAATTTTCAGATTACAAGTCAAAAGAACCAGAGTAACATTCGGGTATTTTGAATGAATTAAATGTATTAACTGGGGGAGGATTTACCTCTCCGATTCTCCATTTGAGCTGAGGTACAGACGGCATAGGCGCTCAGCACAGCGTCAACAACACCTGGCTCCTTGGCACACCAGGGGTAGCATACGACGAACTCCAAGCAAGCCTGGAGAGACTCCAACTGTGATACCGTGACAAAGAACTCAATGACTTCCTGCACCACTAAACAAGATACCAGGGTATAGGAATTTTATATTTAGGCCCAATTATTTTTACATCAATACAGTTTCCTTAAAAGCACATAGGCCAAAAAGGTACCTGACACGGCAGTTTCATACATCATCTTGCTACACCATCAATGGCCCTCTATCTTCACGAGAAAATGATGAGCATCTGTCATTACGGGACCACATCTCTGCTTGTGTCCATTCAGACTTTGCACTTCCTGGGGGGGAGATCATTTCGGGGGGACGGATTACAGAAGGATCATCCTGTTTGTTGGAGTTTGGAATCTCTGGTCCGGCTTCCCGGTCTGCATAAAGAGGTAAATACGCAGTTAAAAATACCATACAAATTTAATTTTAAGAGACCCGAATTTAAGTTGTAATAAAGTTTTCATGAGGGGGGTTAATGTACCGAAGGAAGGTGTATGCACTGGTGTCCTGGCTTTAAAGACCGTGCTGCTTGTCAAATGTCCTAGCTCCCAAATTCTACTCGTAACCCTCTGAATCAGCTATTTAAAAACTCCTACTGCTTTAGGACTAAAAATGATATAGTGAGTGGGTTATTTCCATCTTGTAATAACACCGTTACCTGTGAATATCTTCTCCAGAACACCCAACAACGATTCTGCATCTTCTGAATTAACTACTCCGAAAATAATGAATCCTGTTGGAACTGCGAGATGCCTTTCTGTGCCAGGCGGATGGCTTTCCTGGAAAAAACCAAGGTGAAGCCAAAAGTTACGTTTGTTGTTTCAGGGTGAATTTTACTTGTGATAGTTCGACCAGTTGCTTACTTGTAGCTGGTTTTTTCTGAAGAAGCAGCAATATTTGCTCTTGCAGTTGTTGGGAAAATCAACTCCCCCTTCAGTGCCACAGTCTTCTTATCCCCTCCTGCAATATCATATAGGCTTCCTGCAGCTCGGCAACATAGCTTCCATTCCTCCTCTGGGGAGATTACTACACTGCAGAAAAAAAAAATGTACACAGCACATCTTAAACAGTTCATGTTTCCCAACACACCGACACTTATAGCAGGAAATCCTTACCAGGTTTGGGTCCCTGGAGCTTTTCTTTTAACTCTCGTAGTTTTCTTGGTTTCCTTTTCTAGAGGCTCCCTTAGGTCTGCACTACTCACTGTAAGTCCAAGATACAGTTCAGTAGGAGACAATTCAGGATGATTATTTTAACATCACATGATCAGCTATGATAAGCCCGTCTAAAGCTTTTGTGTGCCCAACTAAGCAAAAAAATCCCACCTTGCATGTAAATGGATTGTTTGCCAGGAATGACGCCAGGAGCTGGAGGGCATTCTTACAACCTTCACACCGATTTGTCAAACAGCCGACCCACAACAAGTGTGACCACGGATTGGACCGATTCAAGGAAGAGCCTGGAGAAACGGGACAACAATTAAGTCAAGTCTAAAAGACAAAAGGAAAAAAAAAAAAAAATTTTTACCTTTTCCTCCGCACATACGGTTTGTAAATCTGAAGGACACAGCTGCGCACATACTGTTTCACATCATTATGTGTTCTTGGAGGGTATCTAGAACTGATCACGTGTGCCCCTTCTTGCTTCTTCCACTGTTCTCCACTCAGTACACGAAACCACCATCTCGCCCATCAATGTCACAACACTGCATTTCTCATCGCGTAATTCTGAAAAGTAACAAAGTAGGTGGAAGAGGAAAAGTCACCACATCCATACACTAAACTGAACCAGTTCTCAATTCAAGTCTTACCTCCCCGTCCAGTAATCAGTAAGACGCTTATACTGGCATCATGATGGATGGAATTCGTTCTGCCAACTCGGTTAGAAAAGTGGCAAAGGACTTAACTCCAAGGCCTCTCGGGAGAGATCCAGGGAACATTTTTGGCCAATTTCCCTGAAATCAGGAGGGGGAGAATAGAATTGAAAACGATAACCCACAAGCAAAAAAATTACAATTTCTATAAAACTCTGTTGTGGATCCAATAATGGCTGGTTGGTATAGAGCCTTAGAGAGACAACAAAAACACCAAGGACAATACGGCAAGGCCACACCAAGACATTTAACAAACTCGAAAAAGCTAATACTTTTAAAGAAGAAAGCAGTGAGGTAGGAAACGTCCATCTCTTCCCCCCACACCCAGAATTGTAGATTAAAGGTATCTTCACCTCTCATACACACCTTTGCTGTAGTGTAGCGGACCCTTTCCACCCCCATATTTGTTTGCCAAAATAAACCAGAAAGGTACTTACTGACTTCGTTTCCCCCCGGCATTCGGGAAATTGCAAGCAGGGGCCGGACCTGCACGCCGCGTCCTTGATTGGCTGAGAGGCAATGCAAACACCAGGGAACAGGCTCCTAAGTACATTACAGAATCTTTTTGCAAACGAATATGGCGGTTGGGAAAGGTCCACTACAGCAAAATGATTTAAAGCGAGGGCCCAGGGCAGCAACATTGAGGGGGAGGGAGGGGAAAGGGCGTCAGGGGCCAAGCCAATCTCTCTCTCAGAGGAAAGGTAAAAGGCGGAAACCTCTCCACTCACCAAACGGCTCTCACTTTCTGGGACTTTGGACAGACATTACAGGAGAACCATTTGGAGCAGAAAGGTTTGGTAAGGATTTTTAAACACCTGCACAAGTGAGACAATAGTGGGGGAAATTTTAGTAAGGTGGGTGGGGGAGGTGGAATGGCCCTTCAAAGGATATTAACCATTAAAACAATTCCCCCCATCATCGGTTAACATAGAAAGTTTGGCACAACAAAGGGGCAAGATCCCTTACCTCATTATCTCACCCCCACCGGCTCATTCCATATTCCACCGCCAAGACTCACCGCTGCACCAGGACAGAGCCAGATGCTCAAAGTGCTGCAGAAGTTGAATCCCTTCACACTGGCACCTACAGAACAAGGACAACAATCATAAAACGTAAAACCCTACACAGAGCAGGTGTCCCAATGTGATAGAAGTTTTCAGGTCTTTTTTGTAACATCACCCTGATGAAGGGGCTTAGGACTCCCAAAAGCTTTTTTTTTTTTTATCTAGTTAGCCAATGAAAGGTTTCACACTCTACTCCTCCTCTCTTATTTATGGCTAACACGGTACAAACCTCAACTATTGCTTTGATCAGCCACGTCTTACTTGCCCATTAACTTCCCTGCCCTAGACAATTCATTTCCAGATTTTACGGTTCGTACACCACGTCCCATTTTGCAGCAGACCCCTGATCACAACTCACACCCCATGACGAACGGCCATTTCGGTTGATAGCCGCGCGTGTACGTGTTTGGACTATTGTCTGTTCAGCGCAGGCAAGTCTGATCGGGGGTCTGCTGCATAATGGTACGTATTGCAGGTAACAGCGTTAGGCACACAATTTAGATCATTTGCCATTTACATGGAATCCATCTACTATTGGCCATTGCATGGGAAGCACAAGCTCAATAGCACCACAATATAGCACAGTTCAGTGTTATGAATACTATTCAATGTGCTTTAATACCCTTGAAGGCAAGTTTACCCCTTGTAAGAAATGGTATAGGTAAAATCACCCCCAACCTGCAATAGTTAGAACTCGGATGTAAGTCTAACCCAAAACACTGCCCAATGTTACCTTCTGCTTCCTTGTTCTTTGTCTCACCTGTAGCATCCATGATTGACTGCTGCCATCACAGCCAATGACTGAATGCTATTCCCAAGTCATATCCAAAAGTTTAAGTAATATGTTAAGCATGTCCACCCCCAAAACTAACTTTTTATATTTGGCCCAAATAAGTGCTCAAAACAAACTTACAGCATGTAAATTGGTCCAGTGGTTCAAAGTTAGACCTTTGTAGCTGGCTTAATCCTGCAGCATGGACCAATAGTTACCCTCACCTTGCCTCTGTTGTTTTTATGCTTTTTTTTGTGCTTGAGAAAGGGCTCATGTGGACCCGAAACATGTCGCATTAAAATTATCAGCAGATAATAGCTGAGTGGACGCCGCCTCATTTCATAAATTTAGTATAACTTATTGCGCCTGCAAGTTCTGGGAGCAAGAAAGTGAGGTGCCCTGAGGCCATCCGGATGTGCCATTTATTAAATGCTCTTGAGCATGTCTTAACTCCAGCAGTGAGAACGGGGGGGTGGGGAGAGGGAGAGACAAACAAATTTTTTTTCCCCCCTAAGCTGCAGCTTGGGGTCATCTAAAGAGGAAGTGGAGAGAAGTGCACCTGAAACTTATATATCTCATTAAAGATCGGGCAAGCAAATGATTTTTAGAAAAATGAACATGGCCTTTGAGGTTGGTGCTATTATATAAAGCAACAAATAAGTTTATTTTTTGGGTGGACATACCTTTAAGGGTGTTTGGGTGCGATTTACATATTTCATTTGAGGGGTAAACATGCCCGTCACACAATATAGTATTTAACATTCATTAGTCAGCTTTTAACTTCCTTGAATATCTGCCATTTACATTGTATCAGGAGCTTGAGAATGTTTCAGATTTTAGTTACCCTGCAAGCCATCAGATTACCAAAGATATGTGCTCATTTCAACCTTCTTGCCTCTTTTAGGTCATGACCTCTGACCAGTTCCCTTCCAGCTCCTTCCGGTCAAACTGTAGGTCTCCTGGGACTCTATCCACCCACTGTGATAGACAGATCACCGTTATGGTGTTTGGGAGACCAGCAATTGATGTTGGTCTGGCCTTACAGTGACAGCGAGCTCTTCTACACAGTCACCAAGATTACAGACCAAGGGTAAAAAGGCAGAGGCCACATCCTAAGGAGAAGGAGTCACATTCGCCTTGGACTCATCATTTGGCAGCCATAGACCCTATCCTTTAATGAAAGGCCTTCAACCAGCCGAATACTTTCCATCCCCTTAAAATACCCTCAGTTTTAAAATAAACTCACTCAGCATGTGGTTTATAGCGTTTCACAGTAACACAACAAAATGTCCCAAGGCCTCTCTCGTGTTCTTGTTTTTTGGCGAGTACAATACTGGATTCTCCATCATCTTGTAGCAACAACGGTAACCAAGCTAAAGAGAGAGAAACATTTAGGCAAAAACCTCAAGGCTTACACTTAACGTTATAAACAAATTCATTTAGAACATTTTTAACTTGTTTCAGAGACCAACTTTATCAAAAAATGCATTATAGAATCCATCTAGAGACTGAATGCTTCCACTAGCCATCAGATTACCAAAGATGATACTTCATACCTTCCATTTTAAGCCAACCTTCTGCTTTTAACTCCTCTGAATGTAGGAACCCTTTGTCTCTGCACGCTCACTCTGGCGGCGAAAAGTTTGCAAAGGAAACCAGCTTAAACAGCCTCGTTGGTCTGGCCTTACAGCAGTGGAAGAAAAACATTCTACAACTGCCAAGATTACAGACCGAAAGCAAAAGGATGGTGCAACACAGGAAGAATCCGATTTGCCTTGGAATCATCATTGACATGTGCGGATAAATATTCCTTACTATTAAATCAGAAGTTTGTGTGTGTTTCAATTATGCCACTTAATTATTGCAAACACTCCTCCAACAGACCTGACAAACTCTTCCTCCACCACCACGACATGCTCCACAGACGGCGAATTTCTAATTGCAAGAGAGGGGTGATGGCTTGCAGGACCTCTCTCTCTCCACCTCCCAAGAGAATCCTTCTGTTCTTGATTTAGCCCTCTTACCCTGCAAACAATACAAAGTTAACACTCTACCAAGGGAAAAAAAAAATTGAAATGCAATGCTCCTAATATTTCACCTTTCCACTTGGCTCTATGTTCCCTAGTGAGGCTTTAATAGGTTTCTGCCTCAAAGGATCCGATCAACGTGCAAGGATGAAACAATTCATCTTGAGGGCATTAAGATGGGAATTACGTTGGAGAGGAGACAGATTAAGATCCTCTAGTTAGTCAGAAAGTTCACGGGCATGACGAGATGCAACTGTGGTTTAAAAAAAAAAGTTACAAAGATTAGGAAAATAATGCAGTCAGTGTCTGGCTCTTTATGATTTTTATAGCACAAATCCATTTTTCCAAAAGTATATATGCCCAGTCTACAGGTTGCGTTACCTAATGCTACATTTACCAGGAGGCAAAGGCCTTGCAAGATGAAAGCCATAGGTCTATTCGCCACAACTTGAAGCTACAATACATTAAACTCTACGGAAAATGGAAAAGTTGTGTCCAATATTTGTACACGTGCTAAGTGCTGCAATGAGGATTATTGTGTTCTACCCACCAGGCCACAGGGACAGTAAATAAAAACCTGTGTATATACCCAGTTCTTAGGCACAAACACATATACCAATAAGTTAATAGGACACAATGCCACCCAAATAGGAAAACAGCCATCAGATTACCAAAGATAACAAGCTCATTTCTCCCTTTTACCTTTATAATTAAGACTTTTAGTCCCATTCCCCAACTCGCGCTCATTGACTGTAGGTCACCCGGGTATCTGCACAAACAGTACTTCAGTGGGCAGATCAACTATACGAGGAGACCAGCAGCTTCTGCCTTATGTAGGTCTGGCCTTACAGTGTTGTGTGGACTTTCCCACAAACACCAAGATTACAAACCAGGGGAAGAGACCAGAAGTCAAAATCAGGTAAAACAAAGAGTCACATTTGCCATGGATTCATCATTGGCAGCAGCCCACGTGTAAAAAATACAAGGCTGGTCTATAAAAATATGTGGATAGTAGCATTATGGAGAGATGTGTAGCACCTCACTGACACCAATACAGACTTCACCCCTGATCAGTTTAGTGTTTGTCACCACAGTCCAAAAGGGCCCAAGACCTCAAGTTAAAATTTTCCTATGTAAATGGATACATTTTTACATGTGGTTGCATACATTGTATTTACTTCTTATAAAGATCAACCTATCTGGTGTATTGTAATTCGAGAGGGCTGGCCCACACATTCCTTATAGATCAGCATGCAATGTATTAGAGACACACATAGTAATGCCCATACCTTTTACCATAACCTCAAGACATCCTCTTTCAATGCAGAATCCAGTGACCGGAAATGGCTGCAAAAAAGGCAAAGCAGAAAACGACAAATTATACATTTACCCTAATTCTGCTTCCTCCATTCATACATATAAAGCCTTAGTGAAGAGCTCTGTAGATGACTTAACATGCAGATACTAAGTGGCAACATGACATGGTTCAGCTCACCGACAGGTTTAAAATGGTGCTCAGAGAAGAATACCAATCACATCTTTACCAGCCATCTGATCTTTCCCACTCTGTGTTTACTTCTCCCACACCCTCACAGATGGCAGTTCTTTATCGACCACGGGGATGTTTGTGGAGAAAACAATTCTGGTGCCACTAAACTCTTCTCCTCCTTTAGCCTTACTCAATGGTCCCCAGCACAGAACCTCTGCACGTAGGGGTATACATTGGATTTAGTCTTCACTCTCTCTGTGATCCGATAGAGGAAAGGGAGAGTTTGAGAAGTTGGATATTTAACAATCTCCTCAAATTTACTTGTTCTCTGTCCCGTCAATAACCAAATGGCCTGTCGCCCTTCTTCTAAACTCCCTACACTGACTTCCTGGGTCCCTGACGCCATCCCTGACTCATGTCCTCCTGCATCCTTAACACTCAACACTGACAAGACTTTACTTAGTGAACAGTCTCGATCCAAACAAAAAACTCCAAGGGGTGGAAGAACATCATTACAATCCGACAACAGGAGATATATCACTCACCCTACCGGGACTTGCACGAGAAGCCAGGTCCCACCTTCCTTGCTGGATGACAACACTTCACCCGGTCCGCTTTGCAGGTTAGATTCATCTCCTGTTTGGATTGTAAGGCCGTTTCTCCCCGCCCCATGGAAGTTTGTGTGTGGATCAAGACTATTCACTATAGCCCTGGGCGTCCTTTCGTACAGTGATTGAGTTGAATAAAGACATGCGTCCACCAACTCCAACCTTTTCACTCTCCTTTCTAACCCTACCTAACAGTTGATCCAGATGAAGGCAAAAAACCCCACTTAAAAAAAAAAAAAAAAAAAAAGGGGGGGGGGGGGGGAATTCCTTCCTGACTCCAAATGGCAATTGGAAAGTACCAACCAGAACTACAGTATATTTATTATACCAGTAATTCTCAATATTATACTGTAGTTCTGGTTGGTACGGGTATACTATATAATATTGAGAATTACTGGTATTAATACATTACTTAGTTCAGGTTGGTACGGGGATACTATATATGTATTAATACCAGTAATTCTCAATATTATATAGTATCCCTGTACCAACCAGAACTACAGTATATGTATTAATACCAGTAATTCTCATTATATAGTATCCCTGTACACACCAGAATTACAGTATATGTATAATACCAGTAATTCTCAATATTAATAGTATCCACCGTACAACCAAGAACTACAGTAATATATTACCAGTATTCCCAATATTATATAGTATCCCTGTACCAACCAGAACTACAGTATGTATTAATACCAGTAATTCTCAATATTATATAGTATCCCTGTACCAACCAGAACTACAGTATATGTATTAATACCAGTAATTCTCAAATATTATATAGTATCCCGTACCAACCAGAACTACGTATTATTAATACCAGTATTCTCAATATTATATAGTATCCCTGTACCAACCAGAACTACAGTATATGTATTAATAACCAGTAATTCTCATTATATAGTATCCCTGTACCAACCGAATTACGTATATGTATTAATACCAGTAATTCTCAATATTATTAGTATCCATCCCGTACCAACCGAACTACAGTATATATATTAATACCAGTAATTCCCAATATTATAGTTTTAGAAACTTATCCAGCACATTTTTAAAGCTATTTAATGAACTTGCCATTACCACATCTACTGGAAGACAGTTCCACAGTTTCACCCGTTCTCACTGTAAAGAAACCTTTCCTAACCTGAAGATGAAACTTCTTTTCTTTCAATCCTAAAGGATGTCCACATGTCCTCCATATGACCGTGCCCTGCCCAAATTGGGATGAGTGCCATTATATTAGCAGATGAAAGATACCGGACCAACGGCAAATTGCGGACTATACACTGCTTGAGGACGCCCAACCACGGGTTTTTTTTTTATATAGATATTTTATTTTGTCTCTGCTTTTTGTTCAGGTTGGGGTGGTTTGTGCTGTATGTGAGATATATGGATGCAAATAAATGCCTTACTTATTTTTGACAGCTCATGTGGATGCGCCAGTTTTATTGTGGGATCTCTTTGCTTGGAGCTCTCTGTAGCTCCAACAAGGTTTGTTTTTTAGTTGCAGTAATCCCCTCTAAGCACCACAGGATTTACAGTGCTCCACATGGTCAGTGATGGGGCTGTGCTCTTCCAATCTGTGTAGTTGGTGCCCGTTTCATCAAGCATGCTTAATAAAAGGAGCACACAGCTCGTGAAACTTGTTGCACAAAATAAAAAGTTGTTTTGCAGTTTGACTTCTGCCTGTGGCTCTCCTAATTTCTCACACTTTTGGATTTTGACCACCAAGGATGTGGGTGGAGTGGGATCTGAGCTGGTTAACAAATTGAAGCTTGGTTAACTACAACCCTTACTTTGCAAGGTAATATGCATTACCACTGTAAAGTGTCACGGAAGATGTTGGTGCTATGTAAACCATAATAAAAAAATTCCAGGGAGATGGACTGAAAGCATCACAGCACAGATTCAAATGCACTCACTGGTCATTACTCCATTCTGTGTACTTTTATACACTTGTCCAAAGTATATTGGACAAGGGCTATTCATACTTACTGTAACATGCTAAGAGTGTATCAAAGTACTGAAGGATTGAAAGTGGACCTTCGACACGAAACGAGCTTTGGAATGCTGAAACAAAAAAGTTTTGATAAACCTCTTAAATTGTTAAAAGAACATTACACTAACATTGTAACCTTAAGTATGAACTTTCTTTGGGTTTAGTGCATCTAATCTCAATTATCATATTCATGATATTACCTGCAGGCAACATCTGTTTACAGAACTATATAGTGCTTCATTACGATAGTTTGTTTTCTCAGAAGAGCACAGCGCTTAACAATGTCCTGTTCTGCATATCACTTCCAATTTCAAAGGGTAGAATTACATATTATTGAGGACTCCATTCTGGCCTGCAGACCGCCCTTACAAAGAGCTTTTCAATTCATGTTTTAAACAAAGTTTTCCCCGTATATATCTCCTTAACAAGATGGCACAGAGGTGGAAACACATAATACTTAAAATGAGCCCTTGTGCAATCTCATTGGGGTTAATGTTTTTAGGGTGCCCATGTGTCATCTTATTCGGGTTAATGATTTTAGGTGACGTGTTCACAGAACAGCAAATCATTTATTTTAAAATTGCTGAGTGAGAATGAATACAACGATTTCCTATCGTTTACATTTTGTAGCTTGTATACTTCTGGTTTGGTGTCGCATATAGATCAGAAGTCTAGACAAAAATATCAACTGCAAAATATCAACTCAGGAAAATATTTGACAAATAGAGAATTAAAAACCAAAACGGAACACTCTAATGTCAAAACGTAGATTTTTTCTTAAATTGGAAACTAAATGAAATGAGTGGGTACTTCAGTACCCACCCTAAATACAACATTTTCACACCACACTCCGGTAAGTGGAGGATGCACTTGCCTCAGTCTTTCAGCACTACAAATACAATATCAAGCTGCACATACAAGTTTTTATAGACTTACCAACAAACTGTATGTTCAACTGTCGCAGAGGTTGGACTTCTTGCACACCACATATTGCCCAATGCCCCCACTCTTTAGCAGATCCCCAAATGCCAAGGGTATGTGAAATTGGAAAGTCATGGTTGCAGCCTACAAAAAACAACCATAATTACTTCCTTTTCAATAAACTTGCCTCACACAGGATAGCTTTGCTGATGTCCAAAATGAAATAGGGTAAATAAACCAATTGCGATAAATTGCCAATTGCGATAAATCTCAAAGAGTTGGAGGGAAGTTATAAGTGCACAATTTTGGCCTCTGCTGTCAATGCTGCGGCCACACTACAACCCACGTGAAATGTGCAAATGCAATGTTACACGTTTTACCATGCATTTGCTCTGCAATTCTGTCAATATTCCGTTATCAGTGGGATTTGCACATCGTGTTAACGTCCATGTATTTCTCACATGCTACGCGATTGCAAACACGACCATACCCCTGAGAAAATGCACTAGTGTGGCCTAGTCCTTAATCTGCATCAACCAATCAGATGTTACCAAATGTTTTTGTTTATTTTTTTAAACTGTAGTAGTCCAGCAAAGCAGTGGGATCTGATTGGTTGTGCTACAAATTAGCAACATGGGCTATGTGTCTAATATCTAAGCCCAGGACAGATGCCCAGTCAACTTTAAACCATTTAGCCACTGCAACAAAAACACACTCTGCATTAGAGCCAGAATTACCTGGCGCCAAAAACTAAAGTCTAGTATTTTACCCCTGGCATCTACTGTTATTGGAATTTCTCTATCATATATCTAAAAACTGCCTACCTAGAAAAGAAGAATTGACACCTACAGTTACTATAAAAAACTTGAAATTTCCCCAATAAACACACACAGGGTTAGGTTGATTTCTTTACATCTGGATTAAATTGTAGGTTTCCATCTAGTATGATGCCTGTTAGGGTTTGAACCCTGAAAAGCTAGTCAACTAAAATAATCACAGACTTTTACAATACTGACGTTACCCATTAATTTGGGCAAACCTGGTCACAATCCTAACCCAGTAGTAACCATTAAATGATGCCAGCCCATTTCATCCTCTCTAGAGCAGGGGAGTCAAACCTGAACTTACTAAGTTTGCAAACTACAACTCCCAGCTTTCCCTAACAGCACCCCAATTCTGGACGGATCCAATACAAAAAAATAACTTAAATCTACTGCAACAAAAAACAGCAAGTACCCCCCATGCATGGGTTGACAATGTGCCTCCAGAAGTTTTACAACTACAACTCCCAACATTGCTCAACTACAGGGGGGACCCAGGGAATGCTGGAAGTTGTAGTTCAAAAACATCTGGAGGTACATTGTTGGAGAATCCCAGACAGGTCTTGGAGCTTCTCGATAACATTGAGTCCACCCCACGGTGCCCTTCCACACAGAATAACCCAGGTGTGCCGTGCGGATGTTCTACACTCGATAGACCACTAGTGTGTAGGCCACAGGATGTAAAGACACACGTTACCTGACCAGGCGACCCCACAGTCCCTCGTTACCCGGTCTGACTCTCCTCACAGCGACTCAAGTTGGAAATAACCACCGCGAACCTTTTAACCAAAGGAAACGTACCAATTGCTTCAAACTGGCTCCTCCCGCCCAAATTCCACCAATCACAAAGCAGCGACGTGCTCAGCCAACCAATCACACAGCACGTAAGAAGTTGAGCGGTACGTATGACGCAGGCATTATATTGAAAAAAATCATACGTACGTTAAAATACGTGGAAATGATTGGCAAACAGCTTAACCAATGGCGTGCGGTATAGGTAGAGACCAACGTGCAAAAGAGCCTATAGCAGAGCAGAAGGGCAGAGGCTCGGTCCGACATATTGGTAATGGAATAGTGATCCATAGAACATCCATACACTTTCACATTGGTTTTATTATAGTGTACCTAGGTAAAACTAGGAAATAAATGAATTCACCTCCTGTCCAGTATCTTTACACCGGAAATACCTGCAGGGGGAGCTAATTCCATTTCAGATCAAAGACTTCCGCCCCAAGCAAGATGGCGGAACGAAGGGAACATTGGAGTTCTGTACGTTTCCGGTGAAAATCGGAAGTGGGTTTGTTGTCGCTGAAATGGCGGCTGGGATGTACCTGGAGCATTTTTTGGACAGTAGGCTTTCCTAGTGTTGTTATTTGTGCACGTGTGTGTTTGTGTGTATGCATTGCGCTGAGTGGGAGCAGACTATGCCTGCTGTGCATTAAACTCATACACATACATGTATTATATAGTTATATGTCAGTATGTGTGCAGCGTGTGTATGTGAACATGTAATGTTACCAATGTCTCTTATGTTTAATTATTCACAGCAGTGTCTGTCCCTATATGCTCACTGTCTTTTTCCTCTATGAGGGCACATACAGTAAGATGCTATGGGGCAATTAATATGCTACAGCAGACATATGAACCCATTGTTACGCAACTCCCAGCATTTCTCTTTAGCTAAGAGCACCAGAGAATGGTGGATGATGTCGTTTCTAAACATCTGGAGCAGGGATGTCCAACCTGCGACCCTCCAGATGTTTGAAAACTACAACTCCCAGCATTCCTCCATTGTAGAAGAACCCAAGGAATGCTGGGAGTTGTAGTTTTTGAAACATCTGGAGGCCGCAGGTTGGACATCCCTCCTTTGGAAGGATATATAATGATATACTGGGCACACAAAGATGCCTGTAGCTGTATGTGTCTTCATAAAGTGTATGTATCCCTATGCGCACCAGACTAATGGCATGATTTATGTTACTGCAATGAAAACTTTCCCTTTCTAATTATAATATTTTGATGCCTTTCAATGTTTACAGAAGTTTCCTGTGATCTTGTAGGTATAGAAAATTTACCATTTGAACTCCAGAGAAATTTTCAGCTGATGAGAGACCTGGACCAGAGAACAGAAGGTAAGCTTTCTATAGCAGAATGTCATTTATGGTGTTTGATGGGGGCTCCCTGACTTGTCACACTTTCCTCTGCTATTGTGTTTTCTCTTGCTCCGCAGAACCTGAAATGTCACATCGATCGGTTATCGTGTCAGTATATGAGCAATGCCCGTCAATGAGTTCTGAAGAAAAGCTGCAGCTCCTGAGACAGTCAAGAGGCTTATGGGAAATGCAAGAATATGGAGATGACAAAGTACAACTTGCTATGCAGACATATGAGATGGTGAGAACTGTGCAAACACTTGGACATGCAGTCAGCACACATTAAAGCGTGATAGGCAACCAGTAGATCTACAGATGTTTGAAAACTACAACTCCCAGCATCCCTAATTACGAGTCCTTGTAAAGGAATGCTGGGTGTTGTAGTTTTTAACATCTGGAGATCTACTGGTTGCCTATCCCTGATATAAAAGTGTGTTTGTGCTATTTTGGCTGAGGCCCCACTACAATGCACCGAAGTGCACGCATAATCACAGGTGACTGTGTGTGCAATTCTTCTGCGTTGTCAACACTTGTCCCACATTTGCGCATGCGTTTTGCTATTTAGAAATGTAGAAACGCATGCATTTGCGCAAGAAATGGTGATTGTAATAAGGAAACGTGCGCGCATCAGAAATCGGGTGATTTTTGCTTTCCAGGTGATTTCCATTCTAATCAAAATCGCAAGCGCAAATGCGTGAAAAACTCGTTAGTGTGGCCAGCCCTAAGTGTATATACATTTGATTTCTGTTTGTGGCTTTTCCAGACCAGTAATGCACATGACTAATGATATCACCACTTTTATCCTGCCCTGGCATATTAACTATTGGGAAACACTAAACTGACACTTTTTTTCAACTACAGGGCACTTAAGGAAAAATATTTATGCTAAATACATATGAGTCTAAAGCTACAGTGTGTGTACATTTTATAAATTGCTCCTAATGCTCCTGTATTTCAAAACTTATAGGCATTATGACCTGCAAGTGGTGTACTTTACATTGTGGGAAATATCTAGAATTTAGTTTAAAGGTAATATCAACGTGTATTTTTTTTTTTTCCTAGTAAAATGTTTCTATGTGGCAGAACATGCCACTCTTTGGCTCTTTCTTATTGACCCATTCCTTGTCTGCAATTTTCTCTTTTCTTCAGGGTGACAAACACATTAGGAGGTTAGATACAGACCTTGCACCTTTGAAGCTGATCTAAAGAGAAACATATTGAGTCAAGTGACTATGTAGCTGCTCTAGCAAAGGCAAAAAAAGTAGGGTTTGTATTCACTGATCGTTTTACCTTGTATTTCAGGATTCCCATTTAAAAATCATACTTACATTTTTTCACTTCAACTGAAGAACGTGAAGTAAAGGAGCTTTGTCTTTTGTTCTCAATTAATTGAACAGGAGAGAGGAAGGACACAGCAAGCTTAACAAATAAGCAAAGGCACAAATTCCAGATCTTTGCAGCAAAAGTTATCATGGTAAACACCATAAAATACAGCACATAGGATGCATCATCTGACGCATTTTGGGAACATCTTCATAGATGATTTCATCTTACACCCCCTTCCATATATAGAAGGGGATGTGTCGAACTAATAACCCCATATTATACAAAATCGTGACTGAAAGCATTCTTAGTGAATGTTCGAAAAAGTTTTGTTTCCAGGAAAGCCCCCAAGCTAGGGATTATTCTAGGTGGTTGTTGCTGTCAGCTCATCCTTCCAATCAACTGTCACTGGAAGAGCATATAAACGAATACTACTAGCAATAGTAACATAAATCATGATTTACTTGTTCGAATGCGGTGTACTATGTGGGTTCTGCAAAGTGCAGATCAAGAACGCCTAATGTCCATTAAAGATGACAGGTATCATTGCTGATTGGTAAACATTTTGCTATTTGCAGTCTTGGATTGAAAATACCTGAGTGTAAATAAATGTGTCCTTCTCTTTAATAGGGGAGACTATCTCAAACTCATAGGGAAAAGGGAATTTTTCTGGATTTTCCAATTACTATTTTGACCCATTTCATTTGAATAATGATTGTTAGAGATATTTTAAGTCTAAAACTCTTATCAAAGATGTTTTAAGATTATATATAGATATATATATATATATATAAATAGTAGTAAGGAACGTGGCACTATCTGCCTAGGTGCTCACCGTAACAAACCTAGGTTAGTGAGGGTAATAGACAGAGCACTCCTGGGTCTTGTGATGCAAACAACTATTTTAATTTGGTTACAACACACCATCAACGCGTTTCGGCAGCCAACTTGGCCTTCATCAGGATGATGGCGACAAAACGCGTTGATGGTGTGAGAAAACCATTTATGACATTATCTATGACTAAGGGGGCAGTCCTTGAAACAAGTCGAATGAATCATCCTCCTGTTCTGTGTTTTAAATTGTATGTATACTTCAATAAAGTTTGCTGCCAAGATCTGGAAAGTTCGTCCTTTTGCTTATTTTGTACTAGATTGGCAGAACTGAGACCGCATTTCTCCGCTTTGTCCCTCTCCATTACCCTCTCCTACCCTGAAGCTGGTTTGGAGTGGATATCCCTTTTTTTATGCATAACAGATTAGGCTAACCCTCGATCACGCTCCTCCGCTGCTTCCTCTGACATGTTCCGACTACATCCACGCTTCCCTGCACTGTACGCACATGCACTTATTGTGTAAGGAGCGTGGATGATGATGGCACCTATCATAGGAAGCAGCAGAGGAGTGTGACTGCGGGGAAGTATACTGTGTTCCCTTCTGCTTCCTGTTGGATTATTGAAGAACATTCAATAAAAGTGATAAAAGTAAGTATGATTTTTAAGTGAAGTCTTGTATTATTGTGTATAACAGCAGAAATTACTAAAGTAAACTGAACAATAAGGTTATGAAACTTTGCAGGGAAATAAACTCTTTTAAATACTCAGATAATATAAACTGCCCCTTTAGTTCTGTTCTCTTTAGCAGTGTTTGAGAGAACTGTAGAATTCACCCCCAAAACCCACTCTCGCGATGTACAGAGTTTCCAAAGACTCTACTGAACTTCTTTCTGACCTGTTCCTTGCCGCTCCACTTCCTGGTTGTGGCTGTCATTGAAGGCTCACGTGACGTCAGGCCCAATTGCCTGACAACTGCGACCAGGAAGTAAATCGCTGTCAGCGCGAAGTCCCCTGCTCCTGTTTTTGCCCAAACGAACTCGAAACAGGAGCAGGCAAGCACCTAGCCAGCAAGGGACGGGTCAGGTAACCACAGGCCATTAATATATTTGTATAAGGTTATCATGTCCCCACGCAACTGCTGCTTCTCCAATGTAAACAGCCCTAACTTGTCTAATCTGCCTGCATATTCAAGCCCCTCCTTCCCCTTATGTATTTAGTTGCCCTTCTCGTGAACTGCCTAATTTCCAGATGTCCCTTTTGTTATAGGGGATTCCACCATAACTGCACCGCTAATCTTCACAATGAGGCCATCTACCAGTGCCTTGTAAAGAGGGAGAATATTTTTCTCTCTTGAATCTATTCCCCTTTGTTATAAAGACAATATCGTGCAGTTCTAGCTGTTGCTACCTGGCATTTGTTGCTGCGCTACTCGTTATATACAGAAACCCCAAATCTTTTCCATTACCAGACTTAACTTAAACACAGTAGTTATTTATGGTGTAGATGGCACAGGGATTATTAAATCCAAATGCATCACCTTACATTATTACTTGAATCTTCTGCCAATTCTGTGCCCCATTTTTATAATCTATCTAGGTGCCTGCTTGCAGCACTTCGCACATCTTGGAAGTTCCAAAGCTCTGAATAATTAGTGTCATCAGCAAACACAATAGAGACCTTGCTTTCAATGCACCCTTCTAAGTCATGTATAAACAGAGATATAACAGAAGGGCACCAGTATCAGAACACCTGAGGCACTCAACTTAGACCTTAGCCCACAATAGGGGATATGTAGCTCCATTAACCACACTCTCTGTTGCGGTCCAAATAACCAGTTTCTCTATCCATGAACAAATGATTTCTTCAAGGCAAAACAGCCTCAGTTTAGACAGAGCGCCTATTGCACAGTATCAAAAGCCTTTTGCAAATCCAAATATTACCACACCACTGCTGTGCCTGAGTCCAACTTCTTACTCACTTTCAATAAAAAACATTTAAATTTGTCTGGAATGATCTATTCTCATCATAATCATGCTGAACTACTACTAATAAGATGATCTCTGGAGACAAGGTCAAGTATATGATCCCTTAACAAAGTTTCCATCACTTCCTACCATGATGTTAGGCTTACCAGGTCTAAGTCCCAGGCTTGTGCAACGACTACCTTTTTGAGTATTGGTATTAATTGGCTTTTTTCCAATCCAGCGCCGTCCCCAGACAAAAAGCAGATCAAGAAAAAATTGAGAAAACAGTGGTCTAGCTAGAACTGGACACTAAGCTCTTTTAAAATCCTAGGATGCAATCCATCTGGTCCTGGCGCTTATTGATATTAACTTTTCTAATTGTTTCCGTTACCATATCCTCTGTTATACAATGGTGAAACACTCGTAAATTTCTTCCCTGCATGTTGCTACTAAATCCACTACTGTAAGGACAGGATTTTCTTCAATAGTAAAACCGATGTAAAAAAACAGGTTAGCAGATAGCCTTTTCGGATTCCTCTACAAACACTCGCATCCATTATTTATGTTCCCACATTCTCAGTCCCTATCTTTTTACCATGTTATCAAATACTTAAAAACATGTTTGAGGTGGTTGCTTGATGTGTTCGGCAATCCCGTATTTCATGTTCTATTTTAGCTAATTTCTAATGCTTCTTGCACTATTTATTACAGCTTTTGTACTCCTGTATAGCCTGTTCTGGTGCCTTCGTTTTCAAAATTTAACAAGCCCTTATTTTTTTGTCCATCCCCTTTTACCGAGCATGTAAGCCATGCAGGGATGGACCTATTGTTTTGACATTGTTACCTAAAGGTTACCGATTTTGGAAGTCAATAGTTTTAATATCCCTTTAACAAAGTGGGTCGACATACGCGTCAGTTTCTATGTACCCAGAAACATTCCCCACCAGTTCTATGAGCAGGCAGCGATTCTTTAAAAGAATAAAATTAGCTTTCTAAAGTTAGAAGTTTTGTGTTAAGCAGTGCACTTAGTTTGTTTGCAACCTTTATTAAATGACAACCATATCATGGTCACTATTCCACTAACGCCTTCCCACCATACTTCACTTCCAACAATGACCGCTCAGGGTTATGATATCACCAGATCCAACAACGCATTCGGTCTAGTAGGAACTTCTACCTCTGTGAAAGAAAATGCTCACATAGGAAAATTTAAGAACTTTATACCTTTAGAGGGCTGAGCTTCACATTACTCACAATCTATTTCAGGTATGTTAAACTCCCCCATAAACCAGAACATGCCCAATACCAGCAGCTCGCCAACTGTATGGAGATTCATTCCAACCCGTCCCACGGGCATTTGGCGGGCGATAATAATACTCCAACAATTAATTTATACCTACCTTGCTTCATTGGTACACAGGTTTCCAACCCATAATGTTTCTGCCGTATCGTGTGCCCCCACGAATCTTATTCATCTTTAAAATTTGGCTTCCAATTCCTGTTTAACATAAATAATACTCCTCCTCCTTTTATTAAATCGCGGCATGTCTAAAAAGGAGGTATCTTCAATATTTACTGTCCAGTCGTGTTGAATCATTAAGCCATGATTGCGTCTATACCCAAATTTACATCATACCTTTCCTATTAAGTATGATTACAAGTTCCCGGTTTTTCCATGCCAGACTCCTTGCATTTGTAAACATACAATTTAGATTAACTCAACTTGATTTACTCATACCATGGTTCGTTACCAGCCTCCTTATGCCTCTATTGCTCCCCCCTCCCCCTCCTCCTCTCTCCGTTTGTGTACTAGCCCCCAGATACCCTAAACTTCTCTACTATACCCTGTGTAGTTTAAACATTCTCCCCCCCCCACATTACACTAGTTTAATAATCTCTCCAACCCCAATAGCATTCTTCCCCCAAAACAGCTGACCATCATCATTGAGGTGCAATCAGCTCATACCTAAAGAGCTGTAGCCAACAGAAAAATCAGCCCAGTTCTCTAAAACCCAAAACCCATTCCTTTCACCACCCTCTAAGCCCGCATTTATTACGCAAGCTCCCAGTTGCTCACTAGCGTAGCACGTGGACGCTGCGCGGGTAGTATTTATGAAATTCACTACCCCTGAGGTCCTTGCTGTTAATCTGGCCCAAATCTTTGAAATCCTTTTAAGACCTCACCTCACCTATTAACTTTGAAATTGGCACCAATGTGAACCAAGACGCGGGGTCTTCGAGCCCCACCAATAATCTGTGTACACGATCCACACATGTCAAACCCTAGCACAGGCACACAACACACTGTTCGGATGTAGGGTCTGGCGACAAGATACCCATCTAACCCTTCTAATAAGGATCCCCACCACTACCACCTGCCTATCCTTGAAAGAAATCTGATTGAACCAAGAATTCTGTTTTGGATAGTATACCAATCAGAGTAGTCTCTGAAAGAATCGATTGTATCCAATCAGAATGGTTACATCAGATTCTTTTCAGAAAGAATCTGCTTGGTATGCTTTCTGGAAAAATCTATTGTAAAACAACAGAAATGCGTTACAAAACAGATTATTTACAGAAAGAATCGGCCTTAGTATGCTTTCTGTGAAAAAATCTTATGTGTAACAATTCGAATTGGTAACAATCAGATTCTTAAGAAAGAATCTGCTTAGTAGATTTCTGGAAAAATCTTATGTAAACAAATCAGAATGGTAAACATCAGATTCTTACAGAAAGAATCATGATTGGTATAATATCAATCAGGTTCATCTGAAAGAAATCTGATTGTACACAATTCTGATGGAAAAGAAGCTGATGGTTTAGTAATACATTCAGATGACTTTCTGAAAAAATCTGATTGATCCAATCAGATTGCGTTACAACAGATTCTTTCAGAAGAATCTGATTGCCTGTTCCCCAGACATTTTTGCAGGTTCCAGAGCCACATTTTGACAGGTAAGTTTACTGTATAATTTTAGAACATTTTTGAAAAAAAAAAAACAACAAAAAAAAACGTGGTCCGGAAAAAAGGAAAATAAACTGAAGTAAGCGAATTCTGGAAAAAAAGCGGATCGCTGAGGAACCGGGTTTGCGATCCGCGATCCGGCCTTCTCTACCCCTGACACAGGGTGCCGGTTACCAAATACGTCAGTACCTAGTATGGAGGAATTAAAAAAAAAAATGACAATGATGGTCAGTATCACGCAGAGGCATATATTGGAAAATGAACCACTTACATCTTTTAAACTCAAATATTAATGACCCTTGTGAATTTATAAAATCAAAGACACAAACATGACATGCAGTATCTACTTTATGGACACTATTTGTAAATTTGTGGTATCGAAATTTAGCAATACAGCGTGGTTGTACACTTAAGCCGAATGTCGTATTAACAAAATGGTTCAGTCGATAGTAGAATACCCTGCAGGAGTAACTTACCGCAATGGTTATTTATGGAGATCGGATAACTCTATGATCGACTTATCACAGATTCCACCGATGTACGGTAATTTACAATCATCGTCGGTATTTTGTTGATAAAATCGTAAATTATTAAATCATTAACAATAGCGAAATTTACCAATCAGTTTACAATAATTAAAGGACAATTATACTCACCTTCCACTCCGCCTCCTCTCATGTTCCTTAGCTTTTACCAAGGGTGGGACTGCAACGCTAGTCCTCACCAATGGGTTCGCGCAGCTACAGCAGAGTTCAGACGACACCGATCGCTATGGTAGGTATCGCCCGACCATCCTCCCCGTCGGCGACGAGGGCCCAATAGGAAGGCCGCTTGTTGCAGGCGTGGCCTCCTTATGGCCTCGTCGCCGACGGGGAGGAGGGGGGAGCCTACCAGCGCTTGCGTGAGAGTCTGCTAGGCTGGAGAACGAACACCAGGGTGAGGACTTTAGAGGTTCCGGCCTCACCCTTGGTAAAAGCTAAGGAACAAGGAAGAGGAGCGGAGGGAAGGTGAGTATAATTGTCCTTTAAAGACGCAGTATTGCTACAAAGCCATACCGCACCTTTACAAATAGGGCCCTATGTATATTTTTGTAATGGTTAAAAGTGTATTTCTAGTACACCCTATGGCCTAGAGGTATGGTATTTGGGTCCCACAGGATTCTCTGTCTATGTAGTGTGTGTGGGTCTGCAATAAAGCACTTTAACTATTTGCAACACCTAAGTGGACTGTCCTAGTCCTTATGTTACCTCATACTGCTAGATTTAATTGTTTTCTATTGATGTCCAGGAACAAGACATAGGAGCCAAAAAGGACCTATTTATGTGGAATAGCAACTGGTGAACTATATATATTTATATATGGACACCACTAATAAATTAAGTAAGATAGGGAAAGTATAAGGCATTTACAGCTCCCCTTCATAATATGCAAATAAGGCACAGAGACTGCTGGGTAATTTTCATGTTTCCATGGTAGCCCTTAGGAAATGCTATAGCTATTAAAAAGGGAGCTGTAATGCCTTATACTCTCCCTATCTTATTTAATTTATTATTGACATCTGTCCATTGCAAAACCAAAGGCCTGTGCTACACTGATGATGGCTCAATAAAGCCGAAACAGGTTTGTGGCTGGTTCTCTGGTTCCCTCCTTCATTTTTACCGCCGTGATCTGTAATAAATTTTAGCCCACTATGGTTAACATAGAAAGCCTCGTGCGGGGGCGTAACGCGTATAGCGTTTCTTATGGCTGCTTTTCCTCGCGTTCCATGTTTAACCCCTTACCTGAATTAAACAAAGAAGCATGATATGTAACCGCACCCCCTCGCCATGGTTGTACTACTACTTTACTTTGACTGAACTGCCGAATTGGGACAGATTAGTTGGTGACTTATCTAGGATATAGAGGGACTTTTTAGTTTCGAAAGGTGTGTACGACACTTAAAAGACATTTTGTTCCAGCACTGATGGATGGTTCTGTATATATGTATTGCCTTAATAAGGGTGTAATATAAACCTTATTTTTCAACTCTGAAGAACTTTGTGCTGTTTAGTATCGTGTCTTATTTACGTATGGTTAATATGGGTACTGCTTAATCAGGAGTCTAGCCATGTCTCAATAAATGAGGTTACTAAAATTTTAAGAACTCATCGCACCCCCCAAATAGAAAAAAACCATACAAATGTAGGGAACATCTCCCCTAATCACCCACAACAATTTCATGGGCAGATATTTGAAAGACCGTTGGCTTTCTAGGATTGGGGGGGGTCACCTACAGTGTAAGGGGGGAAGGGGAGAGCAGGCTCAACTGCAATGGCCAGGAGTCCTCTAAGAGGAGCAGATAGTATCAGGCACCAGATACAGACATGAGGAAGGAGGCTCTGATCTACTACTCACTTCTGGATTTGATAGAGGCCCTCAAGGACACCATAAGAAGCAGGAGGAAGTAAAGGAGAGGTATGAGTATTTCAAACAATAGCTTAGCACATGTAGTCCAGCAGTGGTAGAAGAATTTTAATTGGGGGAGGTGGAACACTGCCTAGACTAGAGATGAACCACAAACCACGGAGTTTGAAAGTGGATTTAACCAGATTGCGCGTAGAGAGAAACATACGATTCTGTAGCCCTGGAACTGTTTTTGACGTAATTTGCGAACACAATCGTAGAATTTTTCAAATTTAAACTTTGTTTTTATAATTTAGATGAACATGCTTTCATACTAAGAAGAATTTCTGGAAATCAAGTAATTCCAAGTGAACTCAATGCTTTTATGGAAATTTTGTGAAATCAAGATGAATGCAAAGGCTTGAATAGCCAATACCCAAAACCCCTGAGAGCCAATGAAAAAACAGTAAAAGTCAATCTCCCACGTATATGCGGTTAATCAAACGAAATGCCCAATTGCGGGGTGATGGCCACCACTAGCTCAAGAAAAAAGAGTGCTAATGCTTCTGTAAGTTGAACAGTCAACACTATTTTCATAGGAAACACCCCATAGAAACTTGGAAAATACCCCCAAAGTAGGACTATATATACTGTGTAGAACTCGACCAAACTTCAAGGACGAGTATCAGAATGGCCATTTTTAAATTATGACGAGATATAACAAAGAATTTCGGGCGGATAGTTCTGTTAGATGTGTGCAATTAGTTAGCAAGATTACTGGAAAAATTACAGTAAAGACAGTGTCTTCGAATCTTAAACCAAAACCTCCAATACGAAGAGAAAAAGTGTCCACATAAACAGTGGCCAGTTTTAGGCATAGGCTCACCAAGTAGCAGAGCGTAGGGTGCCCATGTGGTTGAACATGGGGACACCTATTCTTCTCCCTAAAATCTCCCGTCAACTTTTACTTCAATTTTAGAACTGCTCTCCTTGTTCCTGCTGTAATTTGCAACTTTGTCGTTGGTAGAGAGCTAATCCACCATCTACTTAGTAGTAACAAATGTTGCAAGTGAAAGTGGGGAAGAAACGGAGGGGAGGGAGGATAAGATTATAATATTACCAAGGGATCGTATTCTAAAATGCTATGTGAAGCTCCTGCAGACTTTTTAACGAGTGACTCCAAACCTGTGAACTAGAAGCCTGAGATCGCTATCCCCCTGCCTCTTCTTCTTTCTCTTCCATTCAACTCTCCATATTGCTCGGAATGTGCTGGTACTGAAAGATTAATAGAAGTCCTGTTTGGCGCTAAGTATTAATGGCATACGTCTGGAGAAAGTCTGCTGCACTGAAGGTTAAGGAATACGTCTGGGAAAAGGCTGTGCACTAGTATAGTAGGAAAGTCGCTGGCACTAAAGAGTTAATGGTAAAGCACTCTGCTGGCACTGATAGTGGTATGGGCAATCGCTGGGGGAAGAATCTGTCACTGAGGTTTATGACAATACTCTGAAAGTGCTGGGCACTGAAAGGGTTTAATGCCAATAAAATCTCTTGTAAAGTCTGTGGCAATGAAGAGTTAACCATATCAGATCTCACATTTCCATTGTTCTGCTCTCCCAACTGGCTATCTTTTGTCACAACATGCTGGAACAATTTCTTGGATAACTACTGGACCTTCCAATCAGTATTATTATTGGTGGCACAGTGACTCGCTATGCAAAAAGCCTATGTATACATCCCTTCCCGCATGTACAAAATGCGTGGGCCTCTCCATACTTTGTAAGTGGTCACACTACAAATAACATCCACAGCTCTTGTCAGTGGACAGTGACGCGTCAGAAGTTATTATGTGGGGAAACTCGTTGCCTGGTTGTCTGGACAAGTTTTTGTGTGTTTCTTTGTGTGGTGTGTGTTGGAGAGGGGGGGCTAATTGCACTCAATGTCTTGGAAACGGCCCTTCCATTAATATAAAAATTCTACTTAACGTATCTAGCTTGAAAAATTATACCGCCACTTGCATTAGTTCACACAGAGATATGGCAAGCAATAGCCTCCAAGGAGGACACACCAGGGTTCCCAGTTCATGCCTGCTGTACACCCCTTATCAGGGAACATACCAAAAACTATACATTACGGAAATGGGAAATGGAAGGGGAATATCGACCTGGGGGGAGCCCTCTTTCCCCTCAAGGGAAGTTATTTTATGGCACCTCCCATTACTTTGAATCTAAGAAAAGGATACCCCATACGACCAGGAGGCCCTACCAAAGTCAATATCATGGCCATTACCCTTCAGGTCTGACTCAGATCTTTCTCTGCATACTCTCGCAAGTTGAAATCAACCACACCACTATACACCACCCTGGTAAGATAACATAAAATGCAACTTACAAATGGGGATTCCCCGTCCAGCTCATAGTCATAAAGCCACAGGCCAGAATAATGTCCGGCAGATGCTGCCTAATTCCTGCACTGCCTGGTCCTGACTCCAGTAACCGGCCCTACCTGGCCCTTTTCTCCCTCCACAGGGAAACCTAATCCATCCTCAAAAGTGGGCCACTATGCGCTCCCCCGCCATTTGAACTGTCCTGGGTACGAACACCACAACAGGTGTTGGTCTGTCTTTGTGCGCTCACCCCAAAAAACCAAAAAATCCCAATAATAGGATTCCGAATTAGACCCACTTGCTATAAATAAAACTGCCCACCATGGGCTTCATTACCATAATCCCTACTGGTGTACGCCCTGTTTTCTTCTCACACGGTGCGCCTACGGTTCGCAGATTGAGTTACATATTGTCCTTTACATATTGTTTTAGTAAAACCAACATATATAAACAGCCAATGCATTATGGGAAAGCGCGCTACTCCCCCGACCATGATCCCGTGATACTGTAAACTCCGTTGTGAGACTTACTGCATCGTGGGATCCCTGGTCAGGAAAGACGTGCGCTTGTTGCACAGGAATTCCGCCGGACAATGGACGAATAGCATCTCCCCCAAAGTTTCTCCAATTGATATTTCCAAAAACTTTATTTGAAACAAATCCACTCTTATAATCACATCTTTTAGAAATAATGGCCCCCAAAATATGTTAATATCTTAACTTGCCCCCTGGAATCACTGGCTTATGGCTGCCATGCTTGTGGTCTGAGGGGTAGTGCATGTTAATAATTATACTTGTTCACAACAGTGCACTTACAAAATTTAGTGACTGGTTATGTGGCTTAAGCATGCTCGGAGGAGTCTCAGAGGGATTTAAATTCAGTCATTGGCGGTGATGTCATCTGTCTCCTATGCCTGAAAGTTGCTGACTGGAAGAACCAAGAAGCAGAAACAGGACATGACGTGCGCATTTCAGGTTTTATACCTTTCATCTTCCTAACTATTTGGTTTTGGGTGTTGGGGGGGATTAACCATTTTATTAGAGGGCTGGACTTTACTCTCATTAAGACAATCTCCTTTGTCATTTACCATTAACACAGTAAGAAATCAGAAACAAATACTCACCTCCACTTTCTCTTTTCTGCTCAGTAAATTATGGACCGTCTGCTCATAATGATTCCTTGAAATCTCAGCGGATTGTTCTTATAAAGATTACCCCCGCACTTTAGAAAGGTATTAAAGATAACAGAAAAACATTAAGGCTGAGGCCCACACTGTATTGCTGTCCCCCTCGTACGCTCCGTTGTGAGACTTACTGCATCGTGGGATCCTGGTCAGGAAAGACACGCGCTTTACCATAGGAATTCCGCCGGACAATGGCCGATATAGCATCGAGTCAGGAAGGAATTTTTTCCCCCTTTTTAGCTGTTTTTTTTTGCCTTCCTCTGGATCAACTGTTAGGTAGGGTTAAAAAAAAAAAAAAAGGTGAATAGGTTGGACTTCATGGACGAATGTCTTTATTCAATCTTAATTACTATGTTACTATGTTACAGAATGCCCTTTACTATATGGGGTCAGAGTGCCATTTACTATATAGGGTCAGAGTGCCCTTTATTATATGGGGTCAAAGTACCATTTACTATATGGGGTCAAAGTACCATTTACTATATGGGGTCAGAGTGCCATTTACTATATGGGTTCAGAGTGCCCTTTACTATATGGGGTCAGAGTGCCCTTTACTATATGGGGTCAAAGTAATTTGAAAGGGAAAGTCGTGGGGATTCGGGGCAGCTCCTCCTCCTTCCGAATCCAACCTCCACCTCCCCCGTGTCCTGAATGGAGGAGGAAAAAAGAGGAGGAGCCAGGTCTTAAAGGTCTTCAACTAAGTTTGCATCACGCCGGACGGTGCTCGCGGCAGCTGCAAACAAAGTTTAACAAAGCGGGCCCGCAGGGCCCGACCCCACATTTAGTCTCCCTCTCCGGGCCCCAGAAGCCTCTCGGGCCCGGTACAGAAGTATCACCTGTACCCCCCTGATGGCGGCCCTGCTAATGATAGTGACCGACTCCATACACTGTAGTACGGGGAGATCGCTGTGACTGCCATACACCTAATGATAGTGACCGACTCCATACACTGTAGTACGGGGAGATCGCTGTGACTGACATACACCTAATGATAGTGACCGACTCCATATACTGTAGTACGGGGAGATCGCTGTGACTGCCATACACCTAATGATAGTGACCGACTCCATACACTGTAGTACGGGGAGATCGCTGTGACTGACATACACCTAATGATAGTGACCGACTCCATATACTGTAGTACGGGGAGATCGCTGTGACTGCCATACATCTAATGATAGTGACCGACTCCATATACTGTCCATAATACATTTCAGTTTTGACTTTTATTAAATTTGTGGCCACCATTGTAAATATTAGATTGGTTGGTTTAATAAATTCCTATAATAATAATAATAATAATA